>JAGDYQ010000065.1:3157326-3352017 GCA_021962125.1 Bulinus truncatus | reverse complement strand
GGCGCTCTCTCATCCAGCGCCTCTGATTACAGAATATATTCGGAGGGCGCTGACTCATCCAACCACTCTGCTGGCATGGCAGGTACACATCATGCGTAGCCAATAAAGCTGATGTGCATTAATCATATAGCTGTGCTATCAACAGGGCCCTGGAGAGGAGTAAAATGTGCCGGTGCACTATTTTTTTGGGGCCCCTCTTTTCAAAATAAAGCAAAAATTATTTTTGGCAGCTTAGCTTTCACAGTTTATTAGTTTAGAACGTGTATGTAAAGAAGTTGAAACTTTAATAATTAAAATTATTACATTTTATATTAAGTCAAATAAAAAAACTTGAAAAAGGTTTACATCTCTACACTATAAATTATTAATGCAGCTGTTCAATTACTAGAATATATCATAAACAAATATACCTAAATTAAACAAAAAAAATACACAGAAAAGAATTAAATGATTAAAAAATTTATAAACAAATATTGTTAAAACAAGGTCGCTTTGCGTGCTTTTTTTTTTTTTGGGCCAAAACTACGTATTACAGTGTCAAAGTCTATATTCTTTGCAATTTCAGACTCAATACTGAGACTAGCTAGGTTGTTCAGACGTTCCTGACCCATGGTAGACCTGAGAACATTTTTGATGAGTAGTTTGCTGAAACTTCTTTCTGCAAATGCTACTAGGGCTGGTGTTGTAATGAATATTCTCAAACTGACTGTCAAGTTGGGAAATATGCTTTCGAATTGTATTCGCATAAAGCATTTAGCAATTCCAATGCGCCCAACTGTTTTCCACCAAAATTGGCATTTTGAACCCTTGTTATGTAATTCATTTCCTGTTTAAGGTCTTCAGAGATTATGTCATTAAAATATGTCTCCGCTAGTCTCGCTGCTTTGCAATTTAATTTCTTTTCTGACATTTTTTTGATAATTCCAAAAAAAACTGCAGTTATCAGAAATCAGTTTTGCTGCACTAAAACGAACTGTAAGCCCTCCAATAACATTATCCAACATCACATAAAATATATGTTTTCGAAAGTGTGCTTCCTCAATAGATTCACCTGATTTTATCATTTTATCTAAATTTTCATCGTGGAAACGTGTTTTTTTTATGGCATAGTTCCTAGACAATTTTATTTCTATCTGAAGACTGGATGCAACAAGTTTAGATTCAGTCCACAAGGCTTTCCAACTCTCTCGCAATGCCTGTAGTTGTGAAAGTAAGCTCTCTACGTTTGCAACTTCCACATCTAAAGTTGCACCAATAGCTTGAATGGTTTTGTTACAAAAATCAATGGGAACTAATATTCTGTACCATATGACTGTCATTATGATGCAGGTGAAAGAACTGACATAACATAGAGCTCCAGTGATTTAGTTCCTATTTTTTGCAGTGATATTGAGTTCTAGCAGGTTTTCTAAGGCCAACTTAACCCCTGGAAGATGAGCTACAAACGGTTTTACGCTTTCAACTCGATCTGACCATGAAGCGAACAGCCAATTCGTTTTAACAATATTTCCCATCTTTTTTGGACTGCAAATGAATATATATATATTGTTTGTAAAAAGTATGTGATTGCTTCTGGAATACATTCAGCAGCATCATTACCACATAAGTTAATTGTGTGGCAACCACAAGGAGAGAATATGGCGGTATGGTATTGTTCTTTGATTATTGCTTGTGCTCCTGTAAATTTGCCTGACATATTTGCCGCATTATCATAACCTATGAACATCAATATACTTTTTGTTATACTGATTGTTACTATCTTTAGGCACTGTTGAAGGAAATACAATATGACCTCTCGTAACATAATTTTCTATGTCTGATTGAGAAGGAAATTTTGCTATGAGAAATCCAATGTCAAGACCGACAACCTCAGTGCTGTTTTTTTCCAATTTCTCTTTAATAACTTTGACAAATTTATCACTTGATTTATGATCTTCAGTTGCATAATCTGGCTTTTTTTCAGAATCAACCTTTTTATTTGGTAGTTAAATTTGACAGCTTCACATAGGCCTACTCTTTCTTCCAAATTTACTTTGTTGTATGTTTCTAAATCATCTTGGTTTTATTTCACACCTACACCTACTTGAAAGAGTGTATGTATTCCTATTCTTTCATTTTCTTCAAGCTTTTTTTTTTGTGCTCCAGATTTATGCAGAAACATAATTCGATTGTGGTTTAGCAAAAAAAAAAAAATATAAAATGTTACAAAAAATTTCACCATTATTACAACAAAGTGACAACATTAGAGTCATTACTAAAACGCAGTTGTTACTAAACCAGCAAACTGGAATAATGTTTTTTTTCCGCCGACCAGCAATAGATGTGTGCATAACTAACAATAAAGATACATATTTGCGGAAGCTTAATGATGTATACAAATTAAATTTTATGCGAATGATGTAAAATAAAAATTTAAAAGAAAATAATTTTTTTTTAATTTTCAATATATTTACTTTAATTTATATCTGCTGGTCATGATGGCCCCCTAAAATTTCATGGCAGAGTCAGAGGCGTACCTAGGGTGGGGGGATGAAATTCAAAAGTCCCCCGGGCCCCAAACTAATTTTTTTCATTTAATATTAGGTACATTATCTTATGTCATGGTGTCGAATGTCAAAATGCAGGGGCCCCGAAATCCTTAGGTTCGGCACTGGGCCGAGTCTAGCCCATGATTGACAGGTGTCATATATATGAAACAGTGAGTGCAGCTGTTGCAGACGTGAACAGCAAGATGCTGTATTTTCAATTGCGATAAAAAAAATTGGGCGCAAAAAAAAATGATACAAAATTTCTAGTATCTCGTTATTTTGACCTAATTATAACCGGGATCATCATACACTTGTTTTCTTACCTTCAGCAATACACTTCAGTACCTCCCGCCAATACATTACAGTAATATAATGTAAACTAGTGAATTAATCTTTTCTCTTTTTATATCGACCGGGAAGGGAGCAGGAGGTTCACTTGTCGAAGGGCTATAGAACAAAACATCTTCATTTTATATTACAATTGGGGCTTTTGTTGACATACCTGGGGGTGAGGGTGTGTGCTAATTGGGGGGTGGTAGATCTACTTAATAAGTGAACAGACCTTAACTTCAAACAACAACAACAATGTATGAACAACATACTGTACTAATTTTCTGATACACACATATCAACAACAATGTATGAACAATATACTGAATATTTACTGATACACACATATCAACAACAATGTATGAACAACATACTGAATATTTTCTGATACACACATATCAACAACAATGTATGAACAACATACTGTACTAATTTTCTGATACACACATATCAACAACAATGTATGAACAACATACTGAATATTTACTGATACACACATATCAACAACAATGTATGAACAACATACTGTACTAATTTACTGATACACACATATCAACAACAATGTATGAACAAAATACTGAATATTTACTGATACACACATATCAACAACAATGTACGAACAACATACTGTACTAATTTTCTGATACACACATATTCAGTAGTTATGGGACTGAAATGTTCAATCACTATTTAGATACAAATTTTGATAAAAGTTACCAGATTAAAATATTATGGTCTTTTTTTTTTTAATGAATGTTAATCTGTAAAATTACTCTGGAAAAAATAATTAGCTTTTCATCCTATTACTAAAAAATGCACAATATCGGATAAAATGATCATAGTCTTAATTGAAATCAATGCAAAATCATCAATGAAATCAGTGTTACAAATACGTGTAACAAGTATTAAAAAATGTAAATCAAACTAAACATAAGCAGAAATCAATTTTCCAACACAAATACATGCTCTAATTTATGAATACTTTAGATTAAATAAATAAAAAATCACAGGAATTGTGGTTTGAGAGTAAACCAATTAAAATGAAGAAACAGTCAGTGAGACTGCTGCCCCAACTATTTTTACAGTTCCTTCATTTTTCCACTGTTGAGTCCATATATCACTCAGTGCAGAAGACTCACTGGGCTGAAGTCCACGACAAGTGAAAATGAACTTTTTCAAAGGAAATCTGCACAGCATTTTTGCTTTGAATGCCTCTAAAAATTCAGCACCCAAGGGAGATGCCACAGAACAACCTCGGGCTGTGAGTTCTTCCAACAAGCTGCCACAGCCAGTACTCAAATAGAAAAGCTTCTGCAGTGTTTTATTGTTTATGTTGTGATTCTGGGATACATTTAGACTGCGAAGAGGTCGACAGGATGCAGGTAACCTAGGGAAAATTGATTTGGGTCACTTTGTTAGTTCAGAAATAGTAAAAAAAAAAAATGGACAAAATATTTTTTTCTCCATTTGAATATTATGTTTGAATGTATTAAAAGATGAATATTTTTTTATATATATTTTGAGATCATCTATCACATTGAGAAAAGTATTTGTAACCTGTTTAGCACTGAAATGTCAGAGTGAGACAAATGACATCCAGTCACAACTAATTCCTGTAATTGACATTCCTCATCAGAAATAAATTTTTCCAGGTCGCCTCCTATGTCTCCATCACAAGAAGTGCGACTGTGTGAGATGTCCAGAGACATTAAAGAGCTGATACGCAGTGACTGCAGCAAATGTTTCATGCCTTCAAGTCTGATCTGGTTTTCAGCTAGACAGACATTTTCTAACTTACAACCTGAAACAATGTAGATAAGAAAATAAAAGCAGCTTAGTAAGCAACTTTAAAGGATTTCAAAAGTTTACACCATTGTAATGAAACAGTTGAAGTAAAGAACAGCAGATGAAACTAATAGTTGAAGTAAAGAACAGCAGATGAAACTAATGGTTGAAGTAAAGAACAGCAGATGAAACTAATGGTTGAAGTAAAGAACAGCAGATGAAACTAATGGTTGAAGTAAAGAACAGCAGATGAAACTAATCGTTGAAGTAAAGAACAGCAGATGAAACTAATGGTTGAAGTAAAGAACAGCAGATGAAACTAATGGTTGAAGTAAAGAACAGCAGATGAAACTAATAGTTGTAGTAAAGAACAGCAGATGAAACTAATAGTTGAAGTAAAGAACAGCAGATGAAACTAATAGTTGAAGTAAAGAACAGCAGATGAAACTAATGGTTGAAGTAAAGAACAGCAGATGAAACTAATGGTTGAAGTAAAGAACAGCAGATGAAACTAATAGTTGAAGTAAAGAACAGCAGATGAAACTAATAGTTGAAGTAAAGAACAGCAGATGAAACTAATAGTTGAAGTAAAGAACAGCAGATGAAACTAATAGTTGAAGTAAAGAACAGCAGATGAAACTAATGGTTGAAGTAAAGAACAGCAGATGAAACTAATGGTTGAAGTAAAGAACAGCAGATGAAACTAATGGTTGAAGTAAAGAACAGCAGATGAAACTAATGGTTGAAGTAAAGAACAGCAGATGAAACTAATAGTTGAACAGCAGATGAAACTAATGGTTGAAGTAAACAGCTAATCAAACTAACAGTTCAAGTATTTACAACTACAAAAATTAATCAATATTTCTCTTGATGTTTTTTAATAGAAAAATTAATCAGCAATCAAATAATAATAACTGTACTAAGTATGAACAGAAAACAACAGTAAAAGAACCCATTTTTTTCAATTTTTGTTTAGCAAAGTTAAAAATGCTACATTTTATTAAAAACTAAATTATAAATACCTTTCATAGCATCACAGAACGAGGGAGTAAACAATAAATGTGTGAAACTGCAGGCAGAGAGATTCAGAGACTTGAGATTTGGTAGATTTTTTAACAGTGTCCCAAAAGTTTCTGAAGCAATGTCACCAATGCAGTTGTGAGCCAAACTCAAGTGTGTCAAGGTCTGTAGGCAGAGCTCAGTCTTCAATGTCAGTGATATTAGCTGGACACCTTCTGCTGATATGCTATTTGTATCTAAATCAAGACTCTTCAAAACAGGCAGGTTTGAGATAACCTTCATTAAAGAAGTTAATCCAGAATCACCAAGCCGATTACCACTCAGGCAAAGCTCTGTCAAAGACTTTTGTCCCTCTAAGGCCTGGAAGACTGGTTGAAGTCCTGAAGCTCCAAGAGAAAAGTCTTTCAGTTGTAACTTGCCACTGCTATCTGACTGCTTCAATGCCAGAGAAACATGCTTGTTTATGTCCATGAGGTTTCGTGCACAGGCCTGTTCATATCTCACTTCCAGCTTTGGTCGCTCCCAGGAGATAACGTCAGCAGTGAGAACATCATTGTCCAACAGCACAGTGCTGATGATATCCCCAGGACAAAGTATCGTGTTGTCCTGAGTGCTGAGTGTCAAGGTGGGCAGAAGGAGGAACATGTTAAAATATCTCTGCTGGGCTTGAAGGGTCAACCAAGATATAGTTTTGATTTGATCTGACGGCTGAATGGGAATCAGAATAGTCTGTTCCCCAAACTTTACTTTAACTCTCAAACTATTTTTGTAAGTTGGTTTCTCAGTGATGTCCCTAGTAAGGGAGGGAGGGTCAGCAGTGATGACTGATTTAGTTTTCTCAGCAGTGTCCCTGAGAAGGATGGAAGAATCAGCAGAATCTGACTTAACCACATCATCAATCTTTTTATATTTTCCTCTGCTATATAAAACTGGAGAAGTTTCTCTCACATTAAAATCTGTAGGTTCCTCATAAAAAGTGTCAACATGACTCAGCATCTCATCATCAGAGTCCCAGAAATAATTGATGGCTGTATAACTTGATTTACTGGCATCTTGTCTACTTCCTGTTGAAGAGGAAACAGGACATGCTTCATTGGAATAGTCATTCAAATCTGCATCCTTTGATCTGGAGCAAATTTGAACAGTTCTCAAACTGTTAACATTCTCTAATTTATCACAGCATTTGCTTTTTTTGGGCGAATGTTGCCTAGATAAGACATCCTTCATATCATGTGGACGTGATCTTTTCTTCACAAGTATTCGGCTGGTTCTATAAGAGTTCGTATTCAAAATGTTTTTTGCAGCTGCACTTTTCTTTTTATTCTTGGGGACCCGTATATCTTCTATTAACCAGGTGTCCCCAATATCGTCATCTGCATTAACCAAAGCTGACTGAGGACTCTGTGAATGCTGTTGTTCCATGCCTATTAGCTCTACAGAACTATCCACTTCAAATCTCTTCTGTGCTGAGCTGCCAACATTTTCTATTGCAGATCGATAGAGATGTGTTGCTTCTTTTATGTTACTAAATGAGGCATGGAGCCTTGACTGTACAGAATCAAAGTCCGAATTTTCTTCATCAGAAACTAGAGACTTTTTGTCTCTACTGGTAGAAATGTGAGCACATCTCCTGGTGAATATATGGAAAACAAAATCATGCATGGGCGTCGCTAGGAATTTTTCCAGAGGGGGGCAAAAAAAACAACACTTTTTTTAATTTAACTGACAAACTAGTAAATAAATCTCAAGTATATGGTTAAGAAAAAAATAAAAATAACAGCAGATTAAACTTGAAGTTACAGCAAAATAGGGGGGCCAATTTGTCTACACAAAAGAACAGAAATTTAAAGTCTAACATTTTTTTTAAGGAATCCAACTTCTTCCTTCTATCCTTCAGTGGCATTTTTTCTGTTTTAGTCAAGTCTTCCTCACTATCACTACTACCATCAGTCAGATCTGGGAGACGAACAATGATCTTTTCTTCCGGTGAAAATGTTGATTTTCTATTTAGAGCTTGGCCCATTTCTTTTGTCTTTACAATAGTAATGGGATTTTTTTCTTTGCCTGAAAAAAATGAGTACAATTATTAACAATTAGCTTACAAAATTTTTCTCTATAAAAAACAAAGGAAACATGCTACAATTTTTTTTCAAGTTTCTGTTGAATTATTTCTAAAAATTAGATGACTTGATAAGTTGCTAGAGAATGATTCAGAAATGTGCCTTGGCCTGATGACACCCCCCCCTCTATTTTTTTTTGCTATATTTAACAACCTCCTTTTGGCACCAGGTACCAAAAACTGTACGAAATAGTAAAAACCATAATGATAGAAAAAAAATTACTATTAAGTTTTTAACCATAAAAATCCCATTCCCATGTAGGATATTGGACAATATTTATGAAACAGTACATTTTTTCTTAAAAAGCGGTTGATCCAATTTTTTTAAAAGAAATATCTGAATTCATCCCTTGCTACTCGTCAGGGCACACCTGAATTTGTTTATAGTCTTGGAAAATGTCCTGGTTTCTTTAAAAAGAACATATGTTCTCTCCAAATAGAAAATTTCTATCTTTTTGCTAGAAAAACTAAGTAATATATCTTACAAAGGCTCTGTAAATTATACAAATAGTTTAAATTATGTGTTTCTCTGGTAGATTCAAGCTAATAAACATCAATAAAACTATTTTTAAATAAACAACAAAAAAGTATGTAAAAAAAAACTTTTGCCTTGGAGATTGAGCAAATTTGAAACAAAAAAAAGCCTAAAGAAAAGCATCAAAAGCTTACCCATTTTACTTTTGAGCAGAGATTCTGTAGTTTGATATTCCAGGCTATCATTAGCTCCCAACATATCACAAGTCCTGCTATACCAAGCGTGCAGACTGTCCAGAGCTGTGTTACCCTAAATTGATTTACAATGAAGGTTGCTCATATATCATCATGCAAAGGTTGCTCATATATTATCATGCAACACATAGTACATTTTAAGAAATTAAACATCCCTGTGCAGTTCAATATAAGTTGAATAATATTACTGAAATTTGTTGATGTATACAATTTTTTTTACTTTGATAAACATTTTAAATATTAAACATGGACAAATAAAAAAAAAAAAAAGATACATTTCTCTATACAGTGGGGAAAAAAACAAAAACATTTTACCTGGGCATTGTAATATTTTTTCTTTAAAAAAAAATGAAATCTTACATCATCATCTTTAGCCATTAAATTTGCACCTCTCTCCACGAGAAGTCGAACAATATCCAGATTACCGCAGTTAGCTGCATCAATGAGAGGAGTCACCCCACCACATCTTTCACCACCCCTATCATTTATCCACGCTCCACAATCCAGCAAGTTCTCTACTACAGCCAAGTGTCCATGATTGCAAGCCTCATGCAGTGGGAGCCATCCACAGTAGTCTCTTGGATTGATTGGATGGCCCTAAATGAAACAAGTGAATTTCACTTTCTCAAAAGACATTTAATGACAGAAGAAATACAACAATAATGTAAGCATCAGCTCTGAGACAAAGAAAAGTTCATATCAATAAAATATTTTAATGTATTTTAAAAGACTCAAATCTTAAAAATTAAAAGTTATTATATTTAATTTTCAATAACAACAATTTATTTTTATCTATATCTACTTTCTTAAGTATGAATTTCAGGTGCTTTGTATAACAGTTTTTCTTTTACATAATTTTCTTACTATATTTCTGCTTTTGCTTTGTTGTCTATAATTGCATTAAAAACAGAGGGCGGTGATACTTTTAAAAAAATTGATTTAAAGTTAACTTAATGAGTTTCAAAGAGGTAAAAATATACATTAGAATAAAGAAATTTACACATCACAACATACTGATTGTTCATCAAACACAAAGAATAATCTTACCTCACTAATGAGAGATTTGACTTTCTTTAGGTTTCCTTCTATGCAAGCCCGATGAAGTGGAGTCTCTCCTTTTTCATTTCTCTTTAAAAGATAAAATGTCAATAAAAAATGATATGAAACCAGCAGCAAAGCTTAGTTAAATAGAATTATGCTTTGAATATAAATTATAAAAAAAAATGAGTTAGAAGTACTAAGGTGTAAATAAAAAGATGGAGATGTGGAACAATATTTAACTATCTGATTTATTAAACGTTATATTGTATTTATCTTTTTAAAATCAGAATGTATGAAATTCTTTTTTTTTATTTAAAATTATCACAAAAAAAGCAACATGAAAAAAAAGGGACAGAGATTTAAATTGATAGAAGAGTTCTTACAAAATTATTCTCATGAGCCAAATAATAAAATATGTCATTTATAATTTAACATTTTTTGTCAACCATGTAATACCATGAAAAAAAAGAGCAAAACCTTAATAATTATACAGCAAAATAATTAAGTATATATGCTTTACATGAATCAAGGGTGGCCACAGATGAGGTTAATGAGAGCCAGTTTTCACCAATTATTTCATCACTTTTAAAAATTAAATATTGATTAACTGACAATGGTGCTGAACTTTAAAGTATTTTTTACTAAATATAAACAGGAATGCGGCTCATCAACCTCATTCAGAGGTGCCACTTGTGTTACCAGATAAAACAATATATTAATTAAAATAAACCAATTTAAAACAACGCTGCACAAATATTTTTTACCCGAGCTACTTTTGACTTCTTGCGGCTAACTGCAATACTATCATTTGGACAGTCTTGATCACCATCAGATTCATCTAGAAATTAATTTATCTACAATGAAGTGCTGTTAATTTTATAAAAAAAACTTATCCTATATAACATATATGTTTTTTTAATAAATAATAATCTGATATTTGCAGTCTAAGAATTTGAAAATGCATTATTCTTTATCACTAGTTTAAGGAAAGACATTAATTTCTAATTCCAGAGTAAAATTTTGAGATTAATGGAAATCGAAAGGAATAAAAATCTGGCAGAATAAAACAAACATAAAACTAAGAGCAATAAAATAATTATAATTATCAAAATGAGCAAAACAGTAAAGAAATATCATGCAGAGTATATATGATCATTTATGCAAAAAAAAAAAATGAATTACCTGAAAGAGTTAAATCAGATAAACTGATGTCTCCATCACTTTCTCTTGCACCAGGTAATCTACCAACATCCTCCTCATCACTCTGATTGTCAGGGGTTGATCTCAGATTATATTTGTTTTTTATTTCATCAAGCTTCTTTTCAGTTTCTTGAAGATGTGTTGCTTGTTTGCATGCCTTTTGTAAACATATGAGTGATTTCAATGTCTGGACCTGCAAATAATAATAACATTGTCATAAAGCAGCTATAGACATTTATTAAGAAATGGCATATTTCACATTAAATAATGTGATCTAACTGATAACCTTTCAGAAGGAAAATGGCAATGGTGACACTTTATACATGTATCACAAAAACACTATGTAATAACCATATCATATTTGGCATAGAGATTTAGTTAGTTTAATTATCTGGCCATTTACAGGAAGTTAGATTTTCAGACCGGGGACTAGAGAGGACATATAATTACAGACAACCACTGGAATTAATTAGGAAAGGAAGTTAATTCATATCTCATTTACTGTATCATATTATGTGTGTATTATAAAGTAAGATGATCTTTCATGCTTGAATAAATATAGATATAGTAATCAACTGTTTATTCAGTGCTTTACAACTGTTTGTATGTGTTGCGTCTCACACATATCTGTGAACATTTAATTTTAATATACACCAGAAAATAGGCTATCAACTCCGAAGAGACTATTCTACAAATATATTTATATACCTTCCCAGAAGTAAAGTTCCACAGAACAGAAAATATATTTACCATAAATAATACATCAGGAAACTCTACAATTAAATTACCCATGACACACTAAAATAAAATATCAATACTGAATTATTAATGTCCAAAACACAAAGAAAACATTCCATCTAAAAAAAAAACTAAATCATTTTTAAAAAGTTTTTATTCAGTTTAGTTAAAATGATGCTGTCTCAATATTTTTTATCTTAGTAATAAATTAAATGTAGTTTTGTTTAGCTACTGCAAGACCTCTGGAGTCAGTATTGGTGATCATATTTTAGTTATTTGCCGGCTACTTAAGGCCTCCATTTTGCAGCATCAGTTGTTGTAAAGAAAGAACACTTGACAATTATTACACAAGTGGCTAGTGTTTACAAATAAATTTTGAAATAACATGTCATCCTGACAGTGACCTTACCGTCTGTCAGTACATGTATTAGGTGGCATGTCACAATTTTGGTGAGAATGGAGACCTACATTATAAGGCACAAGTCATAATACTAACACTATGTTGCCTTTACAACCTGAAAGACAATGATTATAAAGAAGAATCGTTATCATTTATGTACAGGATATGTACAGGATCTAGTGGTAAACTCTCATCTCACAGGAACTTCTTAAAGTATGTTCTGGAATGACTCAATTTATTCTGCACTCTCGAGTGAGTAGTATTTGTTTATTTCAATAATTTTTTCTTTTTAACAAATACCTGAAGTTTTGGACTTTTAGCCTTCCTTGCTGCATCAAAGGCTGACATGTACACTTTACAGACTTCTCCATACTTGGAACCTTTCAATTCCTCCAAATCAGCAATGTTTAATAACGTTTGGCAAGACTGTTTATAAATAAATCATGATTTAGACTGTTTTTCCAGTATTTAAACTCATATTTCTAAAATTATTCTATGATAAATATATTACACATTTTATTTAAAATTTATGTTCACCTGTTCAAAGTTATCTTTTCTTTCTGACAGCTCAAGTCTATAATACTGGATGGCATTATCATACTGATTGATGTCTGCATAGGTTTGACCAAGAGACATGTATATAGCCGCCCTTTCCTCATTCGTCATTAAATTGGCATATTGAAGCTGAGTAATAAAGAGAGAAAATCTGTTCATAATAACTTGCATTTCACAGATATAAAATAGTGTGTATTAAGTTTAGCAATATATTGAGTTTATTAATTTAAAAAATCAGCAGCAGATTATAAAAATGATACATGTAAATAAAAGTATTAAAAAATAATAGTAAAAAACTAAAAAATAAAGATGCACAAATAAGCTGCAGATAATTGGTAGAGAACAATAAGTATTACTGACAACTTTCAAATAATTTTCAATGGCTTCTTTATAGTTTCCCAGCTCAACAAAACAATCAGCAACAACTTCCAAATGTTTGGAAATGTTCTTCTCCTCTGTTTCTGTCTCAAGGTCTTGTATAACTTCTTGCATTTTGTTAACTATTGGAACGAAAAATGTAACTTATTTATCATTGTAACAAAATAAAATCAGATGCTTGTCTAAAAAAATCGCTGGAAATGTTTTAAGAAAGAAAAATATTAAAGTCAAATTCACTAGTTATTAATATACATGTATAGCAATACTAACCAGAGCGAAAAATCTTGCTGAGTTCTTCTTCAGTAATTTCTGAGTCTACTTTCAGTTTGTGAGCTTTTTTCATACAATGTTTTGCAGCTAGGAAATCTCCAACACAGACATGTACCTGCAGAACAAAATAGATAACCTAATGAAGAAAAGGATCTGGAACCCCCCCCCCCCCCCCAGCTTTTTTGTTATTCTGAAAAGTAACTTATCACAACTACAGAATGAGATCATGGTGATATTCTGCCTCATAACTTTTCAGTAGTATACTTAAGAATAACATCTGGATTTCTTTCATACTGATTAGACCATCAGTTAGCAACATTTTGCATCTAATGGACCAATACACTTATTACCTTTATTACCACTAAGTCCATAAGTTTAATTTCATGTGTAGACTACATTCCTATGTTAATTCTCACAGACTAATACATTAATTTTTAACCCGGTTTACCACTATTAGATGTGTTTGATTAAGAGAGTGCAACATTAAATGAAAAAAAATCATAAGGCCTTGAATTCTTAAATCTTTTTTACTTGCTTTTGCAAATTCCCCTTCTACTAACTAGAAAATTTTTCTTATGGGCCATTAATAGGACAGATGGTCAAGCAGTGTAGAATGCTTGACTGTCGGCCTGAGGCTTCTAGGTTCAATCCTCTCTAAAAACCAGGAAAATTTTCCTAATGAAACACTTTATATCCCCTGAAAGCCCTCTTGGGAACTTTACTTTTAAATATAGTATGCTGAACACTGGTTTCTGATTGCATTTGGCTACTGGTATTCAGCCTTTTGAGTTTTTTGTTGTCTCATTCTTGAAGAATAAATCAGAATTTTGAAAAATCTCTAATCTGTTAGTGAATGCAGCTCTGTCAGCTGGTGATATGCTTTAATATTATCTAAAAAAAAAGAACTACTGAAGTGACTGATACATGTCATTAAATTGGTCTCAATAACTAATTCACTAGACATAGGGCTATGTTCCAATGCTTAAAAGATCTGATACAATTAATTATAATTCTTCATAAATTAGACTGATTTGTTTAACATTGCAGCAAACAAATGTACATGTATTATATTGTGTTGATTAAAATGTGCGTTAATTTGCGATAAAATTTTTAATTATGCTTTAATTTTGATCAATTTTTATAATTGAACAGCAGCTCTATAAAAAATATACATAATTTTGCTTTTAACCTTTGCCTTCTGTACAAACAACTCCCTCTCTCGAACTTTATCCCTCAATTTATCTGCCAGTTTAATGGCGACTTCTAAAAATCTCAGGGCCTGGCTGTACTGGCAGTTCTTCTGATACATGGTAGCAAGACCAACATTACATAAATACAGCTCATCTTCCAGTTTAAACTTTCTGTTAAAAAAACAACAACTTATCTTTAATACAAATGAATGTAATTAGTGCGCAAGACAGTATCAGTGAAACATGTTGTTTTTTTATATACAGTATTGCAGCTATTATTTTATATTTTAAAGGAACTTAATTTTAAAGCATAATTAATGTTTAGTTTTTAAATTACAAGTATGTGATTAAAATATATATTTGAATCACAAAATATTTAAAAAAAATGATTACTCCTTTTTTAAGGCAATTACTTAAAAAATGATATTTATATTAGAAATTGTTATATTTAGATATTTAGCTTTTTTCTTGTTTAAAACAAGTCACTAAAAAGATTAGATTTTTTTTCTCTTAGATCCTATAAACCACTAATGGGAAAGCTTTTGCAGTGCCATAGGTGACTGGGAGACTCACTGTGAGTCAAACACATTGTCAAGGGCCCCTTGCGGGATCCTTGTGCTTGTTGTCTATGAGTATGATCACCTACTGAGTTTTGGCCAGTATTTGTATTTTTCCTAGACATGTGGATCCACAGGACACGTATAACACAACAAGAAATGAGAACTCAACAAATGTAAATACAAAAAATATTTATTTACATCAAAGGACAATCATTGTGCCCTAAAAAGGGGAAGTAGCTTCATCGGCTACCACAACAATAAAATATTAAACATTTAATATAGCAAGACCGAATGGTCCTTACCTGGGGCTGGTAGTTCTAAAAAGAACCCAGACCTGAGCTGGTCGAACTCTTGAGTGTAACATGAGGTATTCATCATTAATGACATCCCTGCCTTAAGGTAACCATCCAAGCGCCTGGTCTGCCGAATCAATATGAGGCCCGCAGCGCACGACCTCTTAGCTGTTCAAGGTCTGAGTCCGTTGCATACCTCATGTAACACCTAAGTCCAACCACTCAGTCTGTTTTACCCAGCCCAGGATCGGGTTGACCCGACTGCCTCTCAGTCTGAGCCCAACTCTCCTCTCTGACTGACTCCAATCTCGTAATTCATGCGTGCCAAGATTTCTGCCTCACTGACCAATGTGCAGCGAGCCGTGAAGGCCACACCCATCACGTGTGGTCAATTGTCACCTTCAAGCGTGGGATGATAAAGGGACAGAGTACCCACCCCTCTCATGCTTGAATCTGATGAGGGTGCCGATTCCCTCCCCTGTCTACTTTCCCAATTGACGTCAGTTGATGTGATAAGTTGGCTAATTCATCTCCCCCTGAGTCGATGATGCAACCTGGGGGGGGGGAGGGGGTGGATAAGGAAATAGGGGAGTGCTTAGATTTCATCCAAAAACTCACAGAATGTGACATACATGATCCACAGAATGCATGTCATGCTGCAGCAAGAAGATCCAGCTAGCTACTAGCGCACCAACTAGGCATTTAGATAGATACATATAATTTTTACTACTTAATGTCTTACTGTGCTATTGTGATTGCTCGTTTCAACATGTCTGCACTTGTATTTACATCACCCCTTGCATCAAAAACATGACCTTAAATTTCAAAGACATAATATACATTTTTTATAACACTCATAAATGGAGTTGAAAATTAAAAGTTTGCTTACATATTTGAAACATATTTATAATCTAAAAAAAATTATATATATAACCCAATTTAAGAAAAGCTCACCAAGGTTTAAATATAACCTCCCCTTCATAGCCATATATTCAGCTGGTTTGACAGACTCCTTAACTTTTTCACAAATTTCAAGGGCCTTAACAAAAGCCTTTTCTGCTTTTTTGCCAGCCACTGTAGCTTCCTGAAGATTCCTTGTCTCTGTCTGACATAGATAAGTTCTGCCTATGGTTGCCCATGCTCGCTGTTCTTCCAAGTGATTACCACACTCTCTGATGATCAAACGTATAACATCATTAAATTGAATGTATAAAACACAATTAAAAGTCAATGAGAAGTTATACCAGTTACTACAAAATAAAACGTTGAATATCTGATCTCTTACAATAGGGCCTTAGTTCTTGAGCTTTAATCCATGCCAATAATCAGTTTATCAACAAAAGTGTAAATAGACCAAATCAATGAAATTAATCTATTTTAGTGCAAAGTATATTAGTGGACACGGTGCCACTTAGATTGATATTTTGATGGATGGCTTTGGTTTTAAATTAAAAAAACTGGCTAAAACGTGGTTTCTATCTATATATATAAAAAACAACTTCAAGAACATCGCGCAGGACTATTTATAGATTGTGGAATTCCCGATCACAGACGACATCAGTGAAAAATGAGTGGGGGGGGGGGTGTTGAGAGAAAAAAAAAAAACAAATATAGTGTGCTGGGAAGGGCTTGATCACAGCAAGCATGCGTGTTTCCGATCACAGAAAGCAAATCTCGCGTAGTTTTCTGATTTCATGTCTAGACAGCGGAAATGAGGGAGTGATGTACATAAAATAACATTAGAATGTCAACTGATTATTGTAAAAAAAACACATTTAATAATACATCTACGTGTAAAGAAAGTAATATTTAATTAATTTCCAATCATTCAACGTTGAAGTGTAGATAATAAAATATTAGGTATGGTGAAATCTTTTGTTTTGATTTCTTTGTGCTGCTGCTTTGGGGAAAATCACTATTAAGTAAATTATAAATGTGTATGACGCTTTACAAACAAATGTTAACTGTTTCAAAATATGTACGCATTACAAAAAATAATAACTAATATCTATATGTACTGAATAGTGTAGGTACTGTAGGTTAGACGAAAGAATCTTATGCAAGTCTAAAAAAATACAAAGCAGAGACTGCCATGATTTGAATGAAAAAAAAATGTTACATCAAATAACACTATAGTGTGATGGGGTAAGCGGGTGGATTGAGGCAGACACAAAGGGAACCAAAAAAAAAAAAAACACCCACCACCCGAAATATGTTTGTTAGAAACTGAATGAAAAAAGATTACAATTTTAAAAAAAATCATGATCTTACAAAAAAGGCATTAATATATAAAACCAATACAGAGAATTCAGTCTGGCAGCTTATCGAGAATCAAGGCATATAAAGAAATAACTAAAATCTGTAAACAACAAAATAAAAAAAAACGATTATTACATTAATTATATTGATTGATAAGGTGGCGTATGCTACGGCGCGGGACGGCTAGTGTATTTAATTACCTTGCAAGTGTTAAGTGCCTTTTCTGTAATTCAAGAGCCTCTGAGTATTGCCCTAGGGCGCAGTGACATTCTCCAATTTTACGACATGCTATAGCTTCGCCAATTTCATCCCCTAAGGCTTCACTCAGATGTCTTTCTTGTGTGTGTTCTTTTATTGCATCCTCATGACGGCCTGCGTTATAAATATTTATAAGGACACAATATTTGTTTAATTTTTTTTTGTCCAATTCATAGAAATTATTTTTAAATAATAATATCAGTATACAAACCATATTTAGAATAAATTTCTCCTACACAATTACACAGTTGAGCTACATCACTTAATTTATTTTTAGCTTCTGCTCGACGTTTATCCCTTAACAACCCTAAGGAGAAAAATGTATTAAACAATTATTATTATAAAATCTTTAACTATTCTTGTTATTCTGTAAATTTATTATAAAACATTCTTTCTTTTACAGGTTGGAACTATTCAGTGGCAGAGGCAATTGTTTCAGAGACTTTCAGGTTTTAAATGATGTTCAATAAATTATAGGCGATACATAGTTTAAATTGAATCAATGTCTCCTATTAAATCAATGTCTCCTAAGTTTTTGTACTGTTGACCTAATTTATCTACTGTGGTCAGATGGACCTATTTGACGGCTCTTTGCTCAAAAACAGGCCAACAAGAAGAGATATAGTCTTAATTAACAGATTTCAGAACTACTAGTCAGAACCTCTCCAATGAACCATGAAGACAGGTAGATTACTAGCACAACATCCAGCTGCCTTTACTTTTCAAACTAATGCCAGGTACATGTTTCAATTTGGGTGGTCTTAGCTGTCTTTGGAAATTATTTTTACAGGATTTGAAAAAAAATCCAATGTCTCTCAGAAGGGATAGAGCTGGATCTTTTCGGTTGATATTATGCGTTCTATACTACATGACCACCCATTATCCTCCATGGTCCTTTAGAAGTCAGGGCTCATGGCAAGTGCCTTCCCGCACACCTCACAGTACATGATCATCCAATTTCTTGCATAATCCTTTAGAAGCAAGGGCTCAGACTACCTTCTGTCTATATGTTTCATCCACTATTGGACTATCCTCAGAAAAAAATCAGCCAACAATTATTTTCTGGCTAGGCATCTCTCCTGAAAGTGTGTCCTAGCCAGTGCTCGATTTAAGAAAAAACCAGTGCGTGGGGATGAAAAAAAAATTTCTGCAGAGTCGAAGATAAATGTCTATGGTTTCATCCCCTGCAGGGATATATTACCTAAAGCAGAGCCAGGGATGACAGTTTTCAGTGCCGGGGATATCCCTGGTGGTAAATCGAGTACTGGTGCTAGCTCATGAGTCATGGACAGATTAAACATACCATACTCTGGACAATAGTATAGTAAGCCAAGCAGTACAATAAGTCTATACATTTACTAAAAAAGTAATCTTATTGAAACCTTTAACTTAAAGTTAAGCCCAGAAGACTGACTCTGAGAAGGTGATTCAAAACATCTGTAACATCACATATAATTATCTATTAATAAGTGTTAATAAATATTTAATATGATAAATTAAAAATATGTATCATTATTAGAAGCCTCAATATGTAAAGCCTAAATCAGTATATGAACATAGAAATGCAGTGTTACTGCCAGCGATGTAATGTCTAATGATGCAAATCATAAGATTGATAGGTCTTAATGGTACTGATGAGCAATGACTATTGTAATGATGACAATAATGTTCTTACGTTCAACATCTGCTGCATCTTCGGGATCCATGAAAATTCTGTTAGTTTATCAGGTTACAGTCACAAATTAATGTATCCTTCTAGAAATTATTAGAAGTTTATATATTATTTAAAGGATGAAATTCTTTAAAAAATAATATATATTAAAAAAAAAGAAAGAACAGACTTAGAATAAGTTACTGTGACAAAATAAATATTTTGTTTAGCGCGCTAGCATCGTTGAAAAAACGTATTCGATTATTATTACACTTCATGAATTTTAGTGTGATTATATAGCCACCGGTAAACTTTTTATCTTAAGAGAAAAAAAAGTGAAAGAAAATTAAGTAAATTGTGAATATTTGTATATTGAAATGATATTCACATAAAATTATCAATAATATTAATATGTATGATCATAGAATATGTCTATCATAGTCTATGGTATGATTACTTTGCAAGTTGGTTCTCTAGTCTTGAAAATCACAAAATTCATCTACTATCTATGTGTATGTCATGTGTACATCTATGTGCTCATTGTTTGTAGTGAATGAAATTTACATGGTAATTTTTTTTTTTTTACAAAAATATATCACTATTTTAATACGAAAACCAATGACATTTTTCAAGTTAGCTTTTCGAATTTCCGCGTTGAACTTTACTAGTCTTAAGCAATGACCAAGCCAGCAGTTACTAATTTGAGTTTTAATTTGAGATTCATCATGCCATCAATCCCATCATCATATTCAATATGCATTTAATATCATACTAATCTTCATCATGTCATTTCTGTATGAAATATTATTAAGAAATGACGGCAGAATAGCTTTACTAAATTAGCTGTAATGAAGTTAGTGAAAAAATGTTAGTTGTTACCTGACAGTTATCAATGAGAAAAGTAAAAAAGAACGGACAGGCTATGCTTACGTCAAGACGTAATTCGTATTTTTTTTTTCCGGCTTACGTCAATAGATATTTCTCCACACCCTAACACTGTCCCTAACCCTAACCTTATCCCTAACCGCTAACCCTTTTTGTTTACGCAGTGGCAGCGGTAAGATCAAGATGTAATTCGTATTTTTTTTTTCTGGCTTACGTCAATAGATATAATAATAGAAGGCGCTTGACGTAAGCGTAGCCACTTCGAAAAAAGAAATGGATGAAGTCTCCCTTTTAAAGCCTATATAAGTATAATACAGACTGTGGGTAAAAAAATACGAGATTACCTAAATGCAGTAGAGCTAATCTGTTTCTGTAGTTTTAGCTATTCTCTGGGATTGTATGGCTAGTTATAGTTCAATGCCCAGCTGCCTTTACTTTCCCTAACAAATGTCAGGTGCGCATTTGTAATCTGGGTGGACTTACGGACATCCATCAGACCTGAAAAAAGTCCCAGCACTCACTGAATTGCGGCTGGGGCCTTTCGGTTTGCAGTCAAGTTACCACACTGCCACAGCATCCCTGTGAGTGAAGTTCTGACACATAAAACCTCTGATCTGATTAGCAGTAGTACAGTAGAAGTCCGATAATCCGGCACGTTCGGGACCGGCTCAGTGCCGGACTACCGAAAATTCCGGTCTATTGGGTGGTAATTATAAGAACAATTAGGTTAATAATTAAACTACAAATACAAACAACAAAGTTTATTTTACATTTCATATAATGTATGTACACATACTGTAAAACATATTTCACTAAGATTTTTAAAAAGTCACGAATGTCTTTTTTTTCTTGACTTTTGGCGTATAGTATAAAATTTATTTCTAATGATATGGAAATCAATAATTTCTGAAGCACTGTAGCTAATACTAGCCTCAGAAAGAGATAAACATATTTAGTGATTCTGCAGCTTCTGCCCAGCTGATTTTTTCCTTTTTTTTGTTTCGGCATCTGAGTCACTTTCTTCAAGATTTTGAGTAGGCTGAGGGTTTACTACAATGTTGATAATGTCCTCATTGGTTACTTCTTGTTCAACAGGCTCATTCTCGTCGATTAGAAGTCACTTCTGGATGATCCCGAACTATCCCGAAAACTTCAGAATAACTCTCGAGTGTTTTTATTTGCTTTAAAGACACACTTTTGGAGAAAACCAAAATTTTTACAATTTTCTGGAGTGATGCCGGACTATCAGGGCATTCTGGACTGTTGGATGCCGGGCTAATGGACTTCTACTGTAGTAATTGTAAGAAAGGCCCAGTGGCTGCTAATACTGATCATTAGTCTGAATTTCTGATGATTTGATCTTAGCAGAAGCTTGATATTAAATTACCCACAGTTTAAATGTGTTATATAAATCACTTGATTATTTTGTTCATTTAAGTTGTAATCATAAGATACCCTCCCTTTTTTTTCTAGGACCATTTTTACATGTATTTTTTTTAGCTGGGGAGTGTATGTATTTTAATAGCTTTATCAAGGCTATCTTGTAAGATAAAATGAGAAAAATTTTGAAAATGTTGGAAAACTGCAACATTTTTGTAAAAAAAAAAACAATTACAACCGAACCCCTCCCCGCCCCCATTTCAACTTAGTTACATAAATATTGTGTTAGTTTTGCACCCATACTATTATTACTTTGTACAAGTTTTGGTAACAGAGACTAAGGAATAAGAAGTCTTTCTTGAATGGCAACGGTATAAAAATATTTAAAACAGTTAACTATTATATTAAACCAGGCCCGTAGCCAGGAATATTGGATTGGGGGGGGAAGACATTTTTCGGGGGAGGGGGGGTGCCGAAGAAATGATCCTGGGGCACAGGGGCGGATCTAGACAACTTTGACGGGGGGGGGGCAAACCTGTTTTCATTGTTGAAAATTGGTCTTAGAATAAAGAAATATTTCGATAATTTAATGATGTATTACCTAAACTTGCGATAACGGGGGGGGCGCATGGTCCCCATCCCCCCCTAAATCCGCCCCTCGCGGGGTAGAAGAAATGTTCGGGGGGGGGCAAAAATGGAGGCGTGAAGCGGAGAGGAGGGGTTTGGGCAGGCCCGTAGCCAGGTCAAAGTAAGCAGGGAGGCTCCAATACCCAGCAAGGGGACACCTTTACTTTTTCTTAATTTTTCCTCTTTTTCTTCTTTTTTTTGGCGGGGGTGGGGAAGGGCCCCCCCCAGTCCTTCCCCTTGGTTAGGGGTTGGGGGAGGGGATCTCAGTGAGTCCCCTCCCCAAAAATTTTTTGCAGTTCCATATCTGGAATGGTGCATTTTAGTACCGATTGTTTAGTTATTAATTAGAAATATATAATTTTAACTACGTTTCAATAATGCATGGCATGTTGCAGTTTTGTTGAAAATAATTTAAATAGTAAAGAGTTTTAATGGTAAAAATTTATTGAGGCTGAGCAATTTCTGATTCCTGTTATAAATATATTGACCATTTGTTCTGCTACACAATTGTTACATAATAGATACCTGATTTATATTATTATACTGCTGGTTTAACGTACAACCCGGGAAGAAGGGCAAAGATGTACGAATATAGCTTCGCTATTTGTGTGATATTTCTTATAAAATATTGAAAACAAAGAACAGATCTATCAACAACAAATTGACCAGTCGCAATTATTCAATTTTAAATAAAATTAACTCTGCTAAAAAGCAAATTTGCAAATTAAATAACATCACGCAGAAATCACGGAGTTTGTACTTTATTATTTTATTATACATATGTATAAAAATGAAGTCAGAAGCCAATGTTATTTTATTAACTTATTTAAGTTGCTAGTTGTCCTCAGAAGATATCAATATATAAAACTATTACAAGGTTGCGAACAGGCCCATCAAAAGAAATTTCGGGCCCCTGGGCAGGGGTGACACGAGTCCTCGTGCTGATATTAAGTCCAGGCCCCTAAAACTCGCCGGGCCTCTGGGCATTTGCCCCCCAGCCTAGTCCCGTAGCCAAGGGGGGCACTGGGGGGCGTGCCCCACCCCGGCAAGGTGTGGAGTGCCCCCCGCTTATAAAAGAAGAAAACGAGGAAAAATTTAAGAAAAAATAAAGGTGCCCCCTTGCTGGGTATTGGTGCCCCCTTCATACTTTGACGTGGCTACGGGCCTGCCCCAGCCCCCCCCACCCCACTCGTCGGCACTGGTTGCGAACTTATATTATTATACGTTTCAAATTTGCAAACGTCGTGGTTTAGCACTGAATTTACCTAAAAATGCTTCAGCATTCAGATTGTCTGTTAAATCTTTTTCAAATGCAAGCAGGAAAAGATTGTTTAGACGCTCTTGTAACATTGATCTGCGATATGGGGTGAGCATTCGTGTGAGGGTTGAGAAACTGTTTTCACACACGGCTGTTGAAGCCCCAAATGCCAATGCTGCCCAAAATACCCAGTAGTGAACTTCAATAAGATTCAATCTTTTATGCCAAAAAATTAGATAAGCTATATATGTAAGTAAACTAGCCTGAATGATTGCCAAAATATAAACTTTTAAGTTTTTATTATTATTGATTTATTGAACAAAATGATTGATGTTTTATAGCCGTCATTATGAAAATTTTGTCAAAAAGCTCAAATCATGCACGGGGGGGCTCAGGTCATACACGGGTGTCTCAGCCCCCCCTAGCCCCCCTCTGGCTACGGGCCTGTATCTACTGCTCCCGGGGCCTCCACTGACCCAAGTCCGCCACCGGTAAAATGAGAGGGAATTAACAGCTGTGGGCTGCTGTCTCTTGTTAGCCACATAACACCAGGGCCGGATTAACCACTTGGGCTTATAGCGCTATTGTCCTAGGCCCTGAAAATAATCGGTCCTCGTTTTAAAAGGCTACAATGTATAGGGTTTCTCAGATATTTCAGCGCTAACGAGGAAAAAACAACAACTAGAAATATTAATTAACTAACTCTGGCATCTGGCAAACCAAGACCCCCCATAGACCTAAACGAATCCAGAAGAAAATGGAAATGGATCGGCCACTTACCCAGGAAGCCTCCAGAAGATATTACGAAAATGGCTCTGCAGTGGAATCCACAAGGACGGGGACAGATTGGCCACACAAAGACCACTTGGAGAAGGTCTTGCGAACTAGTGTTGTTTTCGTCGACGAAAATTAAAACTAAAACCTTCGTTAACGAAAATGTTGAATTTTCGTCAACGAGAACTAAAACTAAAACTAAAATTAGAAGCAAGACTAAAACTAGACGAAAACTAAAATTATTATAGAAAAAACGAACTAAAAACTAAAACTAAAATATGACCTGGGACTAAAACAACACTATTGCGAACAGGATATTAAAGTTGCAAACAGTAATTGGGGGGGGGGGGGGATTGAAACAGGCCTCCCAAAACAAAGTGGAGAGATGTTGTAGAGGCCCTTTGCTCCGCAAGGAGTTCCAGGAATTAAGTGGAGTCTGCATCTTCTGGTCGCAGGCTTGTCATGTGAAATGTGGAACGTCATACTACAACTCTACAACACATTTAGCTTTCATCTGCAGAGATCGCACATACACTCATATGTATTTATATTGTAGGTATATGTCAGATTCGTTATTTCGTTAGCGAAGTTAGGCCCCTTTTTAGTAGGCCTTCATTAACCTTAATCCGGCCCCAGTGCCTAACCTAGCGTTTTGAGGGCCCCGGGGGGCTTGTCCTCTTTGGGGGCCCCTGCATTTTTGACATTCGACACCATGACATGATATAATGTACTTAATATTTAATGTAAAGAAATAATTTTGGGGCTCCCCTCAAGCTGGGGCCCTCAGTCCGGCCCTGCCTAACATGCACACACACACACAAATACACCGTGTATCAAATGTCCCCCCTGAATCTAAAGAGACGGTCATTAGGTCTAATTAACGGGCACGTATTATTTTAATGGAGACGTGCCGTCGCGTATGTTAACGTGTTATTGTGAAGAGCGTCGCCCCGGGGGGGGGGGGGTCGGAGGAAAGGGAGTGAGGGGACTGGATGGGGAAAAAATAGTATCCGTCTGACATATTGAATTGACCGCTGCATCCTCCGATGCATTAATGATCACCGCGTCAGATTCTCTGACCAAAACTTATTCTCCACACACTATCTCAATCTCTCGCATCAATGCGAGACAATTCAATGAGGTGATGAGAGGAATACTGAATCAACGGCAGTGTAGCATGTAACCTTTAAAGACATGAGATGCCCACTATATAGCAACTGACAACCAAATGCTAATTTCGGCAATTACATTTTTTTTCCTTCTCTAAATTGTGTGTACCCGACCTTTGTTTAATCAGCCTAATGACCGAATGTAATATATATTTTAAAAAAACGCTCGGAGACAATAATGAAACGCGTTCAATCCTTTTTTTTTTTAAAGAGATTATTACATTTACCAGATACACATAAAAAAAATGTGTGAGATTTAGTCTTGACTGAATTTTATTCTTAATCTATTAGTTATCCATCTCGCATCGGGCGGAGGTGGTGGGGGGGGGAGGGGGGAGAGACGATAGCCAGGACTCCAGGAGTTACGTTGTGCCGAGGGCTGTAAGTCCAGGCTAAATACTTTACCGCCGCACCGCTTCGTATCTCCCTCCACCACACCCCTCTGTCTCACGCGGCGTGTTGATCTGTCAGCGTTGCCTTAATCTTCCCCCCCCCCCAACCCACCAGCACATTACGAGGTAAGTGACCTTCAGTATGTTCTCACCAAAGCCAACTTGAAAGAATCGTGCACTACCCACTGCCCGACAAACAGTGTTACGAGGTAAGTGACCTTCAGTATGTTCTCACCAAAGCCAACTTGAAAGAATCGTGCACTACCCACTGCCCGACAAACAGTGTTACGAGGTAAGTGACCTTCAGTATGTTCTCACCAAAGCCAACTTGAAAGAATCGTGCACTACCCACTGCCCGACAAACAGTGTTACGAGGTAAGTGACCTTCAGTATGTTCTCACCAAAGCCAACTTGAAAGAATCGTGCTCTACCCACTGCCCGACAAACAGTGTTACGAGGTAAGTGACCTTCAGTATGTTCTCACCAAAGCCAACTTGAAAGAATCGTGCTCTACCCACTGCCCGACAAACAGTGTTACGAGGTAAGTGACCTTCAGTATGTTCTCACCAAAGCCAACTTGAAAGAATCGTGCACTACCTACTGCGCGACAAACAGTGTGATGGGGGCCCAATCACACATGAAGAAAGAAAAGCTTTGGGCCCCTATACTAGTGTGTGCCCAGGCTGGCTGGGCGAGGTTAAGACCAGGGATGCCAAACTTGGCACGCCAAAAGAAATAATGTCATCATAATCAGTTTTAAAACTGGCAAGCTACAAAAAAAATTCATTTCAGTTGAATTCAGTTTTTTTAAGTACAGCTTTAACTGTATAATTATATATATATATATATATATATATATATATATATATATATATATATATATATATATTGTGACGAGCTAAAGTAGATGTAGAGACAGAGACAATCCCCTTCGACCTTTTAACATAGATATCTAAGAATTAGGATTAGTACGAATAATAGTGACAAGGTGACAGACAACTTAGGGCAAGGTGGGAAACAATAGAATAGTAGACAGCGAAGGTGTGAAGACTGGGAGGCGCCGTCGGACAGTCTAGCAGGTTAACAATGACGACCAGGTGACGCTCCTAGAAAGATTAGATAGTGAAGAGACTGTGACGTACTTAGGGTAATTAGGGCACGGACGTTATGGGTATAAATAGGGGCTGGATTCGGACATTAGTTAGTGAGGGAGCAGTTCGTAGTTATGAGAGGAGTTAGTTATGAGGAGTTTGAGAAGAGAGATAGTTACGAGAGCGACGAGAATAGTTTAGAGATCTCTAGTTAGTCAGAGTTGAGGCAGAGCAAATTACTGTGGATTTAAATGTGTATTCGTTTATGGACTTGTGTATTCTGATGTACATTTATGTAAATAAATCGTGGTACTAACAACGCATCGAGTTTGATTGGTTTTTGAGTTGTGACAAAGGAGTGAGCAAATAAGAGTGAAACGGACAGACATTAAGCTAAATTAACATCTCTACGTTGGAATTAAAACATACAACTCATAACATAAACCAAAGGGCCTGAGACGTTTATAGAGCATAACCAAAGAGCCCGTAACATGTAGGAAGTATATAAAAAGGACCCGTAACATACATACATATATATATATATATATATATATATATATATATATATATATATATATATATATATATAATTTGCTTAATTTATTTTTGGGCACTTTTATTAAACCCAACTTATGGCCCTAGGGTTAAGACGGTACCTGATTGATGGTGACATTAAGCTGGATAATTATCATTTAAATGACACTTCGTGTGGACAAACATGCTCCCATGTGCATTCTACGTGTACTTTTCATTAATATTTCAATGTATTCCGATTGTTTTTTGTTTAAAATAATTCAAAAATCAATGGCGAACACCGCCAATAACTAAACTTAAATAAAATATGAGATTTAAACAAACAAAAATAGACTGTCACGTGCTGAGAGATGGTCTGTTTCAATGAGAGACGACGTTCATTAGTGAGGCCGCTTAAGAAAACCAGTACCGCCTAGCGATCGATCAAGCGACAAACACTCTCGTCGATATTATGGAGCGTGCAAATAAATACCTTTCTTTTTTTTTTCTTCTGGGTCACCGACACGAGCCGTAGCTAGCTGGCTCATCTAAACGTGCCCCACATTCGCAGACGTAGACAACTAGAGTCGTTGGTGGTTGTTTATAAGAGCGGTAAAACGGTTTGCGTGTGCTGGTATTAAGAAATGTATTCACTGCATTAATGCTGCATCTTTGTTGTTTTAACAAGCTTCACGACAGCAGCGATTAAACATTAGGGATTGTAAATGCAGGTGTTATCAATTGGTCTGACACGGCGGTTCTAAAAGTGTGGCTCGCGACCCAATGGTGGGCGCGAGCTGATTTGAATTGAGTGCGCCAATCATTTCAATAATGACTTACTTGAGAATGCATCAAATACATGTATACTCAATAGATTTTCATGTTTCTATGTTTTTTTTAATACTTCAGATGGATCGCTAAAAACAGTTTCTCTTAACGGGTCGCGGAATCGCAACATGTTTAAGACTTAACTGGTCTAACGTTCAACTGCCATGTACCTTTGATTGATTTATAAAGGATGTTCTCAGGGATCTGCTTACATTGCAATTACAAAGCAGCATGTGATATCCCGACCAGAGCCTGGGTGATGGGGTGAGTGGATAGATACCAAGGCACAGTACCCTCCCCCCCCCCAAAAAAAAATGGGGATCCAAAGACAGAAAGCTGCAACTTATTTTTTTTTTAAATCGTACTAAATAATTGATGGGGCGGGGGGGGGGGCTCAAATCTGGTTCTGCGTGCGGGTCGCCAAAATTATCATGCCGGCCCTGATCCTGGGCTTGAAAAAAAAAATCTCAGTAGTTCATTTCTAGCAGAGACCGTCTACATTGTAGCCCTATACGACATTTGTAATGCGGCTGTGGTAACTAGCGCGATTTGCATCGCTGGGTTGAAGAATTGAGGAAGGTCACTCAACGTGATCTTTGAACCCCCTAGCCATCTCATCCTAAAAGAGACTTTAAAAACAAACACACAAAAAAACACTTCTAGCGTATTGTTGCTTGACTGCTAAACTTTGTAGAAAATTCAATACTTGCTGTGCCTGAGTAAATGTATGTGCTATTTCATGCTACATTTTTTTTTTTCAGGTTATGTGCTAAATTGGTTTAAACCTTCAACACTGGTCTAAGAACGGACAGAACCACATAATATAAATTAGGGCTGTACCGGATTGCAATTTTTAGATCCTGCAGGAATCGGAACCGGAATCGGATTTAATATTCGAATCCTGCCGGAATCGGAACAGGAACCGGATTTTACCAAATTAAATAGTAACTCTTCCGAACGAAGTAGTGAGTTCTCGCCTAACATAAAAAAGATATAAGAATGAAAAATAGAATAAAAATTTTAAGTTCTAGATAGCAACAAACAGTATTAACCATTTAGATCTTGAATAATGTGACTAAAACCCCTTCCCCAATCTTGAGTTAAGAAAGATAACTCTGTCAAAATAACAGGTTCTTTGTTTTAAAAAAAATATTTAAATAAAGCTGTACCTTATTTAACTTGATTTCTGTTACAATCAAACAATGAAATGGGTAACATATCTTAAAAAGTATAATAAACATGTTTATTAATAAATGAATTCCGAAAAAAATGTATATACTGTGACACCACCCGATAGTTCATTTTTCTTTAGTTTTCTATAGTGACGTCACCAGACCTTGTTATTTCATTCATACTTTTCTTTAAATCATTATCTGACTATTTCCAATAAAACGCAAATTAAAATGCATTTCAAATCTAAATCAATATCACTTTAATGCTCATTTTAAAATGTATCTTCAAATTATTTATCTAAATATGCAAGGAATTGTATCCAAATCGTGACAAAATCCACTAAATTAAAAAATTTGCAGAAAAATAAATTATTGACCTATTTTTAAACTGTAAACAATCAATAATAGAACGTTGTCTGCTCTTTAAAGAAGTTAAACTTTGATAGCTAAATATAGTTAAAAGAAAACACGGAATCAAAAGTTGCGGAAGGTAAGGTGTCGTATTACTACTACTAGACTAAATACGATTCAAATCTTCCTTTTTACTATCTTTTTACTTACATAAAGAACTAAAAGCGATCGCCGTTATTGTAGTTTTAAAATCAAAGGAAGTTATTGTTTTAATTTAATTGTATAGCGCTAAATATTTCAAAATTATGTTGCGCTAAAAAAATTTCTTACAAATTTCAAACAAAGAAATCCGGCTTAAATCCGGCATATTTTAACCGGAACCGGAATCGGAACCGGATTTGTTAAAACTGCCGGAATCCGGCTTAACAGGAACCGGAATCGGATTCCGGTACAGCCCTAATATAAATTATACAGAATGCGTATCGTCAATTTAAATTGATTTTCCCGAAAGCCGTCATATTTGTGCATTATTTTATTGTATACCAATATGTAAGTGTCCACATGGTGTCCACTATTAAATAGGAAAATAACACAAATGGGTGCATTTTTTTAGTCCATTAATAGAGAACTTTTTTTAAAATGACATCGATACGCGTTCTGTATGTGTATGGTATAGGCCTATATTCTGTGCATAGAAAATTGCCTTACGACGAGAAGGGACTATTGACGTGGCAGTCGCCAGTCTAAATGAGCGGGGAGATAAAGACAACACAATCAACGGCGTCTAATCTGTCGGGATAACAGATAGGTTGATATTGAATGACAGTTATCAAAGCAGCGCATCCGCCCTGGTGACCAAAAATAGCCCGGCAGTAAAGCGCAGCCTCCTAACACCACGCAACGGCGAGTTAGTTTGATTGTTTGAGGTTTATAGTAAAGCCAGCAATCACATTTACCATGCCACCGTCCCAACCCCGTTTTCTTTATTTTATTGCCCATGTAGGCCTCAACCCTGACTGGATGAGTACACCGGTGCTAATGTAAATAAATAATCAGATGTAATATTCATTCACTAATATCAAATGTTACTCTAACTGCCAGTAGCGTAAAAAGTGCACTGTGGGTTGAGCGGCCGCATAGAGCGCCGAAGTAGGAAGGGGTTCCAAACTAGGAAGGGGCGCCGTATATGGAGGGGCGTACTAGGAAGGACTGTACTAGGAAGGGGCACCATACTAGGATGGGCGCCGTACTAAGAAGGGGCGCCGCACTAGGAAGGGCTGTACTAGGAAGGGGCGCCGTACTAGGAAAGGATGTACTATGAAGGGGCGCCGAAAGAGCGCTGTTAAATGTTTTTTCCACTTTTTCCACTTTTCATATTGGGGGGGGGGCGCCAAATATGTACAGGGCGCCACATTATCTAACTGCGGCTCTGCTAGCTGCACACATGACATAAATCAATGCTTCGGGTTAGATTTACTAAGCCAAGCTGGCTTAAAATTTAATACCTGTAATGAAAATATCAGTCTATTGGGGGGGGGGGGGTCTTCATTTCAGGAACATTGTTTGCTTTACGAATATGAATAATTAAAAAAAAAGGCAGACAAGCAGAACTGTATTACTAAACAGCCTGTACATGCGAGCTGCTGGCCTTCACAAGTCACTCAAGTTTTAACGAAATTCTCTATGAGCCATAAGCTACATACATGTCGTGTGAACATATGTTTGTGTGTATTCAGATAAAACACCCACACCTATCATCTCTCAGTTCAGCTTCGTGATATCAAAAACGTTCAACAATTTACCATGAACATGGCCAACGATCAAATGCCATGCAAAATTACACACACACGCACGCACATACAGAACAACAACTATTTTGTTTCTTTTATGGCATAGTTTTTTTTGTTTGTATTGCTTTTAGTTTCTCTCCTTCAAATACATACACAGATACACAAAAGAAAAAAAAAAACACCACGTAAGGAAATATAATAACCGATTTATTACAAAACGAAACAAAGACAAATATTTAAATGGGTCATCGCATAAAAGCACTTCGATAATTTACCTCAATAAATAGAGCGAAAGTAGGGCAATTTAAATTCATGTATGGAGACATATATGGTAATAAAGTGGTGTATTACGTTACATGGTAATAAAGAGGTGTATTACGTTACATGTGTTACGTTACATGACAACGAAGTGATGTTTTACGTTATATGTGTTACGTTACATGATAACAAAGTAATGTATTACGTAACATGTGTTACGTTACATGACAACAAAGTGATGTTTTACGTTACGTGATACCAATGTGATGTTTTATGTTGCATGATAACAATGTGATGTTTTACGTTACATGATAACAAAGTGATGTTTTATGATAACAAAGTGACGTATTACGTTACGTGATATCATTCTATCACCAAGGACGTTGGAAGATAAAGAAACAGAAGCGGTAATAAAGCCAAACTAGATATAAGTCACATAAAAGCCCCCCAAAAAAATAGGACTCAACTCTTGGACCAACTGTTTCTACTGTGGACGTTGATAGATTATAGAAACAGAGGCAGTAATAATAATAATAATAAAAAGGAGGCCATCTTTGTACAGATTGGATGTCTTCCAGGTCTTCATAATGAACTCTTGGCTAGACGCCCCAGTTTCAACTCTCACTCAGCTTCTCTCACTGTTAGCTCCTTCATTCACATTACCCCCCCCCTCTCTCTCTCTCTTTCTTTCTTTCATCTTCACCTTTTAACTCACTACACCCCCCACCCCATTCATCTATTTCAAGTTTGCACACATACGAGGGAAAATTCCCCAGCAGATGAAGAGAGAGAGAGAGAGAGAGAGAGAGAGAGAGAGAGAGAGATGGGAATAAACTGGTAAAGTATCGATGGTTTAACTGAAAAATATTTTTAAAGAAAAACCTTAACGATAGTTTTCTACACAGTAACCATGTTGTAAGCAACAATTACATGTTTGAATGGGAATAATCCAAGCCAGCTACTTCAATGGTGTATATCTAATGACGTAAACGTCAATATTGATGTACTCGCACGTAGATACATGAATTTAAATTATGAATAAAAAGACATATCTGCCGGCTAGCATTTGACCTCAACTAGAACCTTGGTAAAAAACAATCCAGCAAGACTTGTGGAGGTCGTAGCATTCTGTGAAATAAAAGGTGATCAGACATATTACATTTTTTTTACAAAGACAGACAATGAGACGGACAACTGAAATTCATCTGTTTGTAGAAAAATGAGCGACTCACCGTGTGACATGCACAAGAAATCGTGGGGGAGAATCTATTTCCACACATAGTGAACAGACACAGTTTAAAAGAAGAAACATGATTATCTATTTTCATTACTTATGGCAAAAATATGAACACTCAACAAACATGAAGTGAAATTGTGTGTTGGTCCAAAAATAAATTGGGGGGAGGGGGAGAGAGAGGGGGGGAGGGAGGACTTAGCTTTGTTAGAATGAGTTACTGACTTGGGGAATGTTAAGAAAAAGGTTAAGAACCGGCTGGTTCAGACACTTTTTTTTTTTCTGACAAATCTTTTTCTACTAGGGCAGAAGGCACGCACTTACTAAATGAAGTCCACAAATGTTCCTGTAACGTTTATTTACAAAACAACAAGTCTTAAGTAGAGTCAAAAAGTGGGAAGTGGACCATGTTAAAATCCTTGGTGGTGTGAAACTGGACACACACACACGAGTTATATGTGACCGGCACACACACATAAACCCATCACCCTTTTCCCAATTCCCTTACACCAAGTTACACAAATAGCACGGACAGTGCACTCGCTGGCAAATGTTAAGACTTGATGAATAATGAATGTTTAGAGGGGGTCGGGGAAGGGGGTGGGAGAGAGAGAGAGAGAGACCGGCCACCAGTGTACAGCAAACGATGGCTTAGGCCTTAGTTCATGCTGAAAATATCTTCGTGTGGACGTATTTTCTCACTTCGTTAACCCGCCTGGTAGACCACGTGAGATACACTTACATATATAATGCTGTGATGGAACTTAAACACTAATTAAATATGTTAAGGCAATAGAAGAAAAAAAAATCAAATAAAATGTAAAAAAAAAAACTAGAAAAGGATAAGAAATTACACAAAATTAAACAGTGACAGACAGACAAAACGGGGACAATAGAGTATTTTTTTTCGAAAATGCCCTAAAAACAAATATCAATAAAATAAATATTGTTTTAAAAGAGTACTGTTCTGTGTTTATACAGGCTACGGTGTTTACAGGCAGTATGGACTTGTGTGTGAAATGGAGAAGTCTCGCAGTTTAATCTATTACTGGTGGAAAAGCCTGTTGAAGCTGGCTGATCGGGATCCGACAGAAGGGATAACAAAGAAATATACGAAATACATGCACTGCAATAGAAAAGAACATGTGGCCTTTAATGATATGAACAGAAATAACAGAGAAATGTATGGAATACAACGCATACACCGCACAATATGAAAACTACCTGAGAAAGAGAGACACACGGGTTAGACGATTATGTATTTAAGGATGTAAGCGCTGATTCTCGTTAGGGCCAATAATTATGCTAGTTATTTTTTCGGTACTAAGTACAATACAATACTTGCTGTCGTCTTGTTTGATCCTGGCCTGATTGCGTAACACGCAAAGATAACAATCAGTCGATTTTGGCATGCCTTTAAATTATTTAAATTATTGTTTTATACAACAGACTGGGTCAGTGGCGTAACTAGGGGTGGTGCGGGCCGCACCAGGTGACACCAACCATAGTGACTGAGTCCTTATTTGAGGTAGGGGAAACCAAAGGTTACAATGCAGTATTGTTATTGTTTTTAAGGCAGCACGCACCCCCCCCCCCAATCCCCTTTCCCCCTTACACTTTAAAACTGTGCGATTGATAAGCTACATAAATATTCACTTGACTACAGGTTTTCGGGATTAAAATTTAAAAAAAAATCTAATCATAAGTGTACGAAACAATAGCTGCAGCTAACACATTTTTCACTCTCACACACACAGTCATCAATAGCTGCAGCTAACACATTTTTCACTCTCACACACACAGTCATCAATAGCTGCAGCTAACACATTTTTCACTCTCACACACACAGTCATCAATAGCTGCAGCGAACACATTTTTCACTCTCTCTCACACACACAGTCATCAATAGCTGCAGCTAACACATTTTTCACTCTCTCTCACACACACAGTCATCAATAGCTGCAGCTAACACATTTTTCACTCTCACACACACAGTCATCAATAGCTGCAGCTAACACATTTTTCACTCTCACACACACAGTCATCAATAGCTGCAGCTAACACATTTTTCACTCTCACACACACAGTCATAATTATGCCAGAAAATAAAAGTCACCGATACATATTACGCACAATTTAAATGTTTTAAAAATAAAACTACTATTTCATTAATTTTTTTTTTTTAATTTACAACATCAACATTTACACAGGAATGTATTCGCCCAACTATATTCCAGCTGCGCAGCATCGCCGCCATTAGCTCACCCGTTGATAACCTCGGAATAACCAGAATGTGAGTAAACACATAAGATGGAGAGTGTGGGGGGAAAGGGAGGGGGTACGCATGCACGGTGCACAAGAGCGGTTGGCGTACACTGTGACCCACTATTTTCCTCGAGCCGACCAAATAAACAAAAACAGAAAAAACACAACAAAATACAATATTTATCTACAATGAATGTAAAGACAAAAAGAGTTGGAAAGTAATTAACTATCTTTAGATTTATTTTTTTTCATTTACCACCCTATAGCAGCTATTCAATGACGTTTTTTTTTTTGTTTCGTAATGTTGTTGTTGCTTTTTTTTTGCTTCGGACGTTAGGCTAGTCGACAAAGTGGGTCAAAACTAATGTAACCTATTTTCGTAACAGTTCGTTCTCAACCCCCCCCCCCCGGGACCGCCATATCCCCCCCAGTACGAGCAAGGCTAAACATTGCTCCCACTTCCGCCAGTTCGGTTCCAGTTGACACTGACTGGAGGAAGAAAAAGAAGATGGGAGTGTGAACACATTTAAGACCAGCCACCATGTTAGCTAAGTACAAATAAACATATTCCTAGGATGCTTGCACCCCCTCTATCTCTCCCTCACCTCCTCATTACATTTTTCCTCTCTGTATTTTTCTATCGGGGAATCAAGTTAGGCTAAAGTAAAGAAAAAAATTTCAACTTGTAAATAAAAACGCATTTCACGGACACGGCTACTGTTTACAAACAGAAAACAGCTGTATCGGTGTAAACATGGAAAGACTGCTATAGCTAGGCAGCTGCTGAGCTAAACGATTACGTATTATACGGATCATTCATTTGCATCGATGTGTTGCTCTAAAGGTCAGGTAGTTCTATACCAGTGGTTCTCATATTGGTTTACTATTACCTTATAGAGAATAAATACAATTAATTTTGGGATCTTCTGTCTTATCTATTTTACTTTCTTCACATGTGGGTCTGCCAACTCCATAGGGCCATCTTCCAGTACACATTCCTAGCAAACAATGATGCTATAGGTCAGTATAGGGCCCCAAAATATCTCCAATGGATTAAAAAAAAACTAACACCAGCTCTGCTCACCATACCCCATGCATTAAATATTGCATGTACAAGACAAAGTATACAAACATATCGTGTTTGTGTGTGTTTGCTTGTAATAACAAGCCTGCACAGTTGATGTGATATAAGGGCTGATTTGATATAAGGCCTGGTGTGATATAAAGGATGAAGTGATTTAAGGGACGTTGTGACACATCGGAGGGGCCGTCATAGAAAGAACTGTGTGGGCAGTGTACAAATAATGGACTGACCGAAATGTTGCGACCGCGTACCAAAGGGAGGAATGGAAGAATGAATAAACATCTCGATTAAAAGCTAGTCCATTGAAAAGGGTATATACATCGTATTAAGTCGTATTGTTCAAGACATAAACAGAATTGAAGTTTTAGTCTTTTCTATATTGCTATATCAATCTTCATGTCATTTCAATACTATATCAATCATCTGACTTCATTACATAATGTAGACTTTCATCGTTATTCCCATTCATCAAAAGGATTTTTAAACAAATAATAAAAATACTGTTCATTAGAGATAACATTAGATCCGATTACCAGCAACATTTGAAAGGTGGTAAGATTGTTTATCTCTGGAATGTACTGCTCGGGTCACAATATAAAAGGAAAGAAGTGGTTGAATTTTTATCACTAACAAACCAACTCTCCATTTTCGCTTTCAACTGTAAGGTCAAAGTGCGAATTTGAAGGGAAAAAAATCACGTCATGAACTGGAAAACAAAGGGGGGTCAGGCGTAATCAAGTGGATAGTAATGGAAGGCAGAGGTTGAGGTTGGTCGGCGACCTTTGACCCAGAAATGCAAAGCGAAGTGCAGAAAAAGAGCGAAGTGCAGAATTTTTTTTTTTTTTACATCTTTTAATCTCTAAAAAAAGGTCCACTATTTTTTAACCAACAAAAGAAAATGGTGATATTTCAGTAACACACAGTGAGTCCAAGACCCAGGACTATAGTATATACTATCAATATTAATGTCCTAGTTTTATTACACAAAGAAAATGAAACCCAAAACTATAGTATACATAAAATTATAATAATTATAACGATTCATATTTAGATATTAGTATTAATGTTTTTATAATAATAAAAAAAAGTCATACAAGAAAGGGTATAGTGTTTATCGATGGCCAGCAGTGATGCCATGATGATTACTGTTGCCCCAGACAAGGGTGCCAAGGTTTCAATAGTGGTAGGGGCCGGCCCCCGTAGCCAAGGGGGGGGCACTGGGAGCCGTGCCCCCCCCCGCTAGGTGTGGAGTGCCCCACCCCCCACCCCCGCTTTAAAAAAAGAATTAAAAGTGGAAAAATAAAGAAAAAGTAAAGGTGCCCCTTGCTGGGTATTGGTGCCTCCCTGCTTACTTTGACATGGCTACGGGCCTGGTAGGGGCTACGAGCCACACTGTAGGGACATACTGATCACAGGAACAACCAATATCATAATTATAATACTCTGGGGTTCATCTTCAAAGTTCTAAGGTTGATTTAAGAGAATTAATTAGCTGACGGCATATTCAAAATATTATCAATCATGGATAAAGCTAATTAATTTTCCATATAAATGGATTTCAGTAATAAATAATAGTTATAAAAAAAATAAATGACGAGATGGGTGTATCTAACTTAAGAAATTGAATAAAATAAGTCAAATATTGAAAGCGAACAAGTACAAAACCAGAATGCCATTCATTATTCACGATGTAAAACTCAACATAAATGCCTTAAAATGGCTGCTTCATCTTTGTTGTTTATGCATCTAAAACTAATTTTAATAATGTTAACTTTAATTGACTTACAGAGATGCCAGAGATTATCATGATTATGAATACACTTTGACACATGACAGAGCCTTGCGAGGAGATTTAAATTAAAAAAAAAAATTTCATGGATTTTGATGAATATTTTTTTTTTATATTTCAATTAAATTTTAACATGTAACATAGCGTAAATATCGTTTTAACGCAATAGATTGTTGGCGTGTGTAAAAGTATTTTAAAAAAATAATTCTATGAGGTACTAACAGCTGACGAGGTAAACAAATGCCAGGACAGGAAGATCTTTTGGCATGAACTATTCTTAGCATTCAGCACATCCCCACGTCTGCTAGGCTATTTATGACAAAGAATAATTTCTATACAGAGAGTAAAAATATAAGCTTTTATTCTTAAAGTATCAAAATTTAACACCTACCAGTATGCCTGTTTAACACTCCTAAACAGAAACAAAGAATCCAAATGAAATCACCATCCAAAAGAAAGTGAACAGTACAGTAATTTACAGATAATATTCTAACGATCCTATTCACCTAGAAAGTAGCACACACTGATAACCTTTGTTTTCATTTTGCCATTTCGTGTCACGTGACATAAAACAGCGAAAAATGATTTATTTTTAATGTTATTCTTCGTTTTTATTAAGATTAAAAAACAATATTCAATTTATCTATTTGAGTTTGAATTAAAGAAAAATAAAAATAGTAAAATAAAAAAAAAAGAAATATGTAAATAATGTTTTATATATAATTATTTTCCAATTATTGTATCGCATCGGTGGTCTAGTGGTAGAATACTCGCCTGCCACGCGGGTGACCCGGGTTCGATTCCCGGTCGATGCAATTTTTTTTTCTCCAAGTTTTCTTTATGATTTCCAATTTTTATTTTTGGGTTGGTACGGACATTGCGGATCCTAATCAATATAAGATTTGTAATCAGAGATAAATGTTACTTTTGAAAAACTCTTGCCCTCCCCCCCCCTCCGCCCCCTCAAAAAACAAAAGCCCACCTCTTTACAGCAAAAAATATAAAGTAAAATGAAAAAAAGCTCCATTGGAGCAGTTCAGTCCAATGGTTATCATTTGGGTTCTGACTGTAGCTCATAGTGGTAGATACCACAGATTCCCAAATAGTAGGATGACGTTACTGTAACTAATGGGGGTCACCCCCCCTCAAACAATAGTAACGGTCACTCACAGAGGCGGATCAAGGCGGCGCGGGGCAATGTAGAAAATGTTACCCTAAGACGTGATACATTTTTTTTTTACAATCTTAACATATTCTACTCTAGGCGCCCCCCCTCCCCAGAGGCGAGGGGACCCCAACGACGCGGGGCCCGTAGCATTCACTACTTCCATTGGACAATTAATCCGGCCCTAATAATGCAATAATAATCAACAGTCTTACACTTGGCCCTGACAATATTCACCAACTAGGGGCTCTCATAACAAGCACACACACACACAGGCACGCCGAGAGGGGGGTCAGGGGGTCATTGCCAGGGTGCCGCATCTGTAAGGGGGCCCGGCCGCCCCGACCATGTCCATTTTATCATGACTCATTGTTTATTAAGGGGCCCGCAATGATGTCCTGCCCTGGGGTCCTTGTTCGCTCTCGGCGCCCCTGCACACACACACACAACTGTTGCAGATTTACTGCACCCTTAGGGCCATGGTGCCCTTGACATGTGTTCTGCATTGTTTGAGCCATGGGTGGCCCCTGGATCAGCTATGCGTATGACACTTAATCCCTTTTTTTTTCGACTCGCCTGTCTTGCAATCAATCTTTCAGCTTATCGACGGACGACGTGGCAATATGAACTGTTGTCATGTGCCCCCGAACCTTTGGGTAGCCACCCCCCCCCCTTTCCCGTCGACTTTCATAAAGGTTTTGGTTAAGCGGAGGTAGGGAGCAGTTATTGAAAGGGGCCCTGCGATGTGCGCAACACTTTATGGCTGCGGCTTACGTTCAATACCTGGTACCGTTTAGGATGAATAAATTTCGCAGAACTGGAACTCGTACGACTTTACATACCTGGACCTCAGCATTGGTTCTGTATTAGGCAACATTGCATCTGTAGTAGGCAACATAACATCTTTTAGTAGACAGCATTATATTCTTAGTAGAAAACATTAATCTTATTAAGTAGGCAATATTACATTCCTTATTAGGAAACTTAACATTCTTAGAAAGAAAAGTTCAGGTTTAATAGGCAGCATGAGGCTATATCTTTAGTACCTGGGTAGGCAACATAAAATCTTAAGTGGGAAACATAAAATCTTTAGTAGGCATAGCCGTACTTTATAAAAAGGGACGACCCCATGCAGAAGTTGTGGGTGCCCTTGACAGAGAGTTTACGATATTTTGGGGCACGAGGCAAGCGTACATTTTTCGAACCCCTGACAGCATCAGACTTGATCGAAGATTGTTCCTGGAACTGGAGGCCCAGTTGACGAGGGGCGGACTATGAAGAAATTCGCATTCCTAAGGTTAGAGGGTGTAACACTACGTTTGAGCCATAAAGATGCACAGCATGCACATGTGTAGATATTCGAAATCACTTGACACAGAAGGGTGGTGCGACTAGGGGCAACCTAAGGGTGAGGCGCGATATTTGATTTGTTGATATGTTTATATGCCCCCACTTGCCTCAGCCTCCTCCCTCCCCTCCCCCCCGGGCCCCGTAATGTAAAGAACCCCTCCGCTAACACGTCACATATGTAATATCTGGACACCCTGTTGCAGGGCTGAATGATCGACAGGATTTTTTTTTAATTTGGTTTTAACAAATATTTTAAAAGGCGAAAAAAAAAAACACTACAAAGTTGTATTTGTAATTTTTATTTTTTTTATTTTTTACGAACACTAAAACATTAAGATCAGGGAGATAATAAAAACTGAAATCACTCACTCCAAAAGAGAAAAAATAGCAACACTTTTTTGTGACAATCATGAACATGAAATAAACAAACTCACAAATATTGAGTGTAATTTAACAATATAAGGGAGGCAATTAGAAATTAAACAACTGATTAATTTAAAAAAAAAAAAAATTTCTGGCATTTATAATGCAAGTCCTTGGGGAATTTAATGCATTAAGTTTGCCAGTAAAATTATATAGCAGAGATGAAAATAAAAAAGTCTGCCAAAAAGTGAATGGTAAAATCATGAACAGAAAAAACAAACGATCCCATTATAAATAAACTGTAAACTTAAAAGGCAGTACTGGAAAACTGGCATGACTCAGATACTTTCATCTGTTATGAACTCTTGTTTTGAAATTCTTTTTAAGAATTTTTCCTATTTTAATCTACCTTTTACATTAAATGAGAATTTAGTTAAAAAAGAAAAACATAAATCATCTCTGGTCTCAAGTCTCAACATGATTCAATTATAAGAAAAAAATCTATCTAATTAAAATTCCTTTCGCAAAGAAAAAAAATAATTCTTATTTGATGAACTGTATTGTTGGTTAAAAATGAAATAATATGACTATTACTTAGGATGCAATAAAATAAAAGAAAATACCATTGTGCAGGGAAAATCTCATAAACAATTTGAATTGAACAAAATAAATGTATTGAACTGAACCAGATCTTAAAGTCATAATACTGATGTAATCAAATTTTTACCCTGTATAATAATCGATTTATAAATGAGATATTTTCCTCCAAATTATTAAATGTAAAAAAAAACCAAGTTTGAAAATAATGACTTTTTTTTAATAGGTAGTAAACAATTTGTACATAAAATTTACGGGATTGAAATAATGATTAAAAAAAAAAAAAATTAAAACAATACTGCTTCTTCATTTCCTCGTGTATAAAAAGTTATTGTAAAAAGTAATTGGTGTAACATTTGTAAAAAGATTGAAGTAAGTAGTTTAAATATAATGTTGGATTGGAAAACATGACAACAAAAAAAAAAAATTACAATGAGCTCAATGAGCAAAGCACACCTTTATTTTTTTAGAATATTGGTCTGGACTAGATGATCATTTTGCACTGTGACATTATTATTAATACTTTTTTTAAGGGGGAAAAGACAATTGGAAAAAAAAGGATACTGAGTAGATAAAATTGATGTTTTTTATAAACTAAAAAACAAACAAAAAAATACAAAATCTGGCAAAAATATTAGTGTCTCAATGAATCTTCGTTATATTAAAATGTATTCTATTCACACGTGTTCCATCAAAACCGGGAGTAAAAAAAAATTAACCATTATCTTCTATTCTTATTTGAGACTAATAAATAATAGAACTAATAGATTTTATGAAACTTTCTAAAAAGATTTTTAACTCACATAATTAAATGCAACAGGTTGTTTTTTTAGCCACAATATTTCTTATAAAAATGTTTAACAACAATTAATTGTCATGGAAAGTTTAATATAGGATCACCCTTAAAATAATGATAACAATCAATCTCATCCAACACTTAAAAAAATAAACTAGAATTGCCAGGTTTACAATTTACAATTAACAAAAAAAAAAAAAAATGAAGAAAAACAAGTAAGAAAAGCAACATTTAGATGCACTGCCTTACAATTATATGTTGGCTGTTTAGATGCATTGCCTTACAATTATATGTTGGCTGTTAAAAAAAAAAAAAAAGAAAAATTATAAAAGGTCGAGCACAATTATAAAGGCAAATAATGTACATTGAAAAAATATGAATTGTCACGCCAGCAATCATACCTAGCAAACATTAATATCATTAAAAAATACTAATAGCTTATTTATGCATTTCATTTTTTTTAAGACTATTTTAGTGGTAAAGCATAAAATCAACATTAGCAACAAGCCATATACAGAGTGAAGCTTTGGGAGTTTTGCTTACAGACAGATAAATCCAGGGCTGTAGAATCAGAACCCATTTCTTTAAAAAGTACATAATTGAAGGATTTGCTTTTGATCCAACAAAAACATGGGTAAAATCAAAACTCTGAGTGAAAAGAATTTAAATATGGGGGAAAATTGACATAAACAATTGCATGGGTTCACAGCCTACAGGCCCAGAAATATGTAAATTTTCTTCGTAGACACAACAAGGGATTGCAAGTAAGCATGCTAATAGTACAAATGTTTTTAATAATGCAAAACTTGAAGTTAAAAATGTAAGGTAGCAGCAATTATTGTGTAAAAAAAGTTGAAGTATAAAAAGTGTAAAAAAAAAAATACGTATTAGAGATTATAGTTTAATTACAATACAGCTGAAGCGTATTTTGTATGGTCAAGATATTCACTTAAGGAGCAGAAATACAGAATGAGATGTGTATCAGCAAGTCAAATTGTTGATTTTAAATAGGACATTTTTCTAAAAATAATCAACTAACTCACAAGCTTTGCTTGCATTCTACAAAATAATTTCCCAGAAAGTGCTAGCGAATTAAGTTTTCTTACTAGTGACTAAGCATCCTCAATGTGCACTGTTTAGAAAATCTAAAATTATTATACAGAATTTTGAGAGTTCCAAAGCCTGTCAAGGCTTGAAGTATGTATTAACAATTATAAAATTTCATGTCACTGCCTATCAAAACAGAAGAAACTATGATAAGAAAATAAAAGCTAAAAGTTACATACATAGACTAGATTAAAAAATGCAGTAAGATAGTTTCTTTAAAAAATTTAAGTCTTTCTTTACTAAGATATTAGAATTTTAATTATAATTTATTCAGTCAAACACTAAAGTTGTTTGTTTTCTGAACAGGTTATTTTATGTCATGTTTTTTTTGGAATGTCTTATAAAATTAGAAAGTAATGTTTAATGAAAGTTGGATCTTTGGTGATGGTCGACTGGTCAAAATTACATTGTCATGGGAATACTTAAAACATCAGGTACCGATTTATAATCTGTGATCTGACAATAAAGATCAAATAATTTTTATGTGTAAATAAAAAAATTAATACTTAAAACTGACAGAGTCGAATAATTTATCAAATTTTGAAGCCAATTTTACAAATGGATGAAACTGACAGTCAAAATAATTATCAAATTTTGAAGCCAATTTTTCAAATGGATAAGTATATACCTCTGCAAACATGTTTTTGATAATTTAAAAGATGCCATATTTATTAGAATGAATTTTTTTCAGTTATAAAAAAAAAAAAAACTTATGTTAAAAAATACGTAGGCAAGAATGATTTCATATTTTACAAATAAATCTTTGTTATACAAAATATACAGCTATTGAGCATATCTTCTAAAATTCAACTGGCAGTTAGTTTAAACACATAAATACAGCAATAGTTGGAGGACAAATGTGCTTTTCAGTTTCATGGATTTGATTATTGCAAATATATACGCTTTAAAGTACACTATATATATATATATATATATATTCAACACTACAATGCACTACAATAAGTTCTCTGTGAAATAAATGTCAGCTGAAATGTTCTTAAGTTTTTTTTTTTTAAGTTTGTGTACTAATGAGAGTGAGCAATTGAAATGACTAGATTTTTTTATTTCACTTGCTGCCATTGATCTGGAGATGTCTTTCTGTCACAGATATTTTAATAGATATTGGTTAGGTAGTACAGTATACTGTAATTCTGTCACAGGTATTTTATTAGACATTGGTTAGGTAAAACAGTACAGTGTCATTCTGTCTTAGGATTTGCAATTGACTGTCTTGTTCTTATACATGAATGTTTCAATTTCTGAGGGATTTTCATCTAGCAAATGGAGGGATTCACATGAATACACACACATTTTATTTCTTCATCTTTTGACATAATAGCTTAAGCAAATGTTATATTTTAATAATGAATAAAGAAGTTTTTTAAATACATACGTACTTCACTAAAATACAATGACATAGGAATTAAAACATTTAGTCTTGGTACTGCTTCAATATAAGCTTAACAACAATGATCTTGGAATATAAATCCTCTTTTTTTTTGCACAATCAATGCAACTGTTTCTTTCAAAAACACTTCAGTATTAATTCAGAGATAAATGGGTTTTTCTTTAAAAAATTTGAGCTGTTTAAAGCATGAAATGGCCAAAGTTAATAAACGGCTCATTTTTATGACAAAAAAAAAAAAAAAAAAAAAAAGACCAACTGAACAGCATTTAAAAGGCACAAAAATGTAAAGAAAAAAAAAAATGTAGAAAATGTTAAAAAGAAGATTTATAAAAAAGATCATTGGGCTCAAGGATTTCGAGAACAAACTTAATTCAAACTCCAGGGGGGAAAAAAATGCAAAAATATATATAATTCATTTTCATATATTCCTGTACCTTTCAAGTATATAAAAATGGATTTGAAGAAGAAAAAAAACAAAAAAAAAATATGAGCAGAGCATTAGTTTTATCGACAAAGGATTCAAGTCATCACAAACTCGGTAACAGTGGACACCCGTCTAGAAAATTAATTATGAAACACTTAGTACAATATGGATGAAATGGAAAGTTTTTCTTAACCCTAAGCCTGCTTCTTTCTGGCTTCAATTATTTTTTTTTCAATGAAATGAATCACTGGGGCATTCAAAAAAATCATGAAGTATTATCAATAATCTCATTTTTAATATATATATAAAGATATCAAAGCATTGTCAATAATCTCATTTGAAAACAAAAATAATTGATTAACAAAGCTAAATTAAAAAGCTGTGTTTGGAAAAAAAAAAGGTAAGTATGAAGCAACGTAATTGTTCCTCAGAATAAGTTTCACTGAAATTTGGGAAAAAAAAAAAACTGCTTTTCTTCTTTCATTGAAACACCTTGAAAGATTAGGCAGCCGGATTCTCTGGTTTTTCCGGTGTTTCTGGCGTAATTTTTATTTCTGTTGTAGCTGCAGGAGTTTTTAGCTCTTCTGTCTGAAATTGCAAACAAAAGTAAATCGTGATTATTACTGGGGGTTTACCATATTTCTTAAGCAATCAAAGACCGGCAGTTCTTCCATTTTTAATGTACTGAGTCCTTAAAATAATCAAGGGGGTGGATGGTTAAGCAGAGTAGTGCACTCGACCTGAGGATCCCAGGTTCGATCATCGATGAAAAACAAAGGAATTTTCCCCTCGTTTTTCCCTAAGCCCACCCAGCTGTTAAATAGGCAACTAGCTTGAAAAGTAAAGACAGGTGGGCCACACAAGCCCGAGATATGCCATGGTTACAGAAAAAGATGAATTCTACACTTCATCTGCCCCGATGGCCCTCAAGGTAAAAGGAAAATTTATCTTTGTAGAATCAAGCTCGTCAACAGAAGTACTTTTTATGGTTCTACTTTTTAAAATTCTTAATTTCATAATTTTTTTTAAATTAATTTTCCGGATTTAACCCCTCCCCCCTTTGCTCCCATCTCATTAGCCATACAATTAACAAAAATATTTAATTAAAAAAAATTTATAACAACTTATTTATTGATGCACAATGTAACAAATTATGAAGGAAAAAATATGGTCTTTGAAGAAATTACTGTTATATAACAGCTGACAGTTCTAAACGATTAACATTAGAAGCATCTAATGATTTAATTTTTTTTAAAATGAATCATACAGAAGTAATGACAGGAGTCTACATACCTGTCCCTGTTAAACAAATTCACAGGGAAATATGATTGGGATCTTTTCAGCAAATGAAGTTAAGACTGAAAATCACCCTTTCTATTATACATTTTTTTTTACATATTTCTATTTATTGAAGTTGCTCTAAATGCATAAATGTGTGAAAGTTGTGGGGGGAAAAAAAAAATTAATTTGGGCATGGATAAGGGTAGATAAGGAGGAATAACTCCAGAAAACAGATTTTTATTCATCAAAAACTAATTCTGCAGCCCTAATGTGACACTGATTCTTATTCAATTATTTACCTCAATATATATTGAACTAACAGACTTAATGAAATGCTCAAAAACAGGTCAGCTGTGGTGTCTAATGAAACAGGTGAGAAATAAAAAATTATGATCACATTTTTCAATCCTGATGCCCCAAAGTTGCTATTTTGACTCCCATTTCTGCCGAATCATCCCATCATTGGTATAAATGTTAAAGGAAGGTAATGTTTGTCTCTGCAGTGGTTGAAGAATAAAAAAACTAAATCCTATCCATATTTTGATGTTAAACAAATTTTTTAATGACAAATTTAGCGGATGTTATTGAATTGAATTCTCATTAACTTTTATTTATACTTTGAATATGCTGTTCATTCGTAAAAAAATGTTTAAATGCTACCTTCTCCACAGCAGCAGGTTTATCTGCCTCTGGCTGTGCAGGTTTACTATCGGGTTCAAACTCTTCAGGATGTTCTTCTATGACATCATTTTTGGTTTCTTCTTGTTCATTCTCTATTTTGACAGTGCTAAAAGAGATTTAGGTCAAAACATCAAATAAATTATCTTAAAATGATCTTACTTGATTTAAAGAAGTAAAAAAGAAAATTCTTTGCAGATTAAAACAACAATGTGAATTTAATTGTTCAGTACCTAGAAATTTTCTTTTAAAACAATTATTACAAAGAGTTTTAAAAAAAAAATTAAACAAAAATAAAAAAAAATTTAACAAAGTATACACAGATGAAGCAAACTAACATATCAAAATGGTACTTACTCTTCCTTTTTAATTAGTTTTTCTTCTTCTGCTGTATCTCTGAAAATATAATGACGGAAGGTTTAGTTCAAATGAGCATTTGGCATTTTATATTTAAATGCACATATTGAATCAATTTTTTCTATTATTTTGTGATCCAATCCTATTAAATTGATTATAGTGTGGCACCTAAATGTGTTTTTAACTGTGTACAGAAAAAATAAGGGAAAGAGCAATCATTGACCTCACGGGTGGCCAAAACCTCTGAAATATATTTCCGAGATATTCTCTAGTAGAAATGCCAACTCTTAATTCAGTTTAATAATAAATTCTCTTACTTTCCATCATCTTTCTTCCCTCTCTCTTCTTCCCCTGCTTTGCCTGGCAATCTTTCCCTCCAGTTCTGCACAAGTTCTGGCTTCTTTTTTATCACAAAGACCACAACAACAATGACAATGGCGATTATGACAAGAATACTGATAACGATGCCAATGATAGGACCTGTTGATAGACTAGCAGTTCCTGTGAAAACACAACAGCAATTACATAACTGTCCATTAAATACATATATTAAACATGATTTTTTTTTAGACTTTAATAATAGAGTTGAATATGACTTTTGTCAGTAATGACAAAATTGATTTTTGTGTATTCTTTAAACAGACTTCAGGTATTTTTGTTCATTTAGATGCTAAATATAAATACTAGACTTAGCTGGAAATGTATTGCTTACATTATCAATTATTTGTTGTTTTAATTGTAAGAATATTTTAAAGTTTCCTTAGCAAAACATTACAAGTGCATACAAACTTTATATCGATTAGTAGAACAAAAAATAGTTAGCTATAATAAACAAATACATAAAATAAAAAAAAATTTCAAAAGCATACATGTAAAGATTGTTAAAAATTAATAATTTAAAAAGAAAACAGCAAATCTAAAAAAAATATTTTAACTCTAAATTATAAGGTGTCTTTAAATAGGTAGCTGTTAATTTGGAGGATTGGGGGATGGAGGGGGGGGGTGGTCAGTCACTTTCAAACCAACCAATATTTTTTAATGCTACAGATTTTTAAAACGTTCATATGCTAGATTTTTTTTTAAAAAGCTGCATATAAGGAAAGAAGCTTTACAAGATGAAATTAACCCTAATAATAACAAAAAATTAGTTTCTTTTTAATTATTGCACTTTTTAAAAAATAAATTAGTTATCTGTGGAACTACTCAGAAGTATTTAACATCACCTTTTTTAAAAAAATGCAGCCTTTTTTTTAAAATCTATAACCGTAATTTATTTCAAAATAAACAAAACAGAAAGAAATGATAAAATTCAGAGAGTATAAAACTGTTAAGATTAGGTCTTACCTGTTTAGCCTCAGATAAGCAAAACCTAAATACTGATCTCTGTATGAATATTATTCACAAATGATTAACTATAATTCAGATAGCTTACAGATTTTTTTCCCCAAAGATTGTGACTGATATTCTTTTACAGTTAAGATTAAAGGAAATCAAAATTGTTGATTTTCATGCACAATTAGTTCTTTTTTTTTTTTTTACATATTTGAAATATATTTAAAAAAATGCAATGCAGAAACTTTGATACAGTTCAATTTACTAAAATTTAAAAATCTTTAAGAACATTTTTTAACAGAGACTTCAAAGCTGTTAGTATCAAAATGTTCAACATTCAAGACAACACACAAAGTTGTACATCAATTAAGCAGGGTTAAGATTTTTCTAATTAGCATCATTATTAGTAAAATACAATGTAGATTAGATGCAGCATCAAAAAATAGTTTCACCTTTTAAATAAAAAAAAAAAAGAAACAAGCAAAAAACATATATATTAATAACACCACACCAAAGGGATTAATAGGTGGCAAACATGTTGATGCAATTTTTTTTTGCTTCTAGTAATTTCAAAAAAAAAATCTTCCTTTTTTTCACGCTATGTTCATCAAAATTGTCTAATTATATTGTGCAATGAAAAATAAGATATTTTTAATGAAACAATAATGTTGTTATCTATCCTATGAGGATAACTAACTAACTTTCTAACTAAGGCATTATGAGTCTCTGAAAATAGTTTAACTAATGCAGTGACTCAAAAAACATTATAATGAGTCAAGATCCTCCATTTGAAAACCTTTCATTAAAAAAAAAATAAATAAAATATCAAGAACCCGAAGAAGCTCAAAACATTAGCAAATGGCTAGTTAAACAAGTTCCAGAAAATATTGGAATTCATCAAGAAGAGCCATTTTAACAAAATCTGACAAATGCTGAAATTCAAATACACAAATGTAAATACTTCCTTGAGAGACTTCTGTTGAGATTAAGAACTAATGTAAAAACAGATGGAAACATTCTTTATTTTCATTTGGAGCGAGATTTTCAAAAGTATACCTTATATGAAATGTTTTGATTCCAAGAGTAATTTCAATCATTTTATTAAATCAACTCATCAGCCACAAAAAAGGAATAAATGCACAGCTATAAGTTTATATGACGGTTTTACATTTATTCAAAAAGTTTACACTGTGAACAGATTACTTAACGCTTGATTTTGATTTTAAAAATGTGAAATATTTAAAAGCTATAAAAAATTGGCATAACTAAATAAAGATATACAAAAAAAAATTTAACCATTAAAGACATTTTTGCTTTATTAATTAACTGTACCCCATTGATTTCCGTTAAGAATTACTGAATACTATTTATAAGCTGCCCTAGCATACACCATTAAACCATTTGAATATTTTTTAAACAATTAAACTTGTGAACAAAATTTCAAAAGTGAAAAACTTATTTTAATTGAACCATTTAAACCATAAAAAAAAGAAACATGTTTTTTCTTTTTAATAGTCGTACAGTGTAGAGCACTCAACTATCTACCTCAAAGTCTTGGATTGGATCCCCAGGATTTTTCAGGTCCTGATCAAAGTCCCCATATCTACCCATCTTTTAAATGGATACCTGACAAAAGTCATGGAAAGTAGAGGCGGATGGACATTGCGCTAGCCATAAAATTCCCTAATATGCCAAGGATAAGTATGGGGTAAATTCTGCATTCATCTGCCCGATAAGCCCTCCAGGGCTATAAAAAGAGTACTTTACTTCCCTATCTTGCATTTTTTAAAAGCAGTGGCTACGGTACCATCAAGCGGGACTCCGTATTTTTTTTCCAGGTACCAGCAATAGATATTGCTCCACACCCTAACCCTATCCCTAATCCTAACCCTATTCCTAACCCTAATATAATTGCTGGTACCCGAAAAAAAAATACGGGCACCAGCCATATTCCTAACCCTCATATAATGGCGCTTGATGGTATCCGTAGCCACTTCGTTTTTTAAATAGGTAAATTTTATCTGGAAGTCAGCCATCAACAATCAAGTTCTTTCTAATCCAAGGCACTTTGTTGAGCATATTTCACGAAATTTAGTACAATAGTACCCTGATTCACAGGCAATAGTTACACGGGGAACTAAAGACAAATCTGGTTTCACGGTCCAGCATAACTGTCTGGTAACCATTATAAAGGAATAGGCTCTGAAGCTCTTTTAATACGTGATTTAAAAAATATGCTTGGCATTGAACCAAAGAACTTAAGATTATCAGTCGTTTTCTGTTTCTCATGACTACCTTTCCTCATGTGGTCATTAATAAAACACAATCCTGGCTTTAAAGAGCAGATATTTTTTTGAGATCTGCCTCTGAATGATGCTAAGAAGATAATTATGACATTTAAATCTGAAAAAACAATTTTATAACTTCATTTGTAGAATTCACTGATGGCATTGGCTTTACATCCCCTGAAATAAATGTGGCTGCCCACAGATGTTGTAACTCATGGGAAAATAAAAAACAGAAAAAATCTTGACAGCTTGAATTGATTATTAGAAATCTTGTTTTAAAAAAAAAAATCTGTGCTATTAATTTAATAATGTCAATTACTATATGTTTTTTTTTTCATTCTTAAATGCTAATGTTTTAGAAGTACGTGTATTAAACTTTTTCCTTTTTTCAGTAATCAGTCAGGCAGATTTTTTCCAATAGTCAAGTTATTTTAAAAAAAAGTGACTGACAACAAATGTCCCAGGTGTAATGATATATTATCTTCAAAACATTGTTTGTTTTTTTTCATGCACGTCAGTGTTGATTACATTATTGGTGTTTTATTTATTACTTTTCTTGTGTTATAATGCTGATAACACACTTTCAATGAATTCTTGGCAGTAATTTACAGGATAAATAATTCTGCTATAAGTGATCAAGTTAGCAGATGGATTCATTCAGTGGGTAAGAATTTAAATAAAATCATTAATCAGTCGACTTTTGGAGAAAGCCCTCCGTTTTTTTTAGAAGCACAATAAAAAAAAAAAAAATTAGCAGGCAAAACGTTGTCATGGAGACACATTCAAGCCATTCAGCTGTGCACACACAAACAAACAAAACAGATACAAGCACAATGAACTGGCTCTACAGGTCAGGCAAATGAAATGTATGCTACTGCTCTGACTACAGTAAACATAGGTTTTCAGAAATGATTTTTTTTAAATTCATTTTTGTTTTCTTAGATAAAGAAGAATCAAACAGGAGACTTCAAAGAAATAACCCAATCAAATTCTGTCAGAGCCGAAATAAAAAAAAAGCTCTTGCCAAACATCACCATGAATATTGAAACTTTTCAAAGTTTATTTCTTGCCTGACAGAATTTTATTTTATTTTTTTTTCTAAATTTTTTTCTTGCAATCTAATGAACAAAAAAATTACTAGTCAAGACATGGATGTGCTTATGTAGCAGGACAAAATCTAGAGCAATAAAAGGGTTGGCTAAAAATAAAGTTTAAAAAGCTAAACACATTAAAAAAAAAATGAAATAAACCAAAGTAAAGTGACTGGCAATGCAAATGATATGATATTATTGTAATGAATGTTTAGCCCCAGCAAACAATTGGGCCGTCAACGTGACTGATTTTAGCACAGGAGAAAAGAAAAAAAAAACCAGCAATCTAAATATAAGTTTCAGTTTGACATTTATGATCAGCAGAGCCTCATAAAGCCGAATGGAAGTTATTTATCAATAAAGCAATGAGTTGGGTTGGGGTAATCTAATTTATTAATAGTTTGGCTTCAAAATTTCTTAAAAAAAAAAAAAATCACACCTTTTAAAAACATAATCTGTGCGTTAGTTATGGTTGTGTATAATATAATAATAATAAAAAAATCACTTGGGTTGTGTTTCATACTAGCAAATGACGGACAACACAATTACTAATTTTAAAAGAAAATAATCACTTTTTTTTTTTTTTTCAATTTTTTATTTATTTTTTTTTAAATTAAAAATTTGACAAAAACAAATGGCAACACCAATTGAACTGAACAATAGCTAAGAAAAAAAATGATTTGACAAATGTATGAATTGAATAAGTTATGAGCGCCTTAATAGAATTAATCCTGGTCTCACAAACCCATTATTGTTATTTTAAAAAAGTAAACTTACCAATATTAATATTGTACAATAATTTTCTCTGATATTTCTATAAACTCTGAAATTCATTGATCTCCTTTTTCATTTGTGAAAAAAAATCATTTAACTAATATTTTTTGAAATAATTATCTATAGCATTCATAACTGACTATATCTACTTACTGTGCAAAGTGTAATTGTAAACTAATATTAAAAAAAAAAAATCTTGACTAAGGGGAACAAGTGGAGATTAAAAGGAGGTAACAGAGTCGTCTAAGTTGAATAAAATACTTAATGGAAGGGGAAATAATACTTGTGATGCAGAATGACATCTGCAACGATGCTGTTAGAGAAATGAGATGGTGACACGACGCGAAGGATGGTGATGGAGGAAACAAATCTAAATGGGGGGCAACTCAAAAATCAGACATTTAAGATATAGTGGATAAATAAGCGAAGACTAGAGAGATTTTCTAAAGATGGATGCTAAAACATATGTTAAGCTTTAGTTAACAGACTGAAAAATTAAACCAATAATTATGCTGACATTTTTCGTCATAATTAAACATTGATGAATTAAAAACAGCTAAGGAAAAAAAATATTCAGGCATAAGTCAGAAACTATGAAACATGTTCCGACATGTGCGAACATGCACAATTTTTTGATGAAACTGATGAAAGTTTATTAAAATTTTGCTGAGAAAGCAACTTTAAAAAAAAAAAACTTCCTATAATCTTTGTAATCATAAAAAAAATTAATATTGGTCCTTTAGCATTTGATACGTGTCATATTTGCACACAGACATATGTTAGAAATATTACTGAACACACTCAAAAAAAAAAAAAAGAAAAAATTAAACATTTTTATAGTTTGTAATAAAACATGACTATCTCTTTGGATGCATAGTAAAAGAATAACCTTTTCGGTGAAAAAAAAAAATACAATTTGAAATAAAAAATGAAATTAGATGAAAAGAAAAAGAACACAAAAAGATAAGCAATTAGCAATAATAATGTATGCACTTCAGTTTAGATGCCCAGTGCACTTTCATATTTGGTGAATCAAGACACTCTTGCCACTTGACTATATATGTGGAGTAAAAATAGCTAAATGAAGAAATGAACATTTTCCCTGAAATTTTATTTTGTACAGGAGAAGGAGGAAAAATAAACTTTTAGTGGCAGACTGATGACTTCTTGTGTAACACAATTTTAGTTGAACTGGTCCAAGTGAATAAAATCTTTATTACTCACCAGAAAATAAAATTTTCTTAACAAAATAACTTATAATAGTTTTGGCTTTTTGCTTTCTTTCTTAAAAAACGCCGGTGTAATTTTAAACTATTATTAAAGAAGAGTACTTGTGTAAATTTGGATTTATAGACAAATCATTGACACTAATTAAACAAAATTTGTTATTCGAAAATCAATTAAAAAAAATAATTAAAAGAAAATAATTTAATTTCTATCTAGCCTCCATTATTCAAAGAGTTATAAAACAAAATGTGCTGCCACTAATTGTGAGAGGAGAATAACATCAAATAAGCAGCTGCCCCTCACAAACCCAACAAAAAAATCTGCATCAGTTGAAGGAGATGACTTAATTTATATGACAAAAGGGGGACTACTCTTTCCTCTTACACCAAACTAAAGATGTATATAAATTATGAAAACTTTTAATTACACTCAAGTAAAAAAACATGTTATTTCCATAAAAGCTAATGTATAGTTTGTCAAGGATACACACTGAACAGTAATTCCTAAATTATGTTGGTCAAATTTAATATAAGGTAACAAAAATTACCTTAAAAAAAAAATAATTTTTTTTTACATGAAAATATTGTGACAATGGACTTTTGAACAAACCCATACAAGCAACTGGAAACTAAACAGCATAAACACTCTATTCACATGGGGGGGGGGGGGGGGGGGGGGGAATTTTTTTTTCTATTTTACATACCCTTTAAAATTAAATAAACAATCTATACAGTAAAAATAAAAGGCTTTTTTTTTTTCATACACGCACTTAGCCAGGTCTTTAGTTTAACATGTGTTTAATAAATGCAAATGATTTTGTAAAGAAAATGTAAAGTCTCCACACAAATAAATTATTTTTGTTAATTAAAAAAAAATGTAAATTAAAAAAAAAAAAATTTCTTTTTTAATTGTTTAAAAAAAAAAAAAAAAGAAAAATTTCCATCATCTGAGCTTTAAACAGAGGTCATTTAAGATTGCAATATACATTTAGTGCACATGTTAACATCAAGATTAAACTATATTATGACTTGCCCAAATTGAACTGTGACAATCAAGTCACTGATAGATAGAGTAGTCTGAACAATCATTTGTAACTATTTGAAATTTTTTCTTTTTAAAATTAAATTAATTTTTTTTTTGTTGTTCTGATCTTAAGAAGGTGAAATTTATGTAGAAGTGTTTTTTTATGTTGTATTCAATTGAAATTTCCTCAAAATCTAAGTCACTTCAAACAGTTGAAATAATACAATGGAAATATGAACAAATAACAATAATGTACAAAACCATATGATGGAATTCTCACAAGTAATAGTGTAAAATTTTAAAATTATTTACACAACAAAAACTCTAGATGAAACCATTCAATCAGTTATAATCACATCCTAACAGTATGATTTAATAAAAAAAACAAAGCTACAAAATTTTATATTTAATACAAAGATTCAAAGAATAAAAAAATGTAAACAAAATGTATTCATATGCTGAAAAATAATTTTAAAAAATATAAATTTTTATCTAATTAGTTGATACACAAATATTGTATTTACTTTACATAACTAATTACAAAACAAATTACAGAAATAATTACAAAACAAACCATTCCCTTCTCACTAAACAACCTGGGAACAATTCCATTAAAAATTGTTTGCACACTAATCTTATGATTAAAAAGGATAAATTTGATTGATTGCACATTTACCATTAAGTACATGAATCATACAATTAAATATAACATATTCATAAATATATGTGTATATGTAATGATGAATGATGCAAGCTAACATCTCATCAAATGTTGTAATGATTGGGAGGAAAAAAAAAAGGAAAACACATAATACAAGCAAAAAGCAGGTGAAATTTAAAAAAAAAAAAGATTTTTATGTTTATGACGTATACATAACAAGCAGTCAGTCATCAATTTTTCCAAACAAAATTTATCCAACATCAACCCAAAACATGTTTGGCAATGGCACGCTTTTTCTAATAGACGGCGGTCACTCAAATAAACTGCTTGGCACAAAAAGCAAACTTTAAACCAAACACAGCTCTACTCTGCTCAACATTTATAGCTTTGAGAAAATAAGTTAAAAAGGCTTCATTTATATTTCCATAAACAGCAAGGATGTTAGCTGAATTTTTAAATGTTTAATAGCAGCTCAAGATATCTGTAAATATTTAATATCCTGCAATTTTTGAATTACGGTGGAAAATCTGTCTGTACAGAAAAGCATACAAATTTTGGAATTTTTTTTTACATATCTTTTTTTCAGAATTTAAAAAATGTTTAAGCATTCGGTGAAATATGACAAGCAAATGCAAGCGAAGTATGTCAGGCATGCAGACTGTAAAATCACAGTAATTCTATCAGGGTATATATATATATAAATACCCTTACGTTAATTTTTCAGTAAAATCATGGCAATGTTATGGTTCTTTAAAATTAGGGCTTTGTTTTCTAGCTTTGCTCGATGCTGACATTGTTTCTGTAACTGCTTCTATGTTGGGACTCTGCCTTAAGTAAAAAGGCTGAAAAATATTTTCTTTACTTCATTTGAATGAGACCACACAGCCAGAAGATGGACTATAAGCAACACACACACATATATATATATTTAAAAAAATCATTGGAACAAAGTGCCACAACTGTATAATTACAGCAAACACAGGTTGTGATATTAGTTGGTTAATTATTGATTTTCTTTCACGTGATAACTGTGATTAGAACTTTTACTCATATTTATATATATATTTTTTTTTATTTTATTTATTTATATAATCGTGTAATAAATGGGTGCTTGGTGGAGAGTTCTTGCTTCATTCATTATTATGTCAAGGTTGATAATAGAAGGTCAGGGTCACCAGAGAGCTGACAGGCATGCCATGACTAGGAGAAGAAAGATGTTTGCCACAGTCAAATAAGCTGCTTCATCATGGGCACCACCAGCTGAAACGGCAAGAAGAAATAAAAAAAATTCTCTTTGAATATCACCGAGGAAGGTTGCACAAGATTTGATGTGTGATTGGTTGTTATTTTTAAATTCTATTCTCTACGTATATTAAAAAAAAATTATAAAATTAATACGTTCATAGCATTTTTAAAAGAAAATATTTGCATCTGATTTTCAAAATATATATATAAGAGGTAAAAAGGTTTTAAAAATGTAATTAGTGACTTGAGTAAACTATCTAAATTAAAAAAGAAAAGAAAATTGAGACAAAAATAAAAGATAGCATTACAGAAAAATGTTTAAATGGGAAAAAAAGTATTTCACTGGAACAAACAAGTAGCTAAACGGAGTATTCAAGGTTACCAGCAAGACCTATTAGCCTACAACAAGTGCATTTTTTTTTTTTAGTCTATACGTTATAGTGAATATCATTAAAGGAAAACAATGAAATAAAAGGAATTTTTTTTATAGGTGGTGCACTTATTGAGACAATAGAGAGGGCGCCAAAAAATGAAGGAAAAAAAAAACTGTTCATGCTGGAATGATGCAATATAATATTATTATTATTTTTCACTTATGGTAATGGGAAAGGAATAAAGACGGCTTCCGGTGGTGCCACTGTAATAAACAAACAAACAAGATATACATAGTTAACCGCTGGATGCTTTTATATGTGCAGTCAGTTTCTTGTCTGTTATCCTGTGGGAGGGTAGAGGGGGGGGGGGGGGGCTGTGAATACATGAGTTATAAAAAAAAATAGTAAGTTTGCCACACAAAGCATTTTATCCCTGCCTATATTCACACGAATATATACAAAGGTTACATACAGCTGACTGATCTAAATAGGGGAAACTACAAACAGTACACACACACAAACACAAACTGACCTATGCACACATGAAATGTAGACATTAAAAAATTAAGCAGATGAGTATATAAATGAAAAAAAAAATATTCCATTATTTTTTTATTCAATTCATTGCAACTTTTCAATTTAAATAATAAAAACAAAAATACCGCAAGAATAGATATTTTAAGTGATGGTATAGAGGAACTTCGAATGCAGGGAAGAAAATGAAGTTAGATGAATACTTAAATTTTTTTAAACTTAATTTAGGTACAGATGAAAGCTATACAGAAATCTATGACTATAGATTTTACATTGAGCTATAAATCTTTTAAAAATAGAATTATTCCGGTTGTAACAAACTTGTAATTAATCATCAACAGAGATAAATTTTCAATAAACAAAATATATATTGGCGCTTCATCTATTTTTTTTTTTCTTTTCTAATAAAATAATTCTGTACAATTAGAAGTTGAAAAAAAAGTCAATTTGATACATTCATTTGTTATGCTATATGTCAGGGGTGGCCAAATGTGGCCGCATGCAACTTTTCATTGGGTTTTGCGCTGTGAGCGATTTTTTTTTCTATAGTTTAATTACTTTTGTTTACTTAATTCCCGATAAATTGACATTGGTGCAGCTGACTAAAAATATTTTTTTTTTACTATAGGTAAAAATGGCATATGGCTTTTTTCCACCTCATGCATGGCCTAGCCCTGGTATATGTTATAAGTGTTAAATAGATGTTAGAATAAAGAGCTTGTTACACCTAATTAAAAGGCAAGCATTAAATTTTTTTAATAAAAAAAAAAAATTTCAATATTAGTATACTACTATATGTGAGCATTTATTTACAGACAGTTAATCTATGTGTATTTCATTAATTTGTCAATAAAAAAAAACTAAATTTCAAAATAATGTGTTGAAAAAAGAAGAAGAGATGATTAAATAATACTGAACAATTACAGTGAACAGTTTGAAAGTGTTTAGATTAAAATTAGTTTTAAAATGAAATAAGTACTAATGTACTAAAACACTGCATAAAAAAAGTGGAGTATAGAAAAGTATTTGATGGAGATTTCAAATATTTTCTGTAAAAGTTTGAGGCCAAAAAGATTTTTGTTATTTATTCATTAAAAAAAAAGGCTTTGAGTCATCATGAATCAAAGTGTATGTTACAAAAGTAAACTAATGTACTCAAGAAGTTAAAAAAAAACAACCTATATTTATTTTGATATTAAATGAAAAAATAGAATGAGAAAACAATTTTACAATTTCTCATTAAAAAATAAATCTGTACAAGGTCAATAAATTTGAAAAAAAGAATGTATGAAAGCTTCCATATTTAAAAAAAAAAATATCCATGAATAGTTCTAAGCACGGAAATTCCTATTCTGGCTTGAATTATGAAGCAGAAAATTCTTGGAATCAAAAGCAAAATGTTACTGCATTGCTGTATTTGTCTTTCATGTCTCTGTGAAAATCTTCAACAAATCCTTGGAACATTCAGGGTAATTCTATCTTGATTTGCACGCAGAATTTCATTGACAAGTGCTTGCATCTTGACTGTCAGCTCATGAAAATCTTTGTTGCTTTTTTTTTTCTTGTGTGGGAACTAAAGCTTTGATGCACTTTCCCAGCTTGAAATTTCAGACATTGCAATTTCCACCACCATCCTCCCCATGCAACAATTTTATTAGCTAACCAATGAACAAATAAAAAAAAATTGTGATGTATGGAAACACAACCCAACACAATAGTTAGAACAATTGTAAAGGTCCATTAAGATGCCTAAGTCCATGCACATCAAATAATATAGGTCAGTTTGATGCCGTTCCTTTTTTTTAAGCTAGCATTACTTTAAACAAAATAAATGGATGGATATAACTAATTGAAAAAAAGAAAATTTAATTTGAAATAAAAGTAAAAATCAGTTGTTGTTTTTAACGGCTGTTACAACTAAATTATGATTGAGGGCAATAAAATAAAATATATTTTGGTTAGAAGTTAAAAAAAAAGAGTCAAACTGAAGAAAAATGTAACCAAACTTGTTAGTGATTTCAGTGACACTGTGAAAGCAAGACAAAGTGAAGCCCAGTGCACTAGTTCACCAAATGTGATAAAAATGTGCACTGATCATGAAATAATACCAAAATGAAGAATACAAATTCTTTTGCACGAATCATTCATGAATCATTCATGGTTACAGAGATGCAGCCAGTGCCTGCCAATCAAGACCATGGTGACCATATGACACTCAACAGCTGTGCACTGACATTTTAGGTGTGTGCTGATGAGCTCGACTTTTCAAAGATTTACTCTCTAAACATTAATATCTGCAGCACATGAATTATGACGTTTTAGACATGTGATGTATAGATATTGATTTGAGATACTACACAGCATTCTCAATAATGTAATGATGTATAAAGAAAAAAAAATTTTTATGTGAAAAATTAAAATATCTGGCTTTAATAAGATGACCCTTCTAAATAAATGAAGCCAAGTCTAGAAAGTATGATGGTTAAACATTACAAACAAAAAAAAAAATCGGGGACGAAGTTCAAAAGCTCCGGCCTTCTTCCAATAGGCCCAGAAACATTCCGCGCACAACAAGACTGCATGACCAAAATGGCTGAATAGCACAAGAGAATAAAAAGGAGTCAAAACTTATGAAAGCATGACAAAAAAAAAAAAGATTTGTATGCGAATCTGATGAAAAGAAAAAAAAAAAAAATATACATAATAAATTAATTTAAAAAATCAAGCAAGTGTAACTTAGGGAAAAAAAAAAAAGAAGAAACTTTTTAAAGCTTACTAGATAAAAGATCTTGTGACGTTTGTCATGGCATTAAACTTAAAGGTCTCAATAAAGACAAAAAAAAAATGGAGAGGCCAAACAAAAACAATGCTTCAACAAATATTTCAAAAAGGTCTGCCAACACTATATAAACAGAAAGAAAAAAGATCACACTAAATGTGAAACAATTTGGTGCAGAGATTAATTTCTTTAAAAATTACTGCATTTAGCTTGTAAAATTTTTTTTTTTTTAATTACATTATCTCTCTTGAGAAAAATTAAGTTTCTTAATATTAATGCAAAGAGTATTAACTTTATCTAAGGCAAACCTTTTTTGAACACTTTTTTTTCTATTAAATTTAAACAAAAACAAGCTCCTTGTATGAATGACGGCAGAAAGCTCGGATGCATAAGTACATAATTTTTTTTTCCCTTAATAGTACCTGGCGTATAAACAGATGGCTCATTTAATGCCTCACCACCATCTGTTACATTATCTATACTAACTTTTCCACCATCATCAATAATTTCCGTTACACTCGTATCTTCATACTTGTCTGTAAGAACTCCTTCAGATGATGGGAAATCAAGAGTGAACAAGTGGACAAACAAAACAATTATATCAGTTGAGTCAGCAACATGTCCGAACAATTTAAAAGAAAAAAATATCTCACGATTTCTTATATTTTACAATACAAATATAAGAAAGAAAATATTATTGTGTTCTGCATGTTTTTCTTTAAAGTAAATGATAGCATTCTTTTTTTTTACTTTTTGCACAATCAAACCATACCTGTAAGTTATGAAAATTCACCTGATTTAATTAATCTATAATTATCGCAATTTTTTTTTAAAGCTGTCCATTTTAAACCCAATATTTAAATTAAAAAAAAAAATAATAATCACAATATTAAATGTAATAGCTGTACCATTTTAGCATCAACACAATTTGCCATTGGATAAGTAGAAAATAATCTGTTACTGTTATAGAGACAGTAATAAAAAAAAATAAAAAAAAAAGTTTCCAATTCAAACAAATTTCCTTACCAGCAGAAGTTGATGTTTTTGCTTCAAAATATTAAGAAATGTTACATTTTTTTTTTACTGATGTCTGAATTAAGTTAGTGCAGAGTTAGCATTAATGTTGTACAGAATGAGGACTGAACATTTAAAGTTTGTCAGATAAAGAATATTAATCTATTCATATATATAAGCATGTTTATTTCATTTTAAAATGCAATGTATATTTTACAAAATGCCTAAATGATATTCAATAAGTAATTAGATTTAATTGTTTCAAACTATAAAAAAAAATATCTGCAAGTAGTGTAAACAAATTTTAATCAACCGAAAGCTGTTCATTAGTAAATTTACTTAAGCACAAATGTTAAAAAGCTGCAAGATAACACTACATTAGTTTAATGATCACATTTTTACTATCTGCTTTTTTTTTAAATGTGTATGTCACTCAGATTAATTTAAAAAAACACAGATGATAGCTTTATTTAAATTTGCATGTCAAATTAACTTTAAAAAAAAACAGATGATAAATTTTATTATTAATTAACATTTTTTATGAAAGAAAAACTTCATAATTAAAACTTAGATAATTAAATAAGCAAGACCCAGTCAATGAAAATTAAATATCTTGTAAATACAGTGATACCTCCGGTTACAAACAATCTATTCCAGAGCCCTAATTTATGAACCAAAACATTGAACTCAATGACATTGAGATGATCCATTTCAAAATGAAAGAATCGCTCATTTTACTAGCATCCGGTCCTTTATCTGTCAAATCACACAAAATATGTTCACTTCATATATTAAATAAACAGAATGAAAACAAACCAAATCAATATTAAATGTAAAATAAAATAAAAAGATTTAGTCTATTTCCTTACCAAGAAAATAATCACTGGGAATTGTGTCCCTTTCTTTGCTATTCTGAATCATTAGTTTCAGAAGTTTCTTGTTTGCAATTTCTCGGCAGCCAACCTGGAATTTTTCTTCACCAAGGAAAATTAGTGACTGCCTTTGATATAGAATCTTTCTGGAGTGGAAACATTGTGTTATCATTCATCAAGCTTATTGCCCAATAAGCAAAAAGTTCGTCTGGATGATGGTTTCCAATCGAGGCTTCACCATCTGGCCACCTGCTGCCAACATCATCGATCTTGGCAGTTAAAACAATCAATGGCTTCCCATCATCCAACGACGGCTCCTCTTTTAATGCCCTTATCTGTTCATTCTGAGGATCCACAAATTAATCTGAGCTTTCAACTGTGGTCCTCAATCCTCAAGTAGTTGCCCATGTATTTCACGGCCCATATTTTTGTTAGTACTGCAGGGACTTCATTTGTACAGAATGCGGTCGTTTGTCTTCAATGTTTGTCTTTAATGTTTGTCTTCAATGTTTGTCTCTTTTCTGCCTTTGTTCATAACCTGAGGCACTATTTATTACTCAAGAAAAAAATAATTTCGAAAATGTTGTTTGTAACCCAAATTATTTTCTCGACCTGAAACGTTTGTAACCCGAAGTATCACTGTATTTGGAATGATATATAAATTGATGTCTAAGAAGTGTTCTCCACAAATTAAGGAGACTTGAACGTTCTTGATAAGGTTCAAATTGTACAAATCATTCATATTAAAAAAAAATTATTTGGTAATTTGTCCCAGTTTATAAGAGGGGTTAGTATGTTTTACCACATTTTGGTATGTAACAATATTTATAGGTAAAGTAATTTTGATAACATTTTGTTTTTGGTAGGAAATTTTCCGAGAAATAAATAATTTACACCTGAGCTACAATCCCACAACAAATGACATTTATTGATAAAAACTCATTTAATTTATGATGCAATGATTAAGAATATTTTATTATCGCTAGTAGGCTATCAAATTACACATGACAATTTCAAATCAGTTTAAATGCCAGGCATATGCCCCTCTGCAGTAATAAGGGACATACAAATAGCCAGAGTTAAAAATGAACTTTTATGTTTGTTACCTGGTTACCTATACTAAGGTCTATAGATTATCAACTCATATTTGGGTGATTAATTTTAAGTTGTAGGTGAGTGGGAGAGACAAATTAATGATGTTAGATAAGATCTTGTTTCTTATTACACAAGATCTGGTTTCTTATTACACAAGATCTTGTTTGTTATTATACAGGATCTTGTTTCTTATTAGACAGGATACATTTTCTTGTAAATGAATAAAAATTAAAACAATATACATGTACTGAGTTATACCTACCATCTTGAGTACTATCATGAACTAATAAGTATGTTTCTACCATCTAGAGTACTATCGCGAACTAATAAATATGGTCCTACCATCTTGAATTCTATCGTGAACTAATAAGCATGGTCCAATTATCTTGAGTACTATCATGAACTATATTAAATATCCTCCTACCATCTTGAGTACTATCATGAACTATTAAGTATGGTCCTTTCATCTTGAGCACTACCGTGAACCAACAAGTATGGTTCTGAGATAATAATTAGTAAATTTCTAAACTTTTTCCCCTTCAGCATTTTGAAATTTGATTAAATCAAGAAGTAACAATGGGCTTAAACTGAAGAATCAACCAAGAAAAATTAAAGAATTTAATGTGACACTGACCTTGTGTTGCTGTCTTGATGATTTGTATCGCAGGATCAGACTCTCCTATTTTATTGGTGGCAGTGATTCTCAGTTCGTAGAAAGAATTGCTGTCCAGGCCTTGAAGATTATAATAGCGAGCTGAGCCTTCAACACTGACAGGTTCATTTTCTTTCTCAAAAAATGACTTTACCTTCCACTGTTTAGGATCTGCATTCTCATTCTCTACTAAACACTAAGAAGTAAGAGAAAAAAAAATTAAATTGATGATATAGAACAACAATCAACAGACAATTTTTTTTTTTGCGTTAATTAATATAGTTAACTTGCTTGCTCTCGGCTATAGCCAAGCTTGACTATAAATTCATCAATGAAATTTTTTTTTTTAATGTTCCAGTTTTATAATACTTAAAAAAAAAAAAAATTATATCTGGTGAAGTAATAATAAAATAATTACAGAGGGAGGTAATCTTCAATTAATTAATAATAAAATAAATACAGAGGGAGGTAATCTTCAATTAATAATTAATAAAATAAATACAGAGGGAGGTAATCTTCAATTAATAATTAATAAAATAAATACAGAGGGAGGTAATCTTCAATTAATAATTAATAAAATAAATACAGAGGGAGGTAATCTTCAATTAATAATTAATAAAATAAATACAGAGGGAGGTAATCTTAAACTAATTAATAATAAAATAAATACAGAGGGAGGTAATCTTAAACTAATTAATAATAAAATAAATAGAGAGGGAGGTAATCTTAAACTAATTAATAATAAAATTAATACACAGGGAGATAATCTTCAATTAATCTGCTCAAGCTCCGGTCAAAAACATACTTTTCTGTATATGATTTTATAGCCTGTAATGGGTGAGCCCCCGTCAACTGGATCAGACCACTGTAGAATGTACTCTGTATCTTGATTTCCTATCTGGGGTGAATCTATGCTCAGTTTCTCAGGCCTGCTCATGTCCAGAGTTTTGACCGGAACGGTTACAGGAGAGCCAATGCCCACACCATTTCTGGCAGAGACTTCAACAGTGTACCTTGTACCGGCTTGAAGGCTCTTCACTTCCAGAGGGGTCTCATCCCCTTCCAAGTCTGTAACACAAGAGCATTGTAATATTTAGTGTCAAAGATATGAGCATTGTAATATTTAGTGTCAAAGATATGAGAATTGTAATACTTAGTGTCAAAGATATGAGCATTGTAATACTTAGTGTCAAAAATATGATCATTGTAATACTTAGTGTCAAAGATATGAGCATTGTAATACTTAGTGTCAAAGATATGAGCATTGTAATACTTAGTGTCAAAGATATGAGCATTGTAATACTTAGTGTCAAAGATGTGAGCATTGTAATACTTAGTGTCAAAGATATGATCATTGTAATACTTAGTGTCAAAGATATGAGCATTGTAATACTTAGTGTCAAAGATATGAGCATTGTAATACTTAGTGTCAAAGATATGAGCATTGTAATACTTAGTGTCAAAGATATGAGCATTGTAATACTTAGTGTCAAAGATATGACCATTGTAATTCATGTATTTAGATGTTGAACTGTCAAAGATACAAGTCTGATGAGGCTATTTTAGAACTAAACACACACACAGATTTTAAACACATTAACTCAAATATAAACAGCACACATGTGTATAACTTACCTTTCTTTAAATGTAAACATGTAGCAACACCATTAGTTATGTAATAACTAATAATATAATTTACAAGTAGCAGAAATCAACAGAATAAGTCAAAGGTAGAGAAACAAATGATGTTTAAAAATACAGTATCAAGTGAAAGCAGCAAAATATTTTATTTTTTAAAATATGCAATTATAAATTTTATACTTTTTAGCACGGTCAAACCTGTGTTTATAAGAAACAAATGGTGTTTAAAAATACAGTATCAGGTGAAAGCAGTAAAATATTTTATTTTTTAAAATATGTTAATTATAAATTTTATACTTTTTAGCACGGTCAAACCTGTGTTTACAAGCATAATTCATTTCCAGAAATCTGGAATCATATCAAAGCAGATTTCCCCATAAGATATAATGGAAACTCTGATGGTAGAGAGCTAAGGATGTTGTGTGTGTTCGACAACGTGTTGTCTGTGTTTTGTGATGCCAAGATGGCATGACATGACTACATTCAACTCAGGCAAAGAGCATGACATGACTACATTAGACTCAGGAGGAGTACATCTTGCATTTGACTTGTCTAAAGACCACAGTGCAACTGAACAACTGTTAACGTAATAACTTCTACAAGTCTGCTTCCTGTGGAACCCCCAAGCTCAGCTGCCTATGATGACCTTTCTGTTTCTGTTAGTAATGGAATCACTTTTTTTTCTCTCTGGGTGCCAATAAAAAGCAACACAATCCAGTCTGGTCCGGATTTAGTTTTATTTAGGGCCTGCAGAAAAAAGTGAATTTGCCCCCCCCCTCCCAAAATACTGTCGCAGTGCAGTTTCTACAGTTTATAACTGTTACAACACCTTAATAAAAAAAAAAATACGCTCACACAGATGTTGACTAAACATTTACACTGAATGAGACCTAGCATGAGATAGAGGAACCTTCGGCTCACTAGAGAAAACACAACGCATGGCGGGAAAAAAGACAACAAATGCATATCCTAGATGTACTTGCCTTGCCTGTACATTTCAGAATTTATTATTTTTTTTTAAATTGATCTTCTTGCAAGACATTGTGTTCGGACATCTCGGCAAATTCTATTTTATTAAAAACATTATCATCTTGCGAAAAACTCATAAGCCGAGTTACACTTAAACCAAGGTTTGACTGCATTGCTTTCTATCATTGATGCGGCATCTTGCAAAAAACAACTCATAAGCCGAGTTACACTTAAACCAAGGTTTGACTGCATTGCTTTCTATCATTGATGCGGCATCTTGCAAAAAACAACTCATAAGCCGAGTTACACTTAAACCAAGGTTTGACTGCATTGCTTTCTATCATTGATGCGGCATCTTGCAAAAACAACTCATAAGCCGAGTTACACTTAAACCAAGGTTTGACTGCATTGCTTTCTATCATTGATGCGGCATCTTGCAAAAAACAACTCATAAGCCGAGTTACACTTAAACCAAGGTTTGACTGCATTGCTTTCTATCATTGATGCGGCATCTTGCAAAAAACAACTCATAAGCCGAGTTACACTTAAACCAAGGTTTGACTGCATTGCTTTCTATCATTGATGCGGCATCTTGCAAAAAACAACTCATAAGCCGAGTTACACTTAAACCAAGGTTTGACTGCATTGCTTTCTATCATTGATGCGGCATCTTGCAAAAAACAACTCATAAGCCGAGTTACACTTAAACCAAGGTTTGACTGCATTGCTTTCTATCATTGATGCGGCATCTTGCAAAAAACAACTCATAAGCCGAGTTACACTTAAACCAAGGTTTGACTGCATTGCTTTCTATCATTGATGCGGCATCTTGCAAAAAACAACTCATAAGCCGGGTTACACTTAAACCAAGGTTTGACTGCATTGCTTTCTATCATTGATGCGGCATCTTGCAAAAACAACTCATAAGCCGAGTTACACTTAAACCAAGGTTTGACTGCATTGCTTTCTATCATTGATGCGGCATCTTGCAAAAAACAACTCATAAGCGAGTTACACTTAAACCAAGGTTTGACTGCATTGCTTTCTATCATTGATGCGGCATCTTGCAAAAAACAACTCATAAGCCGAGTTACACTTAAACCAAGGTTTGACTGCTTTGCTTTCTATCATTGATGCGGCATCTTGCAAAAAACAACTCATAAGCCGAGTTACACTTAAACCAAGGTTTGACTGCATTGCTTTCTATCATTGATGCGGCATCTTGCAAAAAACAACTCATAAGCCGAGTTACACTTAAACCAAGGTTTGACTGCATTGCTTTCTATCATTGATGCGGCATCTTGCAAAAAACAACTCATAAGCCGAGTTACACTTAAACCAAGGTTTGACTGCATTGCTTTCTATCATTGATGCGGCATCTTGCAAAAAACAACTCATAAGCCGAGTTACACTTAAACCAAGGTTTGACTGCATTGCTTTCTATCATTGATGCGGCATCTTGCAAAAAACAACTCATAAGCCGAGTTACACTTAAACCAAGGTTTGACTGCATTGCTTTCTATCATTGATGCGGCATCTTGCAAAAAACAACTCATAAGCCGAGTTACACTTAAACCAAGGTTTGACTGCATTTCTTCTTCCTATCAACTGATATGGCATCCCCCCCCCGCCAAAGTTTACCCAACAGAAAAACATCACAAAAAGTTTCCCGTCAGTTACTTACTGATATCCTCTTCCTTTAACTGATTTCCATTTTGAATAAATTTGTATTTATAGCTGGTGACCTCCACACCCCCGTTATTGTCTGGCTTAAGGAGAATCAGCTTGGCTGACGTTGAAAGTGCTTCCACAACTTTTACCTTGGGTTGACCAGGTGCAGCTAAAATTTTACATCAAAATACAAAATTAAATATACAACCCATAAAAAAAAAAAAAAAACATATAAACTGGTGGATTAATATCACACATTTTCACAACATGACTGGCAGTTTAAAAAAAAAAAGGTTCAAAAATGTTTTTTTTCTCATAGACTTTTTAATAAAAAATTGCAATCTATAAGTAAGTACAAAAGATCATGATTTTTTTAAAAAGCAAAATTATGGTTAAAAAAAAACTTCAATATCACCATGGCACCATTACATGCAAGATTAGAATTTTTTTTTTTCACTGAAACAAAAAAAGTTATGAATTATAGTTTTATACAGTCTGAGTGTGTCCATTTTCATGTTGTAAACAATGAACTCGTTTGATTAGAAAAATTACCAGGCTGTTCACTGCCATGAAAAGTCAGTGAAATATTACCAGGCTGTTCACTGCCATGAAAAGTCAGTGAAATATTGTGGGAAAAAAAAAATCCACTCCTTGGCAGACACGCTGAACAGTTGGTGTCAGACACGCTGAACAGTTGGTGTCAGACACGCTGAACAGTTGGTGTCAGACACGCTGAACAGTTGGTGTCAGACACGCTGAACAGTTGGTGTCAGACACGCTGAACAGTTGGTGTCAGACACGCTGAACAGTTGGTGTCAGACACGCTGAACAGTTGGTGTCAGACACGCTGAACAGTTGGTGTGAGACACGCTGAACAGTTGGTGTCAGACACGCTGAACAGTTGGTGTCAAGACTCACTGAACAGTTGGTGTCAGACACGCTGAACAGTTGGTGTCAAGACACACTGAACAGTTGGTGTCAAGACACACTGAACAGTTGGTGTCAGTCGGAGTATAAAAAAATTGACAGCAGGACCTCAGCCACTCGAAGAGCTGAAGCGAAAAGTCTAAAAAAAAAAATAACAACAACAGAAACTTACTGGCTTGTTTTAATGTGACTACTTACTGGCTTGTTTTAATGTGACTACTTACTGGCTTGTTTTAATGTGACTACTTACTGGCTTGTTTTAATGTGACTACTTACTGGCTTGTTTTAATGTGACTACTTACTGGCTTGTTTTAATGTGACTACTTACTGGCTTGTTTTAATGTGACTACTTACTGGCTTGTTTTAATGTGACTACTTACTGGCTTGTTTTAAAGTGACCATCTGTTTCTCGTTGCCCAGAGTGTTTGAAGCTTCACAGACGTACTTCCCATACAGTCCCTCAGCTTGTTCAGCAGTCCCCAAAGTTATCTGGAACAAAAGGTTTTAAAAATACAGTCTTCCATCACCACAGCACTTCAGCTTTCAAGGCTTCACCCAACTGTGGTTTTTATAGGCTATGTATGTATGTATGTGTATATATATCTTTATATACATATATATATATATATATATATATATATATGCTATACAAAATATAAATATTTTTTCCATAATTTAGAAAAAAAATCTTGTTCTTTTAAAGTTTAATATATCTTTTTACCTCTTATTTTAGTTAAATACAAATTCGCCCAGTCACAGTAGAGTCTGTAACCAATTAACTAAAAAGAACACGGGAAGACTGTGTACAGGAATAGCCCCCCCCCCCAGCCACGGGCAAACTACATCCCGTGGGCCTGGTTCAGCCTGCTGGACAATCGTCTCAGAGTTGATCACATCACTTGGCTTTTTTATGTTTTTTTTCGTTTACCTTTAATTTATATTTATTCATATTTACACACCATTCATCTTGCTCTGGGTCCAGCTCACCGGTCAAATGTAGGAACCCTATGTGGGCCACGAGGTTTGTCCACCTCTAAGATTAGCCCATTAACATGATTTAAAACATTTAGTAGGGACATGTTGGCAGTGTAATGAAGTACTTGACTGCAAGACAGAAGGCCACCATGTTGTAGCCCCAGGGAGTGCCCTGACCTTTTTCAGGCCCGATCAAACTCTCAAAGTCCATTCCAACATTTGTTTGAGAAAGTAAAAAAAAAAAATTCCTTCAGCCCCAACTGGCCATCGGGGAAGATGAAGTGTAGAATTCATCAGTTTCTATAACCTCTGCATATGAATGGATTGTGTGGTTAGCACAATACTTCCTTAATTTTTAAGTCAGGTACCCATTTAAAGCTGGACTTTTGGAACGACTTGGAAAAGAATTTCACCTGGAAAAATTCCCATGGTTCTCACAGAGGATCGAACCCAGGACTCTCAGGTCGACGGTAGACTATCTACACCACTCGGCCATCCGTCCCACTTGAGAAAGTAAACTTGCTACTAAATACCGCAGAAGCCCTTACTAAAAGCATACGTCCTATCTATCTACTTATCTTTTTTTCAAGATCTACATGGGAATATTACCATTTACTTTTGTTTTCTGTAACGCCACGCAAAGAACAAACCTGTTGGGGAAAGTAAGTAAATAATGACCAACTATTAAGTTCTGTCCACCTACCAACAGGGAACTTGAGCTGAGGTGATATTCTGGCTGTGACCTCAGGGTGGAAACAATGTAGGGCCCCCGGGTGTCGATTCGATTCAACTTCTCCTCAGATTCCTTGTCAGGCTGGAACCACTGGATGGTGGCCAGTTCATTGGCACTTGCCTGGCAGGTCAGATTGGCGGTGTGACCTGGCCAGCCCCAGAACTCGGTGACCTTAAAGTCTGTGTTGAAGTGAGGCTTGTCTGTTGAAAAATAATTCAGTCAAGTTTCAAGTCATTTGGATTCTATACATTTAATATAATAAGTTATGAACTGGGTGACTTTAAAGTCTGTGTTAAGTTTCAAGTCATTTGGGTTCTATACATTTAATACAATAAGTTATGAACTGGGTGACTTTAAAGTCTGTGTTAAGTTTCAAGTCATTTGGGTTCTATACATTTAACACAGTAAGTTAATGCCTTAAATAATTATACATTTCAAGCTACTGTATTGAATTGTTTGAGAAATTTATATCAATTTTAAAAAAACAACAAAATCTTACATTTGACTGCTATTTGGGCAGTTCTGTTGGTTGATCCCAGCAAGTTGAAGGCAGAGCATAGGTAGGTACCAGAATCTTCAGGCCTGATAGCGTTAAATGTCAATATTTTGGTCTGCCTTTTGACGATGTCAGTCACCAGATTGTTTACATCTTCTGTGGTTATCACTGGATCTGAATCCTGCAGGAAAGGAAGACCATGGGCAAATAATAATTCTCTTGATATTTACACTTTTTTTTTTCTTTTCTTTTGATATATTTTTTTTTATATTAACCCATTCATTGCCACTATCAGCAGACGACTTGTAAAATTTTGCCCACCTACAGATGCTTTTACTTTAACAAAATAAAAAATGTAAATAAATTTATCACATTTTTTTTTTACAAGTTTACAATCAGCTGACATTATTCTACATGTATTAATTTTAACTTGCAGCGTAAATAACGATACACAGTAAAACCATCTGTATTTTTGTACATAAGCAAGTCAACTACTGAATTATCAAATATTTATGCAACTTTCTTTAGTTTAAATACGGGCTTAATATGTCAAAATAATTTATAGCAAAAGTAGCGCAGATACTCAGCCAACACTTTGGTCCTCATCATCCAAATCGAAACAGAGCTAGTTTTATATATGTACATGTATATATATATATCAAATTATTATGCTACAGATCATCCAGAATAATAGATAGAGATGGCAGCAGAGAAATAACATTACAAAAAACAACATTACAAGAGATAACATTACAAGAAATAACATTACAAGAGAAAACATTACAAGAGAAAACATTACAAGAGAAAACATTACAAGAGATAACATTACATTAGCAAACAATTATATAACTTTTTGTCCCTCATCATCTGCCTGGCCATGATTGTGTTTTTTTTTAGTGATGACTTTTAAAAATTCCATTTATTCAACTGTTGATGTATTACTTTAAAAATTTAATTTACTTAATATTGGATTACGATTGTTTTATATGCCTGTTTGCATTTTGAATTTTTATTGAAAAGATTTCTTTGCAGTTCTAGTACAGAATTTGGTATTTCTACAAAAAAACAAACTATAATACTAATACAATAAACCATAATACTAATACAATAAACCATAATACTAGTACAATAAACCATAATACTAATACAATAAACCATAATACTAATACAATAAACCATAATACTAATACAATAAACCATAATACTAGTGCAATAAACCATAATACTAATACAATAAACCATAATACTAATACAATAAACTATATTTAAAGCCCTTTCAATTTTCTTTTCATTTGATATTATAATACTTTGTGATTAGTTTAAACATGATCATTAAACAAAAAAAAACATTTTCTAAAACATCTGTAAATAGAATTAAGGATTAAAACAACTCAGCTCGGATAGACAGTCGAGCCCTTTACCTACATACATACACCCAGTGAAATTATAGGTTGTTCTTCTCAATGTAACTCACCCTTGACCCAGTATCCAGGTAAGTCGTTTGAAGTCCGTCTTTTTTCCAAGTGACGGTTGGCTCTGGATCACCTTCAGCACTGCACCTCAAGGAGACCTTGTTTCCTTCATAAGCGTCCATCACATCGTTTATTTCCGTTATGGTAGGGAATACTGAAAAAATAATAAATAGGGAATACTGGAAAAATAATAAAAGAGGGAATACTGAGAAAATAATAAAAGAGGGAATACTGTAAAAATAATAGAGGTAATACTGAAAAAATAATAAAAGAGGGAATACTGTAAAAATAATAGAGGGAATACTGTAAAAATAATAGAGGGAATACTGGAAAAATAATAGAGGGAATACTGGAAAAAATAATAAAAGAGGGAATACAGAAAAAATAATAAAAGAGGGAATACTGAAAAAATAATAAAAGAGGGATACTGGAAAAATAATAAAAGAGGGAATACAGAAAAAATAATAAAAGTGGGAATACTGGAAAAATAATAAAAGAGGGAATACAGAAAAAATAATAAAAGAGGGAATACAGAAAAAATAATAAAAGAGGGAATACTGGAAAAATAATAAAAGAGGGAATACAGAAAAAATAATAAAAGAGGGAATACAGAAAAAATAATAAAAGAGGGAATACTGGAAAAATAATAATATTAAGTTGTGAATTGGAATTACATAATTATTTACAGGTGGTCTGGTACTTATTATTTGTCAAATGTACACTTTTAGGTTACGTTCAGTGGGTACCCATTCTATCATGCTAAAAATAGTTCAGTTATTACAGACATTTAAATTTGCTGCACTTTGATATGAAGTAATTGATTTTAATGGTGGATTGGAGTTTTGTATGATTTTTTTTTTTTAGTATGGTGCATTTTTTACCTTTGTATTATCTCTTGTTGGATAATCACGCTATTCTAGCGCATTGATTATTTATGTACAAATAAAGCGTTCAAATCATTAAGTTTTCCATATTTTTGCTCTTTAAAATAAAACCAAAATAGTTTATGTGGGTTGGCAGGTTTTTAAAATATGAGCATTTAAAAATTGTCTTTTTTCATATTTTTTTCCCACCTTTTGTTGCGTGAACCAATTTTTTAGCCCTAAAAAAAAATAGCTTTTCAATTCGTACAGGTTCTTAAAAAAAAAAGTGACCATGTTATCCTTTTGTTTGATTTTCTGAAGTATGGTCTTTCTAAATATTAAGTATCATGTTTCTAAATATTAAGTATGGACTTTCTATATATTATGTATGTTCTTTCTAAGAGCAAAACTTTTTGAAATTTTAACCATCAGAGAGGGCATTTTAGTTTCAAATGATCTTAGAATGACCCATATTTTGTAGCCAAAGTGTAAATGACCCATATTTTGCAGCCAAAGTGTAAGTGACCCATATTTTGTAGCCAAAGTGTAAATGACCCACATTTTGCAGCCAAAGTGTAAGTGACCCATATTTTGTAGCCAAAGTGTAAATGACCCATATTTTGTAGCCCAAGTGTAAATGACTCACATTTTGTAGCCAAAGTGTAAATGACCCATATTTTGTAGCCAAAGTGTAATAAACTGATAATTTGTAAAAAATAAAAAAAATCAATTTGTAGTGTCTATGATAAGTATAAACACACATGTGTGATTTTGTTTAATTTTTTGATCTTTCTGTTTATTACTCCAATGTTGTTAAGTAGGCTAAACATTTTTATAGGAGGTAAAAAGAATACAATGTTTAATAAACTTAAGTCTACCTGTAACAGTCTTTATATAATATTCCAACCGATCCTATTAATAGACTAGTCTACCTGTAACAGACTTAATATAATATTCCAACCGATCCTATTAATAGACTAAAGTCTACCTGTAACAGACTTTATATAATATTCCAACCGATCCTATTAATAGACTAAAGTCTACCTGTAACAGACTTTATATAATATTCCAACCGATCCTATTAATAGACTAAAGTCTACCTGTAACATATTTCATAGAATACTGGAGCCGATCCTATTAAAATTGCATGGGTCTGTATTAAAATTATAAAATTTTTTTACGACAGCTTATTCTGACATCTTACTTTTAACATCCAGGGTGTTGGACTTCTCCGCAGTGCCACCTTTATTACTGGCAACACATTTGTAGGTTGCCTCGTCCTCTCTCTGGACATTGGTCAGTGTCAAGATTCCATTCACTTTGTCCACTTTGTCTTCAGAGACAGGATTTTCTCCCTAAATATTAAAAAAAAAATTAAAGGAAAAATTTTATGGAGACGGGACATTTTAAGAAAACAACATCTCAATCTAGGTCATGTATTGTTGTGATCTGTCTCAATCTAGGCCATGTATTGTTGTGATCTGTCTCAATGCAGGTCATGCATTGTTGTGATCTGTCTCAATGCAGGTCTTGTATTGTTGTGATCTGTCTCAATGCAGGTCATGCATTGTTGTGATCTGTCTCAATCTAGGTCATGTATTGTTGTGATCTGTCTCAATCTAGGTCATGTATTGTTGTGATCTGTCTCAATCTAGGCCATGTATTGTTGTGATCTGTCTCAATCCAGGTCATGTATTGTTGCGATCTGTCTCAATCCAGGTCATGTATTGTTGTGATCTGTCTCAATCCAGGTCATGTATTGTTGTGATCTGTCTCAATCTAGGTCATGTATTGTTGTGATCTGTCTCAATCCAGGTCATGTATTGTTGTGATCTGTCTCAATCTAGGTCATGCATTGTTGTGATCTGTCTCAATCTAGGTCATGTATTGTTGTGATCTGTAGGTCACTCTGAACCAATTTGCAAAAAAAAAAAACAACAATTAATCCAGGATGATCAATTTAATCAATAAAATACAATTTTACAGCATTAGCAAAGAAGATTTCCATTTTGCGATCAAACTGTGAAAACTTTCAATTTACAATTTTTGTTTTAACTTAAAAGAACTGTGTTGACATAAAAATTTTTCTTTAAAGAAAGTAAAATGGTTTACCTAAACCCAAGAAATTGTAAAAAAAAAAAAAGTGGTTTACCTACAGTTAAAATGTAAATGGTTTATTTTACACTAAAGGAAAAAGTAAAAAAAAAAATTTCAAATATGATGTGAAAAATGTGAAAAATACTTACTCTAAAGAAAGTGTAAATTGGTTTAGGCTGACCTTCCGCCAAGCAACGTATTTCAACAGTGTCTCCTACTTTGGGGTTCGCAGGATTAAAAGTTGGCAGCAGGCTTATTGTTGGGGGTTCTGATTGGAGAAGCAAAATCAAAAATACAGAATTGAACGTGAGCCTTTTTTTTTTAAAAAAAGTAAATTAATTAACCCGCAAAATTTATGAATAAAAACGCTAACTGGCCCATTTCACTTACTGACAACGTCATAAGTAATTAAATAATCTTGATCATCTCCTGTGGCCTCCACGTAAATGTAGCAGTTGTACTTCAGTGAATCTTCAAACGTAAGCTTCTTGATAGTCAGCGTGTTGGAAGAGATCACGTACTTGTCACCTATTTAAAAAAAAAAAAAACCTCACATATAACCGCATTCTAGTAAAATATTTTCATACGTTTATTTTCTTTTACTCTATGGAAATAAATTTTAAATACAATAACAATTAATTTAAAAAAAAACAAAAAACATGAATTTAAAAAAACAAAACAAAAAAAATGGACGAAACAAAAACAAAATTTTAGTTTGCTGACTGTTTTTAATAAGAGTTCCATTTTCAAACTTCCAGGTGATGGTGGGAACAGGCTTGCCGGTGGCTTCACACTTCACAACACCGTCTTGGTCAATGATGCCGAACTGTTCTTTGGGAGAATTAATTGAAAGGGGGACTGAAAGAGAAATGAACAAATATGGTTATAAATAAATGGTTGAGTACGAGGTCCGGTGCCGGGGATGACCATGTGAGGTCAACGAGTGCTGAATCCTGTTCTTCCATGCAAAAAGTACAGAAACATACTTAATGTATTAAAAATACCACCTCACTCCAATGCCAATAGTATGACAACCCCCCCCCCCCCCAAAAGCCTTCACACTTCATTTTTTAGCATGATGCATTTTTTGCTTTGGTTTATTCCCGTGTTGGTCAATCAGGTTATTCAAACCCATTACTTATTTTCAAGTAAATTGTTCAGCTAATTACAATGTTCATATTTTTACTCTTTGAAACATAACCAGAGTAGTTTATGTGGGTTGGCTAGTTCTTAAAATAAAAGCTTTCAAAAATTGGTCATTTTTCATATTTTTGGTCTAATCTTATGTTGTTGCATTGACCAGTTGTTGTTGCGTTGACCAGTTGTTGTTGCGTTGACCAGTTGTTGTTGCGTTGACCAGTTGTTGTTGCGTTGACCAGTTGTTGTTGCGTTGACCAGTTGTTGTTCGTTGACCAGTTGTTGTTGCGTTGACCAGTTGTTGTTGCATTGACCAGTTGTTTTTTTTTTCTTGGCGTCTATATGAGACGCCATGAAAACCAAGAAATTCCAAAATCCAGTATTAATTGAAGCATTCACAAAAAAACTTAAACAGTTCAACTGTTTTTTAAAAAAAACCCAGAGACTCACCAGAAACCTCCACTTCGATAGTTTTTTCGTCTTTCTGGTTGGCCAATGTGCCGACACATTTGTAGAAACCTGCATCAGACTCCTGTATGTCCTTGAACCGAAGTCTAACATCTGTGCCGAATTTCTCAATTCTCACTCTGTGAAAAGATTAAATATAAAAATTAACTTGTTCGTTGAACTGAAAGCTTATATCCATGTCCACCCAGAGAAAAAGCCAAATTTTTCAAAAAGAATATTTTACTATTGTTGTTGTTTTTTTTTTAAAAAAATAAATATTTACAAAAGATAAAACTGCCATCATATAAAATCAAAATCTCAATGTAAAGAAAAACACAAACATCTACATCAGGTGTACTTAACAGAAGCTTTTCTTAAATATATACATATCCATTTTATTGAATATATTGTGCCTGATGATTTTATTGAATATATTGCGCCCGATGATTTTATTGAATATATTGCGCCTGATGATTTTATTGAATATATTGCGCCTGATGATTTTATTGAATATATTGCGCCTGATGATTTTATTGAATATATTGCGCCTGATGATTTTATTGAATACATAGCGCCTGATGATCTTATTGAATATACTGCGCCTGATGATCTTATTGAATATATTGCGCATGATGATTTTATTGAATATATTGCGCATGATGATTTTATTGAATATATAGCGCCTGATGATTTTATTGAATACATAGTGCCTGATGATTTTATTGAATATATTGTGCCTGATGATTTTATTGAATACATATCGCCTGATGATTTTATTGAATATATTGTGCCTGATGATTTTATTGAATATATTGTGCCTGATGATTTTATTGAATATATTGCGCCTGATGATCTTATTGAATATATTGCAGCCGATGATTTTATTGAATACATTGCGCCTATTTAATTGTGGAACACTGTTTACCTGGCATTGGTGTCTGTAGTTGTTATCTTTTGATCATTGACATACCAGGCTAGGTCCCCCACAGGTATTGAGGAGCAGGTCAGCCCCTTCCCATCCCCCAGCTCATACCTCTGAATGGAATCGGATGGCTTGACCACCACAGTGAAGCTACCTGCATCTTGACCTGTCAAATAATTAAAAAAAACACATTAGATTTTGAAACAGGAGTTGAATCTTGAAATTATTAAATGATGATATAATCTTACCACTATTAAAAGGTAGGTAAATATGGGGGGGGGGGTTTTTTTTTCGAAATATTTGCAGAGGCAAAAGTACATGTCAGGGCCCTGGAAGCATCAGATTTTTTTTTAATGAAATGAATACAGTAAGTGCGGCAGGTTGGCTGGATTGGCCTAGGTATTTACCTGGTTTTTCCTATCAATAATACAGCTGTGGCCACAACTTCAAAACAGGCCTGATTTTGAAAAAAAATATCCACTTTGTTTTTTTAATGGTCATACTGGTCACATGATGGCCAAATGTGCCAAAATTGAAGTTGTCTGATCTGTGTAACCATCGCTGCACCTGAATGGTATGGGCAGCTATGAGAAAGATTAGTGGGTCAACACCTGAGATATTCACAAACACACTGACTCAAACAAAAGCACGTTTGGATTTGACAGAACTGCAGTCAGCAAGTTGAACACTTTCGGCTAATCAGCTTTTGCATTGGCGCTAACGTGGTGGTCAAGCCAACCTCCGTTATGTGAGGCCGGGGGGGGGGATGTGTTGGTGTGTGTGCCCATCTGACATCAAAGAAGAGCCCAAGTCCAATAGCAGCAGTGCGTGTGTGACCCAGGTATTACGTACATTAGGGGTGGTCAAACTACGGCAAGCGGCCAGGCAGAGTATATTATGCGGCCCGGCAGAGTATATTATGCGGCCCGGCAGAGTATATTATGCGGCCCGGCAGAGTATATTATGCGGCCCGGCAGTATATTATGTGGCCAGGCAGAGTATATTATGCGGCCCGTTTGCATGTACAAGTTACAATCCCATGTCGATGTTAACTCTCTTTGTTTGGAGTTTTTGCTATTTTTTTTTAATTTTTTTCCAATTATTTGATTTGAATCTAGTGATATTCAATCGGTTGTATAAGTTTTATTGCTCCAGAATATTAGTTAGGGCTGCTTGATCTACAAGAAGAAGTTCAAGTCAGTTATTTTCTTGAAATAATTATGAATAGTAAAGTTAATACCGAATTTGCAACTGATTAAGTTCGTATTTTAAAATGTAATGGGTATGTGTAATAGAGTGTGAATGTGAAATAAAATGACAAATTATCTTAAATTCATATTTTCTACGTTGTAAATTGTAATTAATTAGGCAATATATATATATATATATATATATATATATATATATGCGGCCCGCCGATAACAATCAAGTTTTCAATGTGGCCTTCCGTAGAAAAAGTTTGCCCACCCCTGACCTACATGCATAAGGCAGGTCAAGCATGGCGGGCTCCGCTGACAATTGCCGGGTCCGTGAGCTATGTGACAGGCCAGCCCAGCCAGTTAGTGTTACTGAGTCAGTGAGATAGAAACACGGAAAATGGTCCATACGCCTAAGCGGCACCGGCAGCCCCCCCCCCTTTCCCCACTTTTCACTACAACGAAATGAATTTTGATTGACCGTCTGAACCATAACCTACTCGCAGATGAATAAGAAACGGGTGTGTTCGGGTGGTGGGGAGGAGAGGAGTGGGGGGGGGGTAATTGGTGGTCGATTTCAGTAGACATACGGAGACCCCATTCCCCTACCCCCACAGCGGCCATTCATCCATACAGACCATACTGCATTTTGGTTCTATTCCACTGACACTAAAAAGGTTTCCGATCAAGCAGCACTGGCCAAGCCCCCCCCAATTGAACGAACAAAAGCCCCGACCCCCCCCAACCACCACTTCGCAGCGTATGTCATTCGTTGTAACACACACAGACCCCCCCCCAATAATGCCATAAACATGGCACGACAGGCCCTGGGGGGGTGGGGTCAGCATCGTACAATTGAGCAGAGGACGATGACGTATGCCTGCCAGCCCCGGGGCGTTCGATATTGCACGGCCGCGCGGAGAACAATAAACTCGTGGTGGCATCAGAACAAACATTTCTCAATATGAGTATCTCACAACTTTAGGCTTGGCTCGCGTTACTCGGTGTGGGCAGCGAGGCATTGGGCGAGGGTAGATATTGTGCTGCTGCTGCTGCTGTTCTTGTTTTTTTTTTCAAGCTTGACAACCAGAAAATAATAAATGTTTCAGGTTGGATGCAGCAAAAAAAAAAAACATGGGCGAAGAGGAAAGCAAACGAGGCAATGGTCGAGGGGGAAATAGAGGGCGGGTGGGAGGAACACCCTGACGCCGGACGGTGTCACACTTTGATGGGCGTCACACAAGACAGGCTGCACATAATATGTACTCGGCTGATTATAAAGCAAGGCCATCATTCATCTGGCTCACATCTAAAGCCCAATCCACATGCCACACGCTTTCATCACCCCACCCCGGTCCTTTTTTTGCAAGAAATAAGCAAATAAGAAACAGGATCAACTCTATATGTGCATGAAAGTAGATGCCCATCTTCCTAAACCATCTGCTCATGCATAACATAGCATCCGGAGCACACACACACACACACACGCTCGCGCATAAACACACAAACTTGGAACCGTTTCTTAACCCGAATGCCGTGTAGTAATCAAAGTGTTTGCACACACAGCCCTCGATCGAACACTCCACACATATCTGGCCACTCGTTTCTTTTGTTTTTTTAATTTAATGCTCCAACCTCGCCGCGCGTGTTGTTTTTATTTCAAGGATGAAATGGACGAGTGCTGGACGAGGGGCAAAAAAGAAAGGGGGTGGGGGCAACACGAGATGACACACACACTGGCACCCCATGAGGCGGCTGGTGCTATCATACGTAACCGAAAAAAATCGATTACAGTGTGTTTGTTGGCCACGGAATCAGGGCGCCAGAAGCTGAACGTGAAAAAGAGAGGAGGAAGGGGGGGTGGGAGATCTTTTCAGCCAATCAATGCTCAACAAATGGCTAACCAAGTGCCGTGCCATTAGCCGTGGTTGAAAAAGAAGTAGCTTCAATACGAAATTAACAACACAGAAAAAAAAAACCACAACGAAAATTGGTTTTGATATGAAGTAGAAACGGCCGCGACTCAACAGCAGCACTGGTTTAGCAACAAAACAGGAGGATAGGGGGATGGGGAATGGATTGAAGGAAAGTAATCACTCGGTGACAAGAAACATCAATACTGTACCCCTGACTCATCTGGATTATCTCCCTTGTCCACTCAGACTGGGTCGGCTGATTACTCATCCTAACACAATATTTCTCCACAATGGATGCAATACTTTTTTTTTTTTAAAGCGTGAAACATCTTCTGAAAGTCGACCGAAGGGAAATTTATCACAGTGATTAGAGAGATAACAACTCCCCCCCAATCCCCCTCCCCCATGGCTCAGTTAACAGGTTCTATCCAGACACAGATCATATAAGTGTACCCGGCTAAGCCAATGAAACTGCATTTTCAGACATAATTTATCAAAAGCCACAACAATACAATAAAAATCGTGGTTGGCTTCCCCCCCCCCCCCCACGAGAGTACTCTCGTCTGTGAGCATCAAACCAAACACATCTCGCGAGACTTGGAGAAACAACCAACAAGTTACCGTAATTGTAATGGGGGGGGGAAGAGGTCAAGATACAAATTATATTTAAATGCGCAAATAAATTAAACACAATACATAAACTCATCTATTTAAAAATGTATTAAAAAAAAATAAAAAACGTGATTGGGTGGGGGGAGGTCGCATCTTTCTACGGAACAAATTTCAAAAGGCCTCGGTCCACTCAGAATGAATGGGCAGAGCCTATTTTTATTTTAGGCTTTTGGATACCCCAGGCAGAGCCTTTGAGATATTGGGGAGGGTGGTGGTTTGAATCCAAACATGTTGCCCCCCCCACCCCACCCAAGCATCATACGTAATAGGAATTTTTACTGGGACCCCCTAGGCGGTCTATAAGAACGGTTATGGGGATGGTGGGGGGGGGGACGACTGGGGACGGACAATATAATCACAAGTAAATGTTGGTGTCCATCTTTTGGTCATTTTGGCTTACTACCCTCATCCTAAAGGACGGAAGAATGAGGGGGGGGGGGAGAATCAGAGGTAAGATGAACACACAAAATAAATTGTTATCCTTTACAATGGTGCATAAACACACACACATACAAATACACTATAATACATCTATCTCTAGACTGCAATAACACAAAACAAAAGAATACAAGAACTTCACGCGCGTTATTTTTTTCTTCTATCATTAACTTGGTTGCCGCCAACTATCATAATATTTTCAGGCCACACACAATTAAAAAAAAAAGTGAGTAGTTGGCAGCTTTGACGTGCTAGACGCTACACGCGATATCTCGTGCTTATATATTCCACCCCCCCCCCCCCATCTCTTTCCAGGGTGATGCCAGGCGTAAAATTTGGTCGATTTCATCTTGTAGGAGAAATAGGGGAGCGGGGAGAGAGAGAAAAAGAGAGAGAGAGAGAGAAATGGGAAACGAGACTTGTTCCTTTACCGAGTAGAATCGAGGGGTCTGTGTTCATTCATTCAAATGCACATGTAATTCTCTCTTTTTCCCCACCCATTGTATAGTTGTTGATTCGCGTGAGACGTAAGTCGAGTAGTTAAAATACTCGCTTGCAGGCGCCCCCCCCCCCCACATTGTGGAGGAAACGTTTCATTTTCATTGACCACCACCACCACATAAACTTAAGCTTATCAACAGGGGCGGAGCTGATATCTTGACTTGAGGAGTACCTAGCCAGACGTGGTGGCGCATGAATAACAAAAGACAAACAAAATAATTACACACACACACTCTCCCTCTCTGTCGCTTTCAAACAAATAGTAAGCCCCCCCCCCCTCCAACTCGTTTTAAAAGAAAATAATAGAATCTCACAGTTTATAGACAGAACATACTACATTGTCAATAACACTCATGGTTCGATAGCAATCTCTAGACTCGACATGGCCTCGTGCAGACAGGAATAGGTTCCTGTTTTCCCGCACACGACTCACGGCAATGTATCACGTCATACAAGCTAAATGTACGAGAAGTTTAAATAAAAGCGGTGTACTTGTGTATACACAGAATAGATTCTGTGGTTGGACAACTAATGAAGTGTACATAAAATATATAAGAGGGGTGTGCAAGCTAGGTAAGGGATAGATGTACTAGGCGGTGCACAGGCTGCAGATGTTCATGCACTAGCTGGGATATTGACGCAGCATTCACACAACGTGTCGTTTACTGATTACTCGACCAACCCTCGGCGAGGGGTTTAGGATCAACACCACGCTTTACCCACGAGACCGGGATTATCTCTCTCTCTCTCTCTCTCTCATATATACTTATATATGTATATGTTATGTGTGTGTGCGCGTATGCGTGTTATTGCATATGTGTAGAGAAAAAATCGACCCCCCCAATCACCAAAGCTCCCGTTACTTATGACCCGCGATGTTATTTATTTTTTTGTTTGTTAATTATTCCTTCTCTCGCCGGCTCCTCGGGATCTCCAGGCGTCGGCCATTATTGATTCTCGCCATCAGTGGTAAAAAGCAAGAGCTATCTGCCATACCTCCGCCCCCCCCCCCAATCTACCGCGCACAATGCCAGGGACGCAACTTGCAGTGTAGTGGGACAGAGCGCAACAAATTATTGGCGCGCGGGAGCTGTTGTGAAATGTGAGCACTCAATTGTAAACTAGCAGTTGCATATACCAACCACCAGCCCCCCCCCCAACTCATCTCTCTCTCTCTCTCTCTCTTCTGTCAATCAGTCTGCTGTGTGTGTGTGTGTTTGTGCGCGTGTGTGTCGACACGTTTGTTCATACACGTCATCAATATCGAAGCTGGCCTGATAGCAACAATAATGTCAACAACCACTTCAGACACGTAGGTCGACGTGACCTGCTACCTAGGTTACATCTCCATTATAACACGACATACTCTTATGATTTCAGCCGATATTAAGTTTGAAGCCTAGTAGCATGAGAGGTAGATGCATATATTTAATAATGAGGTTTGCTATGAAATATGAGGGAGGGGGTGGGGGGTTACAAAGAGGGGGGGTACACAGAAAGCAAAGCGTGAGACTGAATGCATAAGCGAATTATGTTCCTGCGCACCACGAGCTAAGTCTAACTGTTCTCACGTGACGTAGCGGGTGCAGAAACCGAGCTTACGGCGACGCATCAAATATTCATGGCATGTTTGTACCAGCCTATATTTAGATAGATTAGATTAGATTAGATTAGATTAGATTAGATAGATAGATAGATAGATAGATAGATAGATAGATAGATAGATAGATAGATAGATAGATAGATAGATAGATAGATAGATAGATAGATAGATAGATAGATAGATAGATAGATAGATAGATAGATAGATAGATAGATAGATAGATAGATAGATAGATAGATAGATAGATAGATAGATAGATAGATAGATAGATAGATAGATAGATAGATAGATAGATAGATAGATAGATAGATAGATAGATAGATAGATAGATAGATAGATAGATAGATAGATAGATAGATAGATAGATAGATAGATAGATGGATAGATATGATAGATAGATAGATAGATAGATAGATAGATAGATAGATAGATAGATAGATAGATAGATAGATAGATAGATAGATAGATAGATAGATAGATAGATAGATAGATAGATAGATAGATAGATAGATAGATAGATAGATAGATAGATAGATAGATAGATAGATAGATAGATCCGTATCTGAGTACAATGCAGTCACCCGGCGAGCTCTACAGGCCAATCGGCCACATCACAGGGCCCTGCACGCATTGGTGTTTTTATGGCGTAAATGGCAGGTGGGATTGAATCCCCCTGGGCTCTCGGAGACTCTGGCCTTAGTTAATGATACCTGAGAGGCCCGTGTGTTGCCGTGGTAACCACAATATCATATTGCTTTTTGTATAGTAAAAAATCGTAATATTCATATTTATGCATCGGGTATACATGGATAAACAAGTTCTGTTACACTGAAAGACAACATAGCCAGAGTCATATGTTTTTTTAAATAAAAAATGTCTTAAATAAACCTGGCGTCTCCCCCCCCCCCCCCCCCCCCCCGGCGCCAACGCTAGCAGCGATTGAATATTGTCCCTGTTCAAAACAAATGTATTTCTGAAGCAGTTCTCGTACATTATTTCTAGTCTAAACACAACCCGCTTTGATGTTTTCTCCCCCTCTCGTCCTCCTCGTCTGGCGAGTGCTGGAGCACACACACACACACAAACACTCCCCCTCACGTTCAACATACAATGTAGACAGAGAGGATCCAGGACTCTCGTGGAAGTAAATAAAGTTTTTTTTTTTTTTGCTTTTGTTTGACCACCTCTCAGTAAATGGACGAAGAAAATGAAGATTTAACTGGACATGTGAAAAGGGGGTGTGGGGGGGGGAAGGGGCAGCAAAAAGGGCGGGGGACGAGAAGACGTGCGTGTCTACGTATATTAAATTACCAAAGCACAACAAAATTGATTTTTTTTACATCCCCCACCCCTCAGGTCCAATCGGCACACACATGGCTATGAGGTAACTGGCGAAACGAAACGTCGTAAAGACAAAAAACATGAACGCACATCGAGGGTTTGTGTCCACCGAGACATGTGCATGAACAACAAGGTGATGCAGACTTCAATGAGAGAAAAGAATTAACAATATGTAGGAAATCAAACAATAACAATGAATCGATCGACACAAACACAGACACCCGGGGTGTCCACTGGCCACGCTTAGACACAATGCCAACTCCCTATCTTTTTCTTTTTTTTCATTTACTAGTCCCGGTACTATAAATAGTAGATTAAAGAGCAACGCCGTTGTCATGGAGTTGACAAGTAGTATGGGAGCAAATCTAAACATAACAACAACAATGAGCAGCATGTAAGGGGGGGGTATATACATAGGCCCTAGGCACTTTCAAAGTCGTAGGCCCTCCCCGATCTCATTTTTTTTTTATTTTTCAAGAATGCACCGACTTTTTTTTGCCATTCTGGCTTTCGTAGGCCCTTCAAAAGTCCGTAGGCCCTATATATAAATATTATAACCCCCCTCTTATATGCTGCTCTTTGTTGTTATGTTTAGATTTGCTTCCATACTATATATAAATATATATAAACACACGTGATATTTAACATATTGAGATGATAATAATGAGACGCCACTTGGACGTGGACTGCATCCTAAATTAGAGCATGCGATGTAAATAGAAATACATGAAACATGTTCACTGAAAGATACAGACTCGAGGATGTGTGACCTTTATCTTTAATATGTCTACTGTCTTTTTCTAATCGGTGGGGAGGGGGGAGGGGAGGGGTGTGGCTGTCATTTACGCATTACGCTGCTGTGGTGGTTGTTTTATTTTGCCCTCAAAAAGTCAATGCATTGTATTCAACTGTTTTGATTTAACCAGAGAAACGGGGTTAAAAATAAACATATAAAAACTTGATTACCAAATACGTCTAAGATAAAAATTGCTGGATGTGTTGCCGTATATTGGTGGAGGTTATCGCACACAAATAAGGGGCGGGGGTGGGGGGACTAAGAAGTGAGGGACACCACTGCAAGCATGGGACAAACCAGCTAGATCAGCCAGGGGCAAACGGCGGCCCGCCAGAGGGAGAGAGGTGTGCCAAGGAGAGGGAGAGAGGTGTGTCATTTAGAGGGAGAGAGGTGTGTCAGAGGGAGGGAGGGAGAGAAGTGTGTCAGAGGGAGGGAGGGAGAGAAGTGTGTCAGAGGGAGGAAGAGAGGTCTGTCAATGAGAGGGAGAGAGGGGTGTCAGTGAGAGGGAGAGAGGGGTGTCAGAGAGAGAGAGGGGAGTTGCTTAAATTTAAAAAAAAACAATGTGTTGCAAATTTTTTTTTTTAGGAAACCTGCATAGTGTCAACTGTCCGGGTGTTGCGTACCAGATAGGTGGGGCATGTCTGTTTTATAACCTGTGACCGTGGAGCCATGTGAAAACAATGGGACGTCAGTAAAGTGGACAAGTGGTAGGGGAGATAAGTCTGGCGATAAGACCTACTCGGTTGACGCGCCTGCATTCCGTCAGAGAGAGAGACACAGAGAGACAGAGAGAGACAGAGAGAGAGAGAGAGAGAGAGATGAGAGAGAGAGAAAGAGAAAAGCTGAGTGCTTCACTCTGAAACAAGTGGCGGGCCGCATTAAACTGTCTCCGGTGGGCCAGATTTGGTCCGCGGGCCGTAGTTGTTGCCCATATACAATATGGGCAATATCATACAAACCAATAATGGGGCTCTTTTTTTTTTTGTTTTTGCAGTGCCCTACTTTCATCCCCCGCCAAACTCGTAGCCCACAGAATGGAGGCACCGCGATGGACAGGTGGCGCTAGGGGCTCGAACCCGCAACAAGCACTACGCCTGTCGGGCTCGCAGCCACCAAAGCTGGACTCCGATTAACAGCTTACGTCCAGGAATGGAACATGGTTTACGATGTCACAGACTTTATAAGTATGAATGGTATGTAACAGTCAGCCGTGCCCCCCAATCACGTGGTTTAATTTGTAATAACACTAAAAAAAAAAGAATCTATAGACATAATAAAAACCGCTGGAAAAACAAACGAGTAGTAATGTTAGACTTTCAGTTTTGCTTTCTCTCAGTGGCTACAGACTCACCACTGGGACAGTCCGGGACTCAACGTTGTCTCGTTGCATCTTCGAACATCCAACGAGATTACATCTACGTCATAAAAACTCGATACAAGTGGGTCCAGTGACAACTTAGTTATCGTAAGACTCGCATTATAGAAATTCGACAGCGGCTCATTTTGTGTGAGTGTGTGAATTGTTTTTAGAGCATTTTCGAAAAAAAAAAATGCTCTATTGTCCCCGTTTTGTCTGTCTGTCTGTCTGTCATCACCCTAGATCTCAATAACCATAAGTCCTAGACTCATGATGTATATATCATTTTGTAGGTCTTGGCCTGCCAAGAAATAGCTTTTTTCCATTTCGCGATCTGACCTCTCAGGGCCGTAAAAGGGGCCTTAGTACCGTTTTTTACTATATAAGCTATATTAATAATGGACCGCCCTATATCTCAGCAACCATAAGTCCTAGACCCATGATGTATATATCATTGTGTAGGTCTTGGCCTGCCAAGTGTACATCAAAAGTCCATTTCGCGATTTGACCTCTCAGGGCCAAAATATAAGAGATTGTTATGTACCGTTTTGCTTATATTTTAAATATAAATAATAAAAGCTAATCAAAGGGGCGTAATCATTATTTATTTTTGTAACAGTTATTCAACATGACTTACTTGTCCTTTTAATATCTTTTTTCAGATATATGCATTACACAATTGAATTTATAAACATTTCCAAAATTTACAAATATTTACTGAAAGACAACAAACGTACTGAAAATGCGCTAACACGTCCTGTGTCCAGAATGGAACAGGCTTAATTGCTTGTTTATTTTTACTGAGCACACGTGAAAAGTGCTTCTGGCCATGTGTTTGGCTCAAGTCCAGAACAAAAAACCTTTAAAACAAATTAGACTTATCTTATGTTGCAAACAAATGTCTCAGTTATCCGTCAACCAATGATTAACTGCATCTGTACAACTCAACATTTTGTATTGGTCAAAGTTTTGTAAATGAATTCTTTCAGTTGATAATAGCAGGTGTACATTGCATGTTTAAATACAGGTCAAAACAAAAAGCATCCCGGCATTTTTAAGAATATAATAATAACAAATAAAAAACTAACCAGACATTTTGGAATCATTATATTCCGATATGATTCCCAGGTTCCGATGTATAGAACTAACAGACTTTTGGGAGTGTTCACAAAACAGGTTAGGGTGGAATCAAAATGAGTGGAATGTGAGTTTGGGAAAATTGATTTAAAAGTCTTCCGATTCCCCGAAAACCTATTAATAGTTCTACAATTATGCAAAAAACCACAGTATACTTGGTAGTTAATGTAAATTCGTTACCAGACTTCAAACTATAGGTAAAACCACTCATAGTCTTAGAATTAATGTAAGGCCGAAATAAAACTTGGAAAGGGGTGTAAAACCACGATGAGTAAAATACTTTAAGAAAGTATGAAACTTGAACAAAAAAATAAGACTGTAAAACCACTATTCGCACGGTAATTAATGTAAAACCATGACTGTAAAACCACTATTCTCACGGTAATTAATGTAAAACCATGATTAATCCGATCGCTAACAATACGTACAGTTTGCGCTATTAATACGGACTAGCTAATGAATGTAAAAAAAAAACATGACCAATCTGGCCGTTAACAATACGTATAGTGTATCATCCAGATGTACTGTAAACTGTTTAAGCCGACGCTTCTTAAACCGTCTCCTATTGTTTTAACCTTTACAAAGCCTGATTACACCCCCCTCCCTACCCCAAACCGCTAGCCACCACCATAGATCCCCCCACCTCCCATCAGGCCTATTGAAACACTCAAATGTGGCATTTTCAATTCTTGAAACCGTGACCTTTAAATTCAGCCCCGTTCTCCGCCCACGCCCCGTCCACCCCTCCCCTCTCAGCTGTCAGCCCCCATATTGTTTTTTTTTTATCTTACCCTCTCAGAACTCTTCTAGCACCCCCTCCCAAACACACAATCTGATACTCGGCACAAATTTTCCCCTCTCTCCTAACGCCCTCGACCAAAGATCGTTTTTCCCCAGTTTTAACACTCTGGCAGCGGTAACCACAAGTGCCGTCAACTCCCTCGTTTATAATCTCCACACACAGAAAACTACATTCGCTGTTGTTGTTTTTTTTTTGTATGTTTGACCGATGATGACGGGGTAGGTCTACGTGACATGGAGGCGCTAAAACTGGCAGAAATTATCACACAAGCACACAATAATACGTTCCATAATGTTCCACTGGTCTCTCTAAATAAATATAATTAGCTTTTTAAAAAAAAAAAATGAAGAACGCTAATACATCACAATATAAACTTAATCCCTTCCATATCAGTGTCTTAATCCGAGGAACTATTTTCTGGAAAATGCGTGCCTGGCCCCGATGTATTTTCAGTTATATGGCTCGGTGGTGGGGGGGGGGTCTTGTTTTGAGGTATCGTTTTTAATTTAATCCTCCATTAAAATGTGTATTTATTTTTTTTTCTCAGGAATTACTGAGTCCGATTATGGTATGGGGGCAGGTGCATGTCGGTTGACAAATTTGAAGAAAGATTTTTTTAAAAAATGTGATTCCTCCATTATTTGGTGCTACAAATTCATGTAAAATTTACATACACTCGGCGAAGCCTCGTTTTAACAGATTATTATTTTTTTAATTCCATTTTAAGGTGGTGGTGGTGGGTGTGTTGGGGGAGTGTGCAGTCAACGAGACTTATGACGAGTAGTGACTTCTATATGGAAGCATCGAGGTGGGTTGGGTTAAGACAGACCTTTGTTTCTTCCATATTTCATGAATAAACTCACACCTCGCAAAAGAAAGGGGGGGGGGAATGGAGTGGAAGAGCAGCTGTCAAGGTCTCCACGTGTGGCTTAGCTGCTATTCTCCCGTCAAAGTCTCCATATGTGGCTAGCTGCCATACACTCACTACAATTTTCACAGTTCGAAATCCTATGTGGTCTCAACAGTCTCTAAGGGACGCTACCTCGTCATTCATTTTCTGATGATTATTTTTGTACAACTCAGGGGCGTGTGGCATAGCCTCCCCTTCCCGGCACCTACGATTAAACAAACACATACACACACACACACACACATCACTATCCTCACACATTGGATCTGTTACGGCTGTCGATGTTTACAATAACTCGAGGTATGTATGATGCTACCAGCTGGACACAAGTTGTTGACGCCCACTGGCCTTCTACTTTACAAACTGGCGGTTGGTTGATTGTTTGTATGGGCGGTAGGTATAAGTAGCTTGCGGTGTGTGTGTCTTGGACATCAAAACCACGAGGGAGCTCCAACAGTGTGTAGTTATTCACCAAGCTTACATTTGATTCTCGTGGTATACAAGTAATGCTCGATGTCCGGGCGAGGGCTCAATTGAAACAAAACCATGTTTGTTTTTTTTCGCGATCCTTCTTGGAATATGCGACCCCTTTTAAGGGGAAAAAAAGTTATGATACAACTTCCATTAAGTAACCGAAGGAGGCACCACGGGGAAACTTGTGTAACTCGTGTAACGGTGGTAGGAAAACGTCACAAAATATTGAATGCCCACGTGGTCTGTTTCTTATATACAACCCACAGAATACATATCCCACTAGATACCAAAGCGCCAGCCAGTATACGTAGAATATCACTCTCCATACAATGACCTTGTATAGTCTCCTAGAGTGTATATTGGAGGATAGCCAAATGCGGCTCCCAACGAGCCAGTTTTGTTATTCTTTAAGTGCTTTTGAGCTCCAAATTTTGATAAATTGACTTATGTTGTGGCTCTTACCGACCTCGTGTGTGGAGAGACCCAGTGGTCTACGTCATGGACCAGGTAACAGTGTCTCTCCATCACACGTTTTACAAACGTGATAATGCACATCACAATAATAATAATTTTAAAAAGTCATCGAGAGAATGTAGTTCTAGATAATGATTCCGATTCGGTCTTCAAACCATTCATACAACAAAGTAACTTCGTTTTTTATTTTGTTTCTATTGTTTTCATAGTGAAGAGCGAACGGACGGGCATGTATGTCAAAATACTTTGACATGTCGCCTGCATTCTTCACGTGTGAGTCACTCGCGACTCGGTCGGACAGGATGAAAAAGAACATGGCGAGTCGACACTAACAATGGGCCAATTAGCGAGATTGTATTTAGAGTTGTTATTGCGGTAGGAGGGCGAGTGACAAGCCTAACAAAAAATACATCCCTTCCGCCATAACCTGCTTTCTACTCCACTCCCCATCCTACACGTTATGAGATTTTTTTAATAATAAAAAAAAATGTATCCCTTCAAAGTTAAATCATCATGATTGTCAAGACTCGAGCAGCGTTTAGAAACGAGCCCATGTGCCGATGGCTGTTAATACTGTCTTATGTGGTAGCAGGAAACACCAAACAACATAACGATGTACCCCGTCATTTGCTGTATTTTTGAAGTCCGGAAACCCATAGTGATCTGCATTGAAGATCTCCAATCCGCTACACATACGTGGCACGTTTTGTGAGGCGACAATTCAATGAAGGCCACGGCCGAGACATCAAGGCCGGTAAAGGTTCACAGATGTTGATTGTGAGACGAGCCTGTTACATCACAGCTGTATAGCCATGTAGTTCTCCGAGTAGACGGCGCTGCAGTTACGGTCGCAGACCCAGCGTAGGTAAAGCCACATTAAAGACATGCACGTAGTTGGCTTGTAAAGTATTTGAATCGTATCTTGCAAATAAATGACTGAGCACCACCAATTCCCGCAATTTAAGTTCTACATCTAGACCAGTGGTCCCCAACCACCGGGTCGCGGACCGGTAACCACGCGGAACGAATGTTGCTGGGCCGCCCAAGAAACATTAAATTATTTCATTTTTATTTATATATCTCTTGATTGTGCGACTTTCCATGGACGAGAAATAATCACCCCCCCCCCCTTTCCACCGGGCCTTGGTGAAATTATCAGACGCTGACCGGTCCGGGGCGAGAATAAGGGTCGGGGACCACTGATCTAACCACCAAAGTGGGGGCTTTGCACATGGTAGACTATTTCAAATAACGAAACAAAAAAGTGATGAAGGGAATGTTAAAAAAAACTTAGTTAATGACGATATGTGATAATATTGGAGATAATGATAATGATGCTATATAAAGGTTCTATACTATGGTCATGAATTATGATAAAGCGTGAAAGTGATAATGTCGGCGATATATCAAGGGCCATATCAAGTGTTAACAAGTGTTTATCTCTTAAATGTGTGTGTGTGGTGGGGGGGGGGAAGAATCAACTAAAAGTGCATGGGTTGAGGTAAAATGTCTGGCTGGTAATTGAAACATTTTTATTAATACACTTTAGTAAGTAGAGGACATTAATAACCTTTGACATTTCCTGTAGTGTAGTAACAACACCCACAAAACAACTCTCGCTTTACTTTCGTCATTCATCGGACGTATTCGTTTCAACTGCCCGAGTCGTTTGAAGTTGTTTGTTGGTTGTTGTGATTTAGCACCATGCATTGCTGTTTTTTTTTTCCAACCATTGACAACTGCCCTTTTCTCTGTGTTTCAGTGCTGAACATCAAGGGTCTAAAGTGTGATGAGTCAATCTTATTGAGTGAGATGAAATTCCATAATGAAACGAGGTCAATTTGTTGATGAACAAAGATACCCAGTAACAAACAATCACGCTGTAAATCATTCTCTGGTGGAGACATGACTCAACGCTATGAACCCGATCCCGCTGCGAAACTAGCCGGTAGGTTTTCCCCGTCCATCTTATCTCGTTATAACGGTATACAGCACCAGTGGGAGAATTAACGGCCAGCGTATTGACGGGTCAACGTTTCATGCCGCTATCAGCCGTCTGGTGGTATCTAGTGTGTGTACAGTTTGAACTTCACTGTTATAACGTAGACAGTCATATCCGCACCTCCGTTCTTACGTTTTTGGGGACCCTATGCAAGGGTGTATACGGGGGCCCTAGACCAATGTGTATACGGGGCCCTAGACCAATGTGTATACGGGGCCCTAGGCCAATGTGTATACGGGACCTAGACCAATGTGTATACGGGGCCCTAGACCAATGTGTATACGGGGCCCTAGGCCAATGTGTATACGGGGCCCTAGGCCAATGTGTATATGGGGGTCCCTAGACAAGGTGTTTATGGGGCCATATGCAAAGGTGTATACGGGGGCTCTAGGCAAAGGTGGGTGTATATGGGGATTAATTTGGAGGTACTAGGGAAAAGTGCATTGGGTGGCCCATGGTAAAAACGCTGATATGACCACCTCTTACAAATATTAAATACAGGGCCCCCTAATGAACTTAAAAAAACACGGCGACCCATCTGACAATCCCCTAAAGTTAAAAATCATTTTAGTCCAATTAAAGAAAAAAAAATGACACTTTAAGGCAAATTTCAATCGGGTAAGGCTCGAGCGCCATCTCAGCAAAACAAACATGGATGACATTCCACGAGCATTTAATGAACAGTGCTGATCTCACTGTCAAATTATAGACATGATATTTTTTTTTTAAATGCAAGTGGATATGACGCAATAGTCATCTTTAATACCCTACCATCCCCCCACCCTCCTCTAGTATCCATTCTTTCTATTTCATATTCCCTTCTGGTCGAACCAGTGGACTGATTGTGGTAATGTGGGAGGAGGGGGAGGGGGCAGAGCGGCTGGGGGGGGGTGAACTGCAGAAACCTCAAAAGATGACTAATCAGGTGACCTATTGATTTTCATCTCTGCCTGAGAAGACAAGGAAAACTGGGTTAGTCTGAAAGAATGTTTCCAGAAAAAGAAACAAACAAGTTGCTGGAGCGGACAGGACACAATGAAATTAAGGAACAAGCGATGGACACTCGAACAAGGACTCGGGTAATTTGTTATGTCACACGAGTTGATTTTTATATTACGAGCTTCTTTTTTAGGGCGAGAGAAAGAAAAAACTGGGACTTCAATATGAAATAGAAAGTAACATGTCTGAGTGAGTGAGAGCCAGGGTGACGTCGATGTGTGGATCCCAACGACCGAGCACAGTAGCGAGGAGATTAATGTACCGAGTGTGCAAGAAATTATCGCCAGATTCCAACAACTTAAAATACTTCATAATAAAAAAAAAAAGGACTAGAGTTTTATAGCTGTTTAAAGGCATTTAAATTTACTGCCTAAAACTATGACATTACACCCCCCCCCTCCCGCTCTTTCCAAATATCCAACTGCCTACCCACACACTCATTAAACACGCACAATAATGGAGTACTTTAAATTAAAACGACACTTTTAGCCAGAGATCTGCTGTGCTATGAAAGTCTTCGGCGCTGTGCCGATCTACGCGTGCTGTCCCACTTAACACAAGTGATTGTAGAACTACGCCCGCGGTTCTCAATCGGTGGAACGTGTACGGGGAAGAGTTTGCAGGGGTACGCTGCGTCAAATAATTTTCGTTTAAAACAAACCAAGAATTTCAAGAAAGTCGCCAGTTGGATACGTGGCTCATCCACCAAACTACGTGCCCAGGTATCGCCTTAGAAAGATAAGCACACCCCATTAAGAAAATATGTACATTAATTCCCGCCACTGACGCGTGAGGGGGTACCAGCAGACATACATTCGCGCCATTTCGTGGTACAGTCGCGCGAAAATGTTGTGAACCGCTGTGAACAATTCTAAACTAAATAATTGAACACAATACATGAACAAAACATTCGTCTGCTCACGGAGCTAACTGCCCTTTGGGGATCAAGATCACAGCTGGACTTTAATGAGCCAACAAGGTGTGGGAGGTTGGGGGGGAGGTAGAGCATTTTTTTGTGTCAGTGGTTCTCAAATTGTAACGATATGCGACCGACTAAGAAACAGGTTCGTATTTCGCGACCTACCTGTAAAGGAAAAGGAGACTACAAGAAAGAAAACAGGTAAATAAGTTGAATATTTTCTCGATTAATGTAATTACTAACATTTTCGGTTTACCAATTCACATCAGCCCACGACCCACTCGTTAGTTATTAAATAAAACTGGAATCCAACAAATCGCCTCACTGGTCCGATGAAGTGATGTCAATGTTGTTTAGTGTTGTTCTTACATTGCTGAAGCAATGCTACATTGATTTATTGCCTTTGTTACTAGGCAAGGGCGTGTACATTTTATTACAGTAATAACTCATGTCTGGATCGATATGTTGCCATCAAATACTTTCATCACCAACTACAATTTGAAAGGAATTCATCAGACTCAAACACAATGGGTGTATGGAACCCCCCCCCCCAATCGACGACAAGGAACATGAGAAAACCTGTACACTGTCATTTATCGAGGCCAAAGGGCAAGCCACGTAACCGAAATACATGATAAACCGGAGTTGATTCAATTAGGTACAGCTATTCCCAAAACATTTTAAATATTACGGATAGTCGCGGTTGACTTTGTATTTAATTTACTGCTGGGTGTAGAACATATTTCGTGTACAGTGAGACATGCCAAACAACAACAGTTCAGGGGGTTAGTCTTTTTCTTCCCCAGCACCACCCGCCCCATCACGATACACCCGTCTTTCATCTCCTCCCACGCAAACATCGGATATCTTCCTCCTCTCGTCACTCAACTTCCAGCCTCGAGCTGTCACGCGGAGAACGAAAGTATAAATAAATGAAAAAATAATAATAAAAAAAAAAACTCGTTAAAACGAGAGGATGGTCTACTGGACCAGCCGGACCATCTAGATCCGTACAGTTCCAACAATGGAATGTGCCAGGCCGCTAAGGATGGGCAGGTCAACAGAGATTCCTCGAAGATGTAGTGGGGTCAGTTAACGAGAGAGATGTACAGTGTTTAAATCAAGCCCTGGTCAGTCCCTGTGTTCAGAGTCCGGCTTTCAAAAAAGGCCAAGGTAAATAACAAGTTTGCTGTGTCTGGTGTGAAAAGGCCGGTCAGTATTATCGGCACGGGGGACAGACAAGTCACGTTATATATAGCTGACCATGTAAAATGGACACACCACTCGTAACTAGTGAAGGAGGGGGTATAACAGAGTGGAAAGGACGTAAGAGAGAGGAAGGGAGATAAGAGAAAGGAGGGGGGGGGAAGATACTTTGAAATATTAACAGTTGCGGCATTCTTAAACAGAACACGTAACAGCACGAAATATACGGCATTTGTATGTACACAGTTCATGTATTTATAACTAATGTACCTAATTGATTGAACAATATTTAGTCTTAAAGATAAGTAATGATACAATTTAAAGAAACATTCAATGGGGGGCCCGGGGGGGCACACTTCAGCATAAAGAGCATTATTTGACATAAACGTTGAATGAAAACCGTCAAGCTGCCAACTATTTTCTTGTAGAATTATCCAGAAAATTTATATTAAAAACATCTAGATTATAAACTAGCCAGATATAAATCGAATAATCCAAAATGGTACATCTAAATGCCAAAATAACATGGTCCAGATCTATATTATTTGTTAGCATTTTATTATATCTGGGTTTCTCTAAATATCTAGATCTGGATACAGAAATATTTTTTTTATATTTAAATTTTTTAAAAATTTAAAATTTTTATAATTTAAATTAAATAATTTAAAAAAATATTTTAAAATAATATAAATAAAAAAAAAAAAATATAAAATACAAAACCTAAAAGAGGCAGCCCAACTTGGAGATAAATCATGCGACACAATGTCGCACAAAATAAAAAAGGAATAGAAAATGTAAAGTGTAAAGAGAAGGAGGAGAAAAAGAACAAAACACAATAAATAATATATATTATAAAAAAAAAAAAAAAAAAAAACCGACGCCCACCCAGAAGAGGTCAGACAACAAAATATTTTTTCGCACACAAGGGAGAGGCCAGCACCACCAAAAAAATAAAAAATCCAGGGGGGGAGGAGTTTGGTGGTTGAAGATAAAGGGGGAGAAAAAACAAACAAAAGGGGGAAAAAAAAGAATTTTTTTAACAAAAAATCCCCAAAAATATCTAGATAGACAGCCACTGTCGCCAAGTGAACTATGCCTGCACGCAAAAATAAAGTGCACTTCGGTGCAGAGAGGCATGCGTATATCTGACTAAAATGTGCATTATCTCAGTACAAATGGAGTGAAATTAAAAATAACGCAAGTTCCTTTTTTTTCTGAACAACTAAAACCATACACACGATAAAAAACCTTTTGAGTTTAAATATAAATAAGTATTTGTTGTATGAATCGAGTCCATTATAAATAAACAGACAAGAACGTTATGTGTTGAACATATCATAGACATCATCAGGGGTCCAGATTTCCTCCTTGACCACAAAGCCGTTCGTTCATTCCACGGATGAAAAAGACAAAAGAGGTCCAGTGTACGAGAAGGGGTTAAAGATATCCCATATTTTTTTATATTATGTCAACATTTACTCTCAGTTTTTTTCCGACTCTGTTCTGATAAGTTTATTTATGAATAGAACAAGTCCATCGTGTACGAGATTCTAGTGAGGGCTTTTATGATAAGTGAGATTGTTAATCTTCAATCTTATTGGTTAAGTTTTTTTTTGTTTTTTAATAACAAAGCCATTTGTTGATTGTTCTAAATTTTGAATGTTTTGTGTGTAAATGATGTGGGGGCTAGGGGGTTAACTTATGATTTGGGGGGGGGGGTAAATTTGAAGCCCCCCCCCCCCCAGGGAGATTGGGGAATGAGAGATGGTAAAGCAGGCAGAGACGGGCAGGCAGATAATACAGTTAGACAAACAGACAATTTGACCGGTAGACAGAGATTGATAGACGAATACATAGATAAAGTCAAATTTTTATGAAAGGACAAGAAAGAATCTTGAAAAGGAAGTTTTACAGCGATGGTGGAGTAAAGGAAAGATACAAAAAAAAAAGTTGTAGAGAAAAAGAAATGAAAGACGAGAGAAAGAATGTAAAAAAGAACGACGTGAAAGAGATTGCATACATATGAAATAGAATAGATACATATATATCTAAAATGCTGACTGTTTTGACTGTATAAATGTAACGCTTAAAATAATGTTGTTTTTTTAAATATAAAGATATATGTTAGATACGATATATTGTAGGTCTTTGAAATAACATGACGCCAATTGATGTACCATTGCGGTTGGTGGGGGGGGGGGGGGGAAGAGAGAGAAAAAGAAAGAGAGAGAGATAAGGATGTAATTGTAAGGCTGGATAGAAACATAAGTTTACCAGGGGATGACAGACACATAAACAATCCATAATTTTAATTATCTCAGTTTCAAAAGAATTACAAATCTCAACCAAGTATATGTTTCATATTAAATTAAAGACATCGGCCATGCCGAGTGGTCAGTCTGTGAGCAACAAATGTTATCCTACGTGTAATGTTTTTCTTTACCCACTCAACAATTTCGCGACTGATTTTTATTATCTTTTCATATAATACTGTTCACAAAAACACCCACTTTGACATTCGGCCGGTCGCACGCAGACTTTGGCCGGTCAGTGTCAGACGTTGGTTAGTTAGACTTAGAGCACATAGCATAAACAGTGCCACAAGTTAAAAAGAACTTTCCATCTTCCCTCTCCACTCCTTCTTGATGTATTCTATTCACGTTATTAGCTCGAGTTTCAGAAACTAATCTCCCCTCCAACCCCTCCCCCTCCCCTAAACCCTTCTTTATTTATTTATTTCTCTTTAACCGATGTGTATAATATTACCAAATTATTTCTCTTGGAAGATTATTTCCTTGAATACAAGAGAATCCACGAGAAATGAGGAAATGTTGAAGACGGCCAGACAATGGGAGGATTTAGCGAGAGCAGAAAAACTGGGACAAAATAAGGCGCAGGCGACTGAGTTGTTTGTTTTTTTAAAAAGAGAGAATATTCTTTTATTAACAATTCTCATCATCGCTCTAGGATAGTGGTTCCCAAATATTGTTTCAACCATAGCCCCCTATTTATGAAAGAAGAAAATTGCCCTACAACCATAATTCAATATTTAAAAAAAAAGGTAATTCTCCCCGATATAAACAAGAGTAATAAAATAACAGGCTTTGGCCTTTAAAATTTCCAAGTCTTAATAATTTAATCGGAGACAACCCACGGACAATCATTTGGGAACCACTGCTTTAGAAGAAAATGTGGGTTGAAATGGGAAGAAAGACACTGACTGTTGTGGAGAGTGAGGGACTGAAGAGGTCCATCGGAAGGATGGACGAAACAAACAAGATGAAAGTAGAGATGGGTCAAACTGGTACCGATCAACAATGACCAATGCTTCTAATAAGGTTATATGACAAGGTGGTTTTCGGATACGCAGTGGGCACACTCAAATAAACAGCTGAACGGAGCTTGTGGGTATAGAAAGTAAGGCGTACACCTTGTAACGGGTGCCGGGGAAAGATGGGGGGGGGGGGGGGGAGCTGAAGCCAATATTTTGGGTGGGCGGGTCAAACAACAAAAAGTAATGAGCCAAGTAGGAAAAATGTGCGGAGGGGTGGATGAGGGGGGGGGGGAGAAGTAAGACGAGGCTTGGTTTGGGGGAGGGGGAGAGAGAGAGAGGTTTTGAGAGCACTTTAGTGAGAGCTATTTGTGGAGTCTCGAGAAGAAGGAATAGACAAAAAAAATGGAGGAGGCCGGGCATAAAGAAATGAGGTTGGTGTATGTGGGGACGTGGGAAGGGAGAGAAATCGATTCCACGCGGTGACATCGATCGATACCGTTTCTCCTCGGCGAGGGCTTAGTTTCCTTCCTCGGCGACAAGAGGGTTCTGCGACTGATAGCAGCTATAAATAGAACTGCAGTGTTTTTCAATCGTTTTATTTTACAAGGAAAAAAAAAAGAAATTGTTGGGTAAATGTCAGAGTTAAAGTCAATGGACGAAGTTCGGGCCGCCATCTTGAAGACACACTTGTAAGTTCTTCGGCAGACGTCACGCAACAGTGGTAGTGTGAAGTTTATTTCACTGTAACATTGAGTGCCCTATTTGAATGTATGTACATACAAGGAACAATATGTCCAGTACACTAGTTCTCAAAACTTTTGCAACTCTCCACCCACTTATAAACCTGTTCGATTCTATTGCGACCCAGCATGTTAAAGACAGAAACAAGAAAGGTTATGAAAGCGGGGAAACAGAACCAGTGGGTCCCGACACACACTTTGAGAGCCACTGTGTGTGTGTGTGTGGGGGGGTGAATCAATCTATAATGCATCATAGTGTATCTTAATTTGTTTATTATAAAGCAGACTAATGAACATCTTTATTTGTTTATTATTTATTAATGGCCAATTAACATCTTAATTTGTTTATTATAATTAATCACCAATTAACTGTTATGTTTGTTGCTAATGTGTTATTTAAAAAAAAAATTGTGTAATCGTTAAAAAAGGGGTCATTGGAGGGTGGAGGGGGGGTGCAAAAAAAAGCTGACGTTCTGGTTTTATTGCCAGCATGTATTCAAGTTGGGAGGAGGGATCTGTTCTAAATGGAGGCGGCAACACGGTCGTTACACGGTTGACACTGTTAGCATTTCATCACAGGTCGTTAATCTATCGTATTCAAAAAAAAAAAACAAGCGAAACCAAAAAAAGGATCAACAGTGAAATGAATGCCTCACTGGTGGAAGTGATACAGTGAAATTGATGCCTCACTAGTGGAAGTGATACAGTGAAATGAATGCCTCACTAGTGGAAGTGATACAGTGAAAGAAATGCCTCACTAGTGGAAGTGATACAGTGAAATGAATGCTTCACTAGTGGAAGTGATACAGTGAAAGAAATGCCTCACTAGTGGACGTGGTACAGTGAAATGAATGCCCCACTAGTGGACGTGGTACAGTGAAAGAAATGCCTCACTAGTGGACGTGATACAGTGAAAGAAATGCCTCACTAGTGGACGTGGTACAGTGAAATGAATGCCTCACTAGTGGACGTGGTACAGTGAAAGAAATGCCTCACTAGTGGACGTGGTACAGTGAAAGAAATGCCTCACTAGTGGACGTGGTACAGTGAAATGAATGCCTCACTAGTGGACGTGGTACAGTGAAATGAATGCCTCACTAGTGGACGTGGTACAGTGAAATGAATGCCTCACTAGTGGACGTGGTACAGTGAAATGAATGCCTCACTAGTGGACGTGGTACACTGGTGTCACGTTTCTATTAAGGGGGGTAGATTGGTGGTTAAATTAACAGACACGCCGACAGACTGGTGAACGGGCAAACATAAACAAAGAGGACTGAACTCAATAAATTCCCAACCGTCAATTTCTGAACAAACCAAAGTGACTCAACGAGGGCCGGTAATTCCTCGGTATTTGGATGTAAAACGGGATCGGGCTGGAGGGAGGGAGGTAGACAATGGGGTAAGACAAAATGTCTGCCTGCGTGTTTGGGTTCAATTGTTTATGTGCTCAGCAGGCCCGGGCTATGACATTGACGACAAATCGATACAGACGACCGAGGAGGGGGTGGGGGGCGCAGATATGGAAGGGCAGATAAACCAAGTGATGGGTGGGGGTAGGGGGGGGTTGCGCTTGCAAAAGTGAGCGTGGAATTTTTATTTCCCTTAAATCTCAAAAGAGTGTGAGAAACCGAGTGAGTAAACACCAGGAGCGGGAACAGAAAGGCGTGGCGAATGAAAAGACCCCGGGGATGGTGGGGGGAGTGGCAGAAGGGCCTCACACACTCAAACAACAGGAGGTTTCTAAAAGTTAAGGTGAGGGGTGACGGGGTGCTACATATACACATACACCGTATACAAACACGCGAGCGGCATATTGTTTGTAAGCTGTAACGCACACAGTGTACACAACAACAGAGGCGTGCACGCCCACAACACAGTCACAAACACCACAAGTTGGTACTACCAGTCAAAGGAGGATACAGAGCAGTAGCGTAGGAAGGGTGCTGCGGGTTGTGCGGCCCGACTCGGATGGGGCGCCGACACTGTCAAATGTTTTATTTCCACTTTTTTAGAATGGGAGGAGGGCGCCAGTAAGAAAAAAAGATGTAACTCTCACTGGGCACCACAGTAGCTGGCTACGGCTCTGGGATACAAGCCGTCCACGATTTGGACGGTGAATTAAAACAGCAAGATTCAATGAGGAATAAGACGCAGTAAATGTTTTCTGGCACACACAATCCCAATTTGAGACACACCCCCCCTTCCTATAACCACTCTATCCAATCGCTCAATACTAGATGAGAAAAGAAACTTCTCGTGGACGTCCTTTAGTCATTCAACATGCTCCAATACACGTATACTAACTATAACTTATAAACAAAAAAAATATAAACTAAAAAAAATGAAGAAAACGTGGTGACTGGATTATTTCACAAAAATAAAGAAACGTGAACTGTGTCATTGAGTTCATTTATTTCGTACATCGAGTGGATAACAACATCTGGTTCCTCGGCTCGTGTCGCGCACTAAGCACTCGCGATTCCCCCTCGGACTTCAGGCATCTATTTCCACGCAGATGCTGTATTTCATCCCCTTTGTTAAATAGGAGCTCATTAAAAATTGAGCCTTTGTCGAGGGCAGCTTCGTTTTAAAAACTTTTTTTTTGTTCATTCTAACTGTAGAGCAGGACATGAAAATTGACAACACGTCTTTTAAAAGAAATATACATGCGTTAGGGGATAATTGATGGGGTGAGTTTCAAAACCTGCCAGTTATCATACTCATTAGCTTATTTCCCTATATCGGCATATATTCTGGGAGTGGTTAATAATTAATAGCGCTGATTTAAACGGTATTTAACAGTTTTTGATTTACAGGCAGCTATAATTAATGCTAATCGATGCCGAATAATCAAATTATATAAATGGAGTACATTGGATCAACATCCTTAAGGATGAACGCCGACATGTTACGTCCTCCAAATGACCATAATGTTAGCTTAGATTTCATTGTGAATGATGGAGTTTCCCGAAGATTTATTTAGACTCAGCTAGTGAAGAATTCCACGCGTGTTCTCAGTTTTTTTTAGATTTAAGTTGTTCAAAATGTTCAACTCACGAGTATTGTGGTATATATGTGTATGGAACAAAGATGGGTTACAGAGATAGAGGACAAGACGAGGGTTTATTTTATAACAGTCTCAACACAAGAAATGACTTTATGACTACAGATTTGGGGGGGGGGGGGGGGATAGAATCGGCTTGTCAAGCATCGTGATAAGTTGTGACTGATAAAATACAAAGACCGGTGCTGTTATACTTTTGGAGAAGGGGGGGGGAGTAATTAAAATATCCACAATGAAAAGTATTGTATGTGTTTTTTGTGATCAAAAAACCCCAGTTGTAAAGACAAGAAATACTTGTATATTTAGGAAACAATAATATAGAGTTGTAGCATTAGTAAACAAATGATACATAATTGTATATTTAGTTAACAAATGATACATAGCTGTAATTATCAACTCGTTCACATCGGCGACGTTCACATTTAATACTTATTTGCTCACATAAACACTTCACCCATCTGCTGCTCATGGTCAAACCAAAAAATTGTCAAATTTTATAGAACCCATTGTTGTCTGCGGTTCAAAAAGTTTGCCTTCCCCCCCCCCTCCCCCGGTCTAGACTGCACATATTTTAATAAGATGGACAGCATTCGAAATAATAGATAATTAAGTCAACAAACATAAAATAACACGTATGACGTAAATACAGTTTTTATATATTTATCTATAGACGATAAAAAAAATCTATAACCCAAGAAAGCTGATTGTTCGTCACCCGTATTCAAACCAAAACAAAATAAAGAATGCAATGAATGAAATGTTGAGATATTTCACAAGTTGTATGAAGCTGTGTGAGTACAATACAAACTCTCCACACCGAGTGAATGAGATCGCTAGTGATGCACAAGTCAATGACACTGCGCCTCCCCATTATTAACCTTTTCTTTATTTCGTAATGTCGGCGTTTGTTTGACATGCATATGGGCGACTATTTTTGGCCCTCGCCACGCGGCTCATCGATGAACCGGAATTCACGTCTGAATAGGAAAGGCTGAATATTTCTATTAGAAAATGAGGGGTGTGTGTGTATGTGTGTGTGTGGGGTGTGTGTGTGTGTGTGGAGCATTGCACTAAGTTAAACCTCATTAAAACATCCTTCATGGTGTTTCATTTCGACCTATTTACCTTGCCCGACATAAAAGAATTATCATTCAACGTCCAGTTGTTGGATGTTTTCAGTTTCAGACACAGAAAGTCGGGTAATTTGTAATATTAATTCAAAAAAAAAAAAATAAGATCTAAAAATCCCAGCCGCACAGAGAAAAAAGTGCCCAAGGCCAAATGTTGGAAGTTCTCGTACAACAGAGGAGTTGTGTGTGCTTGTATGTGTGTGTGTGTGTGCGTATGTCGTATTGCACAATGCATGTGAAAGAGAATGATGAAAGGAGGCGCGGATGAATATGGCAGAAGATGACACAAAGGAATACAGCAGAAGTAAACGATGCTGACACGGAATATCATTTTTTTTTAAATATGAAATATAGATAAGGTGACTCACTGGAAAGGAGGAGCTTTATTTTTTAAGAATCACGGGTCACAATGGGCTCATTAATTTTAAAGGAGGGCCGCATAAAGGGCAGATGGATGTGTGGTGAAGCCAACTGAAATAGAATGTAAACGAGGCGCAGAAAATATACAGGACTGGACCAAGTCACACCATCACAATAATCAGTATGTGTGTATTCGATTACACGAACGAAATGCAAGTATATGTGTATTCAATTACACGAGCATAATAAAAGGTGTGTATTCAATTACTCGCGCATAATGCAATTATATGTGTATTCAATTACACGAGCATAATACAAGTATATGTATATGTGTATTCAAATACACGAGCATAATACAAGTACATGTATATTCAATTACACGAGTATACTACCAAGTATACGTGTATTCCATCTGCCACTAAGTGTGTTGGGGAAAAGTGGATAACATTTGTCTAAAGTGCACATGCGTAAGTTATCTTTGCCTGACGTAGTCCAGGTTATAGTGAGAAAGAGAGAGACAGAGAGAGAGAGAGAGAGAGAGAGAGAAAGAGAGAGAAAGAGAGAGAAAGAAAGAGAGAGAGAAGAGGACAAGATAGCGCCCCTGTGATGGGCTGGTCAGTGGCGATACTAGATCTATTCAGTTTTCTTGAAGAAGGCGAGCATTATAGATCCATCATGCGAACGGTTTCTATGACAACGGCTCCATTTATATGCAGATGAATTCATTGTCACAGAACAGAAGAGAGTACGCAGGTTGCAAGAAAAGAAAAACAAAACAAACAAACAAACAAGAAAAAAAAAAACAACAGATCCCGCGAGTACTCCACAAATGTTCACGTGTCGCACAATAGTGGGTCACCTTGAAGGTCATCGGGGCGTGGATGATATTACAGGAGAATGTCTGTGATTGATTATTTCTTCCACTTGTCTGATCAATATTTCGGGAACTTGTACATGGTCCAGTTAAGAAGAACGGGTGTACACATATTTTTTTTTTATTTAATACTAAATTTAATAAATGAAGAGATGTACAAGGAGGGGGGAAAAACCAATGAAAAGTTAATGGGGGGGGGGGGAGGGGAGAGAGAGAGAGAGAGAGAGAGAGAGAGAATAAGCCCCTTTAAATGTAGGTCGCGGGTGAATTTCCCGTAGTCTGCCAGATAAGTCAGTAATGGCATCTAATGACTAACATCACCAGCCAGACCTCAATAGGAAAACTGTAGCCGTCTCTCTCTCTCTCTCCCCCTCCCTCTCTCATGGTGGCAATGGATGAAATCATCCACTCCCCCGTGGGGGGTGGTGGCATCAGCAGATATAATACATTCATAATGTACGGGATTTACATAAAGAAGACCATTCCACCCCCGGGGGGGGGGGTTCAAGTTTTCCCCCCTTCCCGTTGTTACATCGAAACGTATAGAGATTGGGGGTGGGGTAGAGGGAATAAAGGGAAATTGTATCCGAGTGAATAAGGTAATCATCGTAGAACGTCAAGGTCAGAGGTTATAGTACTCAAGAGGACATTCCCCCCCCCCCAGAATCATCATGAATCTGGTGGACGAGAAGTTGATTTGGCGGGAAAGGGGGGGGGTATGATTTACCAACCAAACTGAGAGAAATGTGCTCAATAATTCCAAATGGCACGGCTAGGACACACGCATGTGTGTGTGTGTGTAAGTGTGTGTGTGTGTCCAAGGTTGTGGATGACGCAACAGTGTGTAACACTGAGTCAGTTAAGGACGATGATGTCAAAGACCAGAGGTGGCCCCCCACGTGTGAAATCGATGAGAGACACACTTAGTAAAAAAATATAATACTTTCAAGAGATGCGCCATAAGTCATTTTATCAAAATATTTAATGAGCGAAATTTACTCACAGTAAAAAAAATAAATTATTCAATAGGAGCCGAACCAAAATGTATCGAAGGGCCGCATCTGACCACCCCCTTGTTATATACTGAGCATGCCAACTGTGAAGTCATGAGTCATGACCCCCCCCCCCACTGTAAACAGAGAAAGTGGACTAAAGCCACAAGGTTTCGGTGGGAGTTTATCATATTTATTTTTTCAGCGCAGTTAAATTTTAATCTAAATATTAATCTTATTGGCGACGCCACTTGAAATCGTTCAGTGCAGCACTCGTGGTCTGACACTACTTGTGAAGTGGAGGAAAGAATCATGAATTCTCTAAAGCGGTGATAGGAATGATTTGAATCATTAACCGAGAGCGTGGCGAAAAGAAGCTTAAAAGAAAGAAAAAAAATAATTAATAGAGTGTGGAAAAATATTCATGTGTACACATTGTCACCTATAAGTGTGTAACTTTACAAGCGCTGGTATATAATATGTGTAGAAGTGTGTAATGGGATATCATCGAGTGGTTTGATATACAAGACTGGCAGTAGATGGTTGACCTTATACTGGTTTTCAAAATTTTACGGTTTGCAGCCCACTAAGGGAACTTTATTTATTACGTAACACGCCATGGGCGTAATATGACGCGCCATTATAAAAGGAATTTTTTTTTTAAAAAGCGTTACATGGGAAGGGGGTAGTAATCAAGAAAAGAAAGCGTAACATCATAAGTGAACGGCCCCCCTAAAGAGACCTTGTTGGCTTTCGTGACCCGCCAATTAAGAAATTAATTGCCAAGAAATTATTCTTGACGACTCACTTCAAATAAAGCTCATTACACACACATTTTTGAGAACCACTGACTTCAACTGCCACCAGTGACTCCAGTAGAACCTATGTCGCAGTCGCAGTATATGTTTCATCAACAATGTTATCAACATGGGCGACTGCCTCTGAAAGGTTTCACCAACAGATGAAATTGTACCGTGCAAAAAAAAAAAAGTAAAGTTCCCTTAACCCTAACGGGCCATCGGGGCAGATGAAGTGTAGAATTCATCTGTTTCTATAACCTCGGGATATGAAGGGGTTATGTGGTTAGCACAACGCCCAGCCGCCTTTACTCCCCCAACTTAAAGTCAGGTACCCATTTAAAGCTGGGTGGACTTGGGGACTTTCACCAGGACCTGAAAAAATCCCAAGGTTCTCATTGAGATTCGAACCCGGGACCCTCCGGTCGACAGGCGAGCGCTCTACACCGCACGACCACCCGTCCCCGACCGTGCAAAAGGTTCTGTTTTTTTTTTTTTTGTATTCTGTTGTTTACCACAAGTGCCAAATGTGTAGGTCATTCAGTCAATACAACTCGCTGCTATCTGGAGAGCGAACAGGTCGAAGAATACACACTGGCATGAGGTCAAGCTGACCCGACCTACTATCTGGCTGTAATGACCTGGCGGTGAGGTCAAGATATATAGGCCTACTCACCTGTCAACATGTCACTTCACATGCCAGTCATTAGACGTGGCACAAAGAGCTCGTAGCGTGTGCCATAGAACCATTGCAGTTTTTTAAACAAATAATTTTGTTTTATTGAAAAATTGGTTTCGTGAAATATGGGGTAAAAGATGAAATTTGAATTAACATAAGTAACATATTTAGTTGTAATTGCTTATAAGAGAACGCCATATAACCGAATGTCAAATTTATTAAGCTATTACTCAAAGTTTAAAAAAAATGAGACATTTTTTCTAAATAAAAATTACATTATAAAAAATATTTTTTTTAAAAAACAACGTTTTTCTTGCGTACTAAAAAGCAGAAAATAATTTCTGAATAAATTGGTAACATGGTAATCTAATCACACACGTGTTCAGGCGCAGTAGAGTATAGCACCAGTAATTTCCCTTGATTTAAACAAGGCTGTGACCTATTCGCCATACAAATTTAATTTTATTTATTAAGAAACTCATCAAATCATAATGAAATAGTAAGAATAGTGCATTGTCATCGGGTTCTGAGTTTTATTGAAAGTATCAGGGCTATAGCTTATCGGAAAGTGGTCTAAAATTGGATTGCAAAATTCCGGGACAAACAAACACACAAACAGACGCGAAGTGAAGTTAAGAAAAACGTTGTAAAAATGTTGAGTTTGGTAAAGGGGGGGGGGGAGGAGGAAGAGATACTTACTCGTGTGGCTAAAATTGCATTGCTAAATCCTTTTCTATTTTTTTTTTAAAAAGTAGCGAGAGTATGTGTTGTGTGCCCACGTCGAGACTAAGGTCGAGTGTGCCATGGCTGATCATCATGGGATGCATCGGTGTGTATTGATTTATTGGGCGAGTTCTGTCAGGCAAGAAAGATGGGGGGGGGGGGCGCATCGGTGGTGGCTATTACACACGACAGCACCACGCTCCTGTGATTCAACCGGTGGTGGTGGTGGGAGCCAAATAGGCTTAACGTCGCAGGGTGGTGGACTCGGTGAGTAATCAAAACCGCTGGAGCACTGTATGTGTGTGTAAGCAGATAGTTTGATTCTTACTGAGTAGGTGGTATAAAAGAATTTGTCATACAACACAGCCAACTCTATTAGCAAATGCCACAGTATAAGACAGGGGTGGGCACGCGTGATATCCGTGAGACACAGATCCCGGTTATATATGTAGTAAAAAAAAATACTGTAAAATTAGTACCTTCGTAAATTTCACAGCAATTAGAAGATATTATATAGGAAACCACTAAACTTTCAAGAGACGCGATATGTCACAGTCAATACGATATGCTGAAAACAACATTTGTTTATGACTATAACACTGCATCATTTATGCTAGACAATTATCACTATAGAAATGAGAAATAATGAAGCATAAGTTAAATATGTTTGAAAATTTAGTCCCATACAACATACAGTAATGGTACGAGGAGAATGGGGGTCTGGTCAGGAATTTGATTTGCCCATAGCCCGAAACCCCTAAACCAAAAAAAAAAACAAGCTCATGTTTTAGAGCAACATTCAGTGATAATTTGGTCTGCTTTATACAACATCGTCCAAGGTCTCGGTGTCTGACTGAGTTTCACGTGAACCGCGAGGAGATGATGCCAGAAAAACACAAGCTGAAGTTGTTTTGTACGCTATTGATTTCTTCAGCCCCGGTACACTCTCGTGACCGTGGGGGGAGGGAGAGAGAGAAAGAGAGAGAAGAAGCGGAAATAACTTTCAGAAGCGAAAGTTCTGTTGCCTGCTGGAATCAGATGAAAAAGGGAGGGGGGGGGGGAGATGAGAAAGAATGAGATAAAACCACCTCTTTCTCACTATCTCTCTATCCTTGAAAGTGAAATCGGGGTTGAACTATAAGAGTATGTGAACTAGTAAAAACTAGCCTTTTCTTTACATTTTCCCAGTTTTCATTTTTTTTTAAAGCAAATGTCAATGTTAGTCCAAACTCTCGTGAGTATTTCATTCTACTCGTATCACACTCGGTGGTCTACATTCTACCACGAGCATGATTTCAGTAAAAAAACACATTCCACATCCTAGTTCGGGGGGGGGGGGGTGTAAAAACTTTTTGGTAATCATTGCCCTAGATTTCGAAGTTCGCCTATGGCTGCAATAGTCACTGAGTCCACCCTGCATAAACTGTGTGTGTGTGCCTGATTTTAGTTAGGGGCATATAGGCGACCCGGGTCATTGTTCATAGCCGCGTATATTCCATAATAAACCGTGGCGTCAGACATTTTACCTGCCCCGTTGGACGTCATGTGCTTAATGCATTCCTACAATCAAAGTCAGGTTTTAACCGCAAACATTTTTTTTTTTAAAATAAAAATTGAAAGTTAAATTTTTCTTTGTTTACTTCAAAGAAAAACAGGACGTGACGTCATCTATTTATGGATATTTTAAAAGTATCCAGTACGTAAAACAAAACAAAAAAAAAGTATGAAATACGTTTTCCATTCCCCCCCCCACCCACATTGGGTGTCACATTAAATTAAAGTTTCATGCAACCATCGCTTAACTCAGATTTGAAACAACGTCTCTTGTCACATGTCTGGGGATTAAAATGATCGATTTTTAAATACAATGTCGTGTCTTGAAGAAACACGCAGAGATAAACACTGGAAATGGAAAAAAAAAACATACATTAACAACTGAGAGGGAGTATTGGGGTGGGGAGGGGGGGTGGCGACAAGGGAGGGGAACTAGACGGGGGTAAGGGAAACAAACGTCGCGATAATTTTTTTTTTTTGAAAAAGTCAACATCTATCCACGTGTCACAAAATTATTTTTTTTTGAAAAAATGCGTATTTGATCTAAACATCTTGAAATTTTTAAATTGAAGTATGATGACAAGTTGGCTGGCTGTGTTTTCTCTTTTTTTCATTTTCATTGATTTAGTTTCAGTTAAAACCACTCTACTTTTATGTAGATTGTAAAGTATGTAACGGGCTCGATTCTCGGTGAGAACCAATGGGAATTTGTCCATGTCCTGGTGAAAGTTGGTTTTAAGGTCTAAGCCAGATTTAAATGGGTACCTGACTGCAGTTGGGGGAAGTAAAAGGCGGCTTTCCCGGTGGCGCTAAAGGTAGCTTATTTTTATCAGTGCGTATATTACTTCTGGGGATTGGGGGAAGCAAAATTTCAAACTAATTTATTTTTTTACTATCTCATATCCTTTTCGATGGGTCATTTCCCGTTTACATTGGAGTTTAAATTTGTGTTGTGCGCATGCCTTATCGCATTTTGTAATTTGTCAACAATGTCACGTGATGTTTTCATACAAGTGCGCGAACACTTGAAGTCCCGTGCACTACTTTTACAGCAACCCTGATATTAAAACGTGTTTGGCCTTTATAATAATTGTACCCCCAGTTAACGATGGTTCTCAAATAGAATAGACCGAGACAAAATGTTTAATATATGATCAACGGATCGATAATCTATTTATGAATGATTTCAAGTTTAAACGTTGTGTGTGTGTGTCTACAAGTGAAAGGGTAGTTCTCTACATGCTCTTTTTTTTATCGTAGTGGATCGCAAAAACAGTAACAGTTGTTTGTTGTTTTTTTTTGATGATTGGTAGCAAAATTGTTGTCATGATGTAGCGGTTCTTTAAAAAAAAATTCAGAACAACTGCGTTACAGGATTGCCGTCGCTGACCGAAACGTCGTTCTCCAAACAGATTCCCACATGTATAGTAACGGTGATCAATTAATTTTAACCCGGGGGTGGGGGAGGGGGGTCACCTACCTACGGACTGTGAGGTCGTTCATCGGGTCCGTCGACAGTGTTTGACTTTGTATGGAATACGAGGCGTTGTGATACAATTGAAATGTAAGTGATTGTGCGGCCCACGCTCGTCATTATTTCAGTTATCCGGCCCGCAATTAAAATATTTGCCCCCCACCCACCATTACCGATATAACCAATTAACCAAGTGTCGTAAACTAAAAGGCCTTGCATCGTTACACATGACATCAATTCCTTACAGCTACAGGAGTCGTTCATCAAATACGTCGCACACTGAGGCCGTCGTTAACAAAGGTACCACGTGGGTGGGGATGGAGAGGAGCGCCCGATCGTTAAGACAGAAAAGCGAGTCTTGACGGGTCGTTAAATGACTGCGAACTTTTAAAAAAAAAATGTTTCGTTTCCCGTGCATCTCTTCAATCAAAGTAATCGCCGGATAAGTACAAGACACGAGAGAAAACAGAGGGCGTCAATCTCTTTTAATTAGTCCGAGTCACTTATCACTACAGACGGTGGAAACTATCAACAAGGCACCAGCCGTCAAGACCACGAAACAGCCAATCCCGGTACACTGCCAGGGCCATAAATATTGTCCCGAGCCTTCGACCGAGGGCGCGGCCGAGATCTGAGAGCACCCCGGCAAAGTAAATAAAATAGGCACGCTCGTTCTGAGGAAAGACGTAAAAAGTCATACGCAAACACGCACGCGCACACAAACTCCCAAGTTATCCATCCAGGATAGACTGGTCATTTCACAGCTTCTTGGGTGACCGTGTTTAATTCACGCTGCGGTGAACTATTTATAGCCTTCTTTTCTACCCTCGCCGTGCATCCATCCCCTACCCCATTTTCATCCCCAATCTCCCAATCTTGAGGCGTGAGCAGGATTGACATACACGTTGATGAGTTGGAATTAATTCCCGCCTTCCCTCCCGTCCCGTGTCCCGCAAGGCAAGTTGTGTGAGGCGGCGAACCATAACGCGTTCGGTCCTGTCACCGAATTAGCTCGACTGACCGAGGACGCGCCAATCAGATAAATGAAGCCAAGCGTGACGCTGCGCACGATGATAAACATGACTTGTCCAGCCGACACACAATAATAACACAAATCACTCAATAAGTTGCCCAGTAAAGTTTTAAAAATATACCTGACGTCATATCATAATGTGACAGGCCTGCCACTAAATAATAAAGACGGTCGGTAACAAAAGATAAAGCAACGCTTCGAAAACTCAACAATATTGTTTGGATTACGTATACAAATTGTTTGGGTTACGTATACAAATTGGTTGGAATACGTATACAAAGTGGTTGGATTACGTATACAAATTGGTTGGATTACGGTTAAAAACTGTTTGGATAACGTATAATAATCAGGTTTTTATTTTATTTTGTATTACTAATTTTGGTTTTGTCGTGTGATCATATCTGTTACCATGACAACCTATCCCCGACTGAATAGTTCATGTGAATGCCTGACATTTATTTTGCTACATTTCAATCGATTCACGTTTGTTAGTTAAACTAATTTAAAGCGATGACACTGTTACTTTTTTATATTCCGTTATATTCTGATTTTTGTTTAAATTACTTTCGATTAAGCAAACATAATTTTTTGTTTAAATCGATGGGTCATTTTCCCCCCACATATATATCATTCCAATTTTGTTTTCTCCTTCGGGGTATCTTTGAATAAACTCAAAGAAAAATGTGTGTAATTAGTTCACCAGTTACCCGACTGTACGTTGGAGGAAAACTAACTCAAATAAACAACATTAATGAATTCTTATGTGTGTGTGTGTGGGGGGGGGGGATGAGACACACACATGTATACCCGACAGAACCTGAACACACTGGGGCGATAAACTGGTTCATACTTCACTTGAAACGCCTGAAATGCACGGGGAGGGGGGGCAGCGGCAGAGGCGCAACTAGACCAAACCTTCATGGGAGGGGGGGCAAAAAAATGCACCCCTTGTGACGGTCCTGCGCTGCTTGACACCTGCGCGTGCGTGTTTACGTGTGCGAAGTCATACAAAGCAAATGCATGGAACTATAGATGTTTAACACACACACACACACAAATAGTGGATGGTCAACAGTAACGCAGGAACGATTCTGCGGCCGCACATTGCGCCGAACTAGAAAGGGGTGAACTAGTAAGGGGTCAACTATAAAAGGGTTATGGATATTTTAAAAGTATCCAGTACGTAAAACAAAACAAAAAAAAAGTATGAAATACGTTTTCCATTCCCCCCCCCCACCCACATTGGGTGTCACATTAAATTAAAGTTTCATGCAACCATCGCTTAACTCAGATTTGAAACAACGTCTCTTGTCACATGTCTGGGGATTAAAATGATCGATTTTTAAATACAATGTCGTGTCTTGAAGAAACACGCAGAGATAAACACTGGAAATGTTTTACGTACTGGATACTTTTAAAATATCCATAACCCTTTTATAGTTGACCCCTTACTAGTTCACCCCTTTCTAGTTCGGCGCAATGTGCGGCCGCAGAATCGTTCCTGCGTTACTGTTGACCATCCACTATTTGTGTGTGTGTGTGTGTTAAACATCTATAGTTCCATGCATTTGCTTTGTATGAAGAAGCGAACTAGCTAAGGGCGACAAAACAAAACGTTATTAATTTTTTTATATTAGGTGTTTTCAGATCTGACGGAGGGCGAAAACAATTTTGCTCGGAATACAGGGCGCCACAATAGCTAGATACGGCCCTGACGACTAAAAAAAACATTTACTTTTTTCCTTCGTCAACTTGTAAGCGGTCTACAGAAGAGACACGTTAAAACTCCATCTTTACTCGTGTCGTCTGCCACTTCTGGTTCATACTTATAAACTGAAAACTTTAATTTTTTAACTCGATTTTTAATCAAAATAAAACAGAAAAAAATAACGCGCTAGTTTTCGAGTTGTTTTTTTTTTTTTGTTTAAATTCACAAAAGAAAATTATCACAACTCTTACAATCACATTAGATTGCGAGGATATTTCTCCCACACCCATGTAGGCTGGTGGGTTCCAGACAAGACAAGTTTCCGTTCTTCGTTATGTTAACGTCAGTTACTCGAGTCTTGTCTCGTGACATTGATGAACGAGTCAACGAGCTTTACCTCCCCCACCCACCCAGACCCCCTGCCCCTAGCCAACTCGGGGACTCCACTAATGCATTCTTTCAATTGTTGTTTTGTTACTTTAGTGTTATATATATATATATATATATATATATATATAACAAATATATATATAGAACAAATTGACCTTAAGCCCCAAAGGGCTCATCGGGGCAGATGACGTGTAGAATTCATCTGTTTTAGTAACCTTGGCATATAAAGGGCCGCCTTTACTCCCCCAACTGAAAGTCAGGTAACCATTTAAAGCTGGGTGGACTTGGGGACTTTCACCAGAACCTAAAAAAGTCCCAAGGTTCACACTGAGATTCGAGCCCGGGACCTCCTGTCTACAGCACTCGACCACTCGTCCCCTCCTACTAGTCAACGGCCAGTCAGAAATGACGGAGCTGAACCAGAACATTGAAAAGAGGATGTAAACGAGTCGCACGATAAATGATGTGTTTTTGAACCTACGCCTGTGCTAAGTGATTTCCTTTTAGAGAATGTAGCAATAATTTAGTGGAATACACTTTACTTTTTGATGCCTACTTTAGTGAACTGTTATTGTTTCCATGAAAAGTTGTCCTTTATGCTTATCTTATCATTGTACGTTCTATGCAAAACCCGATTGGGTAAACAATATCTTTCTGTTTTTCAAATTATTAATATTTTTTTTTCTAAGAAAAAATAAAAGCGGGAAAAACCTTTTCTTAGAAATACAATTTTAGATAAAAGATTTTCATATCGCTATATTTATAATCGGGATTTCCTCATATTTTACAAATAAAAATAGAGAAAAAACGTTACTTTATTTCTCCCACTGAAATGACTAAGAGGATTATCGCTTTATCTTCATGTTTCTCAACCCAATATTTTTTTTAAGAAAAACTTAATTCGCCCCGTTGAAAATGTGGGTCAACACATGTCGCCCGTCTGGAGTTTTATTAAGAACAGTAATGAAATAATCTGGACATGACTTGCCAGCGACACAATAAGAAACAAGGGACATTTTACAGGCGACACGAGGCCAATGGCAGGACAGCACGAATGATTGATTTTATCCCAACATTTGGTGATTATATATCTCGAATGAGATTATAAAACCAAGGTATTAATCCTCCGATAATCCTCGGAGCAGACGAGAAAGTATTTCCTGACGAGAGTAAATCAATGACGACAATTCAGAGGAGGGCTGAAATACTGCAGCTTTAAGTTGATGTGTTCGTACTTCGGAGGAAGACACGAGAGGGAAGAGACACGGTGGAGTAGATGAGGGTGAGACGAGGGGGGTGAGAGGAGGGGACAGCATACCAAAACTAAGAAAATAACCTACTATCGTGTAATAACATTTTATTTCCTTGACATTCCATTTGGAGAGGGGGAGGAGAAACACCACCCATATCGTAGCCCGTTATAAAAGCAAGGACATGTTTGGAAGACTATATACAGTACATACCTTACATACATCTTAACAGTCCACCAAAACCAAAAAGGTCCAAGTTGGATCAGTGAAGGATTAGAAAAAAAAATTCATAAAGTTTCAAGAAGTGAGTAACACGATGCTCATCTCTGAAGTACGATTGTGAAATATGAAGAAAAGAGTAGATGGGGTAGGGGGGCGGATTCCGAAGCAGCTCAAACTATTGGGCTCCATTTACCTACGGCTGCCCTCTCTAATGTTCCCGGCAGCCGCCACCTCCACCCGCACCCTCCCGTCACCCCCACAGTGTCATCACTCCCATGTTCCTGGCTGACTGACCTGTCGTGTCCAGTGCCAAGGAGTGATCCGGTACAACAATGCAATCGGCGTCGGTGACTCGGTGACCTGTAGTTTTAACTAGCCAATGCTTTAAATGTTTAAAAGCTAAACAGCACAACAACAAAAAAAAACGCCACGTGGGATAAAATATATATGTGTACAGATATTTCTATTCTTTATTTTAAATAGCAGCACTCGACACGACATCAACTTAAGCAACAATATTTTCAAAAGAAAACTTCCTAAAGTTCTTATGTAATTTTCTGTTCGCTTGAAAACCATAGCTCTAGTTACCCAGGGAGTCATTCGATAAAACCGTCTCCGATGACAAGCCACTGACCACTGCAGTTCTCCATCTGGACTTGCGATTCCAAAGTGCCATTAAGGGAGGGTCTCGTATAGTTTTATCAGTTGTGTCTCTCGTTGCCGGCTCGAACACTACTCCCTCCCCCAACCCACGAGGCATTAATAAAAGCCACGAACAATTAACATCGAGTCTTTGTATCGAGTGCCCAAATTTAGTGACTGGTCGACCGACCAAACCCCCACATCCCTTCTTTCACACACACACACAGCTTGTACCGTCATAAACTCTGTACGGAGCTGTGACCCCCACCTCCACCCCTCCCAAAACAAAAAAAAAAAACCGCCCAACTAGAGACCGCGTCAAACGGTCAATGCTATCGGTCAACGTATTTCAGAAGACCGCATCCCTCCCCCCCCCCAACCTTGTGTAGCATGTAGCGGTCAAAACATAAACGTAATAGATAAAGAATGATATGTCACGCTGTCCTCAAATACATACAACAGATAAAAAATGGTGTGCTCAAGGCCAAAACGTCAACAAAACGGCTGGAGGTGGGGAGGGAGAGAGGGCAATACACACCCACTGACACTTAGTGTCCTATACAATAGAATGGCTGGTCATCCAAGTTCGGCTCAAGTACCGGGTCAGATTTTTACGCGTTGAATCTCACACACACACAAAATACCAACGCCTTCTACAATACAATGTTGTTTGAGGCATTGTAAAATGCACAGCTCGTAAAGTGCCATATACACTCAATACGTGGGATGCAATAGTATTAATAAACACTGTTGAACAGCTGACACTCAATTAATTAAAGTGACAAGGAAAGTGTGAGGTACGCTCACCTGAACATTTCAGCTAGCACGGTGTGTACAGATTTACTTTTAGTATTGAAGTCTCAAAGATAACTCAGCTAGCACTGTATATTTATATATGTATATATATATATATATATATATATATATATATATATATATATATATATATATATATATATATATATATCGACTTCTCTAACACTGTGTGGTGGCTTATGTTACATGCCTCACGAGTGAATCTGGCGGATGGAATAGCGAGCTTGTTGCCGAGCTGACTCAAGTGAGTCATAAGAAATACCAGCCAATGACAGTATCCTTTAACGCATTTATTTTTAATTAACTTCTGTCCTTGGAAAATGAGCAGATTCTAATTAAAGCTTCTTTATTAAATCAAAACTAAACCCAGAATAAAGAAACGTACAATCTGTAATATTTATATTTCATCTTCAAAAAACACACTGAATTATCGATAAGATCAAATATCAAAGGATATCATTTTTTTTTAACTTCAAGAATCACATATCACATCAAAGATTGCATTTTCAAAATGTCTCCCAGCGATAACAGGTTCAAGTAACGAGTTCATTTCTAGAATAAAGTATTTAAAAAAAAACACATTAAATTATTCTTTTGGTTCCACTGACCCAGTGAAGAAGTGAACAGCGTTCTTTAGTGTTGTGGTTCTAAACCCGTGGCACGCGTACCCTCCAAGGGTACGGGAATTTAGGGGTACGCAGAGGCATGTAATTTTCGTTAAAAACAACCAAGATTTTGAAAGAACTTACTTGTGAGGGGGTATCGGCGGACAAACTTTTGCACCGTGTGGGGTACATTCCTGAAAAAAGAGTTGAGGACCGCGGCTTTCGTGGACATGGTCTATTGATTTCCGTTAGCCAACAGTTTACGTGCTTCTTGTAAAAGTGTCCCGAGTTTTTTTTAAAAGAGTACACGTAATGATAACGCAAAAGTCTGGATTATGTGTGTACAGGGATTTCGTGTTGAGCGTTATGAATTCAGGGATTTAATGTTGAGCAATATGTGTACAAGCCTTTAGTGTTTAGCGAATTTTCAAAAGTTAGATATACAAGTTGGTTATTGAGTGATGGGTCCATTACGGTGGGCGGTCCAAGATTAAGGCGCGCTCGAGGGCGTATATCAGCCGAGTGTGAGTCGTCTATCAGGAAAGTAAGACGTGAGAATTTACGTATCAATGTGTACGTGCACAGGGCTTGAGTGCAATGTTAGGCGAATTCTCCAAAAGTTAGATAACTTGTTATTGGGTGAAGGGGTCCAAGATAAACCTCGTCAAACTGTGGTGGCTCGTTTGGAGTGAGACAATGGTTTACAGATCGGAGATTTAAATGTTAAATACTGGAGTCAGAGACTGTCTTAACATAGACAGCTATGGCGCTTGTCGGGTGGCCGCATGAGTAGTGAGCCCTATGCTAATAAATATTCACCATAGCCAACCCCCCCCCCCCAAAAAAAATAACTGGTTTGATGGGGGCTCATTATGTTTTTAAGTCTTGGAACCTACACACCAAACACGCGCGTGGGGCCATGAGAAATCAATCCATTGTTCATTCATTCATCTTTTATTTCATTTCAGGATACAAAGAAACCTATCCAGATGTATATGAGGGATAAACCGGTCTCAACTTGAGTAAACTGGAACCGACAAGTCTCGATGACCTTAGGGCCACTTGTTACTTTGTTTCACTGCCCTCGACCATCAGAGCTAATCAAAAGGACTAACTGTTACAGAAACAAGGTTTATGCCATTCCCATCTTCCTGCTCTCCGCGAGTCTAGGAAGTAAGTAGTAGTCGAGCGCGAGGCGCTGTCGAGGCAATGGGCTGTTTTTTTTTTCCCCCGTCTCCCACTCATCCAGTCCATTACTTCTGCCAAGGCATCAGTGACAAACAAGATTTTTGTGGGTTTTATGGCACTGCCACACCCTATTATTAATGACGGGCCGCACCTGGCGGATATTTACCTACTTAGTTCAAGCTAGGTGCTGTCCGTATGCCATCTCATTACACTCTTACACTTGTGAATACACACACACACACAAGCACACATTTGGAATATCTGTGTCGATTACTCCCACACTTGAAAGATACAAAAATTTTAAAGCCAACGGAAAGACTTACAATAGAGATTACAAAATTGAGCGGTAATACAACAATAGTCTGTTGTAAAGGAAGTAAAAAAAAAAAAGCATTTCGAGAACGTTCACTTTCTTGAAACACTTGTGACAATAAAAGCCAAACCAAAATTATTTTGGCTTTAAAAAAAATATGACAATTTGGTCTTGTGCGAAGATACCCACTGCATAATGATGAATGGGTGGAAATATAAACGCGGGAAATTTCTTGACACGCGCGCCGCGAGGGCCGAACGAGTAAAGAAAATACTAGCTGAGTGTGAGTCGTGTATCAGGAACGTTAGACGTGTGAAGATTTACATATCAATTTAAACCTTTAAACAAATATTTTTTTTTGTTGATATGGAGTGAATGTAGGATTGTGGCGGAAGAGATAGCCCGATGAAGTGCTGCCTGAAGTGCTTCTGTTTCTCTCTCTCGCCAGCACACCCGCTAATCTCTGACTTGGCCAATGTGTACATGTTCATATAATACAACACGCTAAGCATGTACATGTGTTGTATTAGCATGGGCTAAACAAAAGTACGCCTAGATATTAGTATTGTGTACACATTTACAAATTTAAAAAAAAAGAAATTATTAACTAATATTGTACTGGACGTCTGATGAAGTAGAGACAACACACACACATACAAACACTTAAATGAGCATACAAGCAGACATCCCACAAAATGGCCACTGACCTGGTGACCTGCATATAGCGTCGAGAGTTTAGGGGGGGGGGGTAATACAAATGACATGTTTCACGTCTGCTGTCTTAAGCAATTAGACAATCTCATTATAAGATGGTAAGTGAAAAATATGAACGACACACACAGACACACGTGAACATATACACTCAATACGTGGGATGCAATAGTATTAATAAACACTGTTGAACAGCTGACACTCAAGCGAATGAAAACGAAACGCATTTAATACAAACCATGAGACAGACTATATTAATCTCAAAGTGGAACCAAAAAAAAACACTGTTTCTTATTACATATTTACACGAAGAGTTTTAATGAAGCATAGCATCATTAACTTTATGTGGTTAAATTTTACAGCCGCACCGAAGACGTGAGACTGCAGCGTAACTGTCAGGTTAAAATGACATTTTAAGTGTTCATTACCCATTACCACCGATTATTTACACATTATTTCAGTAACTTTCTTGCGTGTGTATTTCTTTCTTTTTGAAATATAAAAATGTTGAAGTTTTAAAACTCATGCCAGGGTAACAAATCATTCTTCTTCTTCCAACCCATTTAGGGCCCTGGCCTGCTATACTCTTCTCCAATTTTCTCGTCCCATGGTCTTCTTCCTCCACTCTCTCACATATATATATATATTGCTTTTGGACCTCTGTTGTTTTCCATTCTATGTGCCCTACCCACCTCATGCTATGGCCACCCACCGTTACAGACAATGACCGACCATAATCATTTTACTACAGAGAAGCATCCACAACACGAGAACATCAACGAGGGTGGTATATGCCAGTTTAGCCAAACTAATTTTAAAAAAAAAACCTAACATACGGCTTTACCATGAAAATCTACTCCGTTAATTTCTTCTTCTTCTTCTTAAAAATAAAATAATTATGAAGATAACAAGAACAGGATATAAATGTTACTTTCTTTTTCTTTATTTTTGTATTCTTCCCGGCAGACATTTGTTTCAAAACAGGAAACGTAAAATTTCATTGTAATGTTGTTGTTGTTTTTTTTTAAATGCAAGCAAAATTTGTTTAAAAATCTGGTTATACCGGCAGTTTTATCTAGAACTCGCTGATTGAGGCCAATGGCAGGTGTTTCAAACTAAGCACAGGATTATTTGTAAATAAATTGATGGAGTTAAAACTGGTACCACCTTCATGTTGCACGGATTTATCTCAACTACTTTAATTAATGTCCTGATTGATGAACTTTCACTGTGTCTGACTTTAAATGTTGTTTGTATTGAGATTTAAACCATGGCCTCATTCATGGTCATCCAATCAGAATATTGTTCTTTTTTTTTTCTTATGGCAGGTTAAAAAAAAATACACGGTGGCCAGGCCGGGTCATAATTGCACAGTGGACGTAGATAGATATACAATTAGAATAATCAAAAGTGGTAGGTCAGAGATGGGTGGAAAGGGGTATGATGGGGCAATTTTAGAGAGCAGATTAGGAGCAGAAACCCCCCCCACACACACACACACACCTTTCACTCATGAGTCAGATTCGTGTAACTGTTACTAAACAATTTCTTGGATATTTCCTAACTATATACAGGAAAGTCGTTTTATGTGACGGGGCATGGCGAGTGATGGAATCCAGAGCTCGACACACAGCTCGTGATCTACATATATGAATGGCGAGAAGGGGGCGAGGGGACAAAATGAAAGAGAAGGTAATTATTATACTTCCCACTAGCGAGTATACGGTCTCTCTTTCTTTTTTTTTTCAGTAAAAAACAAAATTGGCGTCAGAAAAGAAAATTAAAAAAATTGGCGATCTAGTTCCAGAGTAGTGTTCTCTAATACAGCGTTCTCAACCTTTTTTTCGCGACTGTACCCCACCAATAGGATGCGAAAGAATGTCCGCGCGGGAACCTCTTACATGAAAGTTCGATTATGAATGTACTTATTTTCATAATGGAATGCGCCTAACTTTCTAGCACATCTAAAATCTAGTTTGCGATGGTACATAGTGAAATCTAGTTTGCGATGGTACATAGTGAAATCTAGTTTGCGATGGTACATAGTGAAATCTAGTTTGCGATGGTACATAGTGAAATCTAGTTTGCGATGGTACATCTAAAATCTAGTTTGCGATGGTACATAGTGAAATCTAGTTTGCGACGATACATTGTAAAATCTAGTTTGCGACGATACATTGTAAAATCTAGTTTGCGATGGCACATAGTGAAGTCTAGTTTGCGACGATATATTGTAAAATCTAGTTTGCGACGATACATTGTAAAATCTAGTTTGCGACGATACTACAATGAGAACGCCCAGACATTTTAACATTTAATTCCATCTGACAAACACACACACGCACACCTATTCCCGTGTTCTTTAATGTTGAAGCAACATTATTTCTATATCTTACTTCCAACCACTCCCCTCCCTTTACCGTTAATATTTCCTCAACTGGGCACATATTGACCAAACAGTATCCCGTACACGGACAAGATATGGGCATCATTCATTTATATGTCTGTCTGGTGTGTTTGCTAATGAAAGACAGACAATGGCCAGACAGACATGCAATCAATCAGCCGCGGTAACGGCGAGGCGTCAGTCCGCCGTAAATTGCAAAAAGGTGGCGGGAAATGGGCGGGTGGGGGGGAGGGGCAGCAGCCGAGTGAGTTGCCCGGTAAAAAGTGCGAAATGTGACGTCATATTATATATGTCACTACGATCGTGAGCAGACTATGCACTGAACGGTGGAGACATGGGTTGGGGGGGGGACCAAATTTTGGAAAGGGTTGCGGGGGGGGCACTAAACATTAGCCAAACCCCTTTAGACATGGACACACGGTATTGTTGGGGAAAAGCAAAGGGTCAGCAAATAATGCCCCCGGCTGAATCCAAAGGCCAAACTTTTCTCTCAAAGCAGCAAGCCCGTACCCCCGGGACAATACAGACCGTCCACTTTACTTCTACCCTACCCACCCACATCCCACAGCCGTTTCCCCCATCATGTTCTCTCTCTCTCTTTTTTTTTCCTCTCGATGTACCCTCGGGATATTTCTAGCCATTAACGGTCAGCGTCGGATCGATTTCGTAAACCCCTTTCCAACACGAGGGAGTAGGAGGGGGGGGACGAAGAGGGAGATATGAGCTAAAAGAAAAACTGACAAAAGACCGGGGTGGGGGAATGGTGGCACTTACACACAGTCTGGGTGTGTTCCAAATTGAAGGAAAAATTCAAAGCGGTAAAATTCATTAAGGGGCAAATGGAGTAATGGAGCAATAACGTACAGTGTCTTTACAACTACACATTACATTACAGTTGAACTTTACATTACAACTACACATTACATTACAGTTGAACTTCACATTACAACTACACATTACATTACAGTTGAACTTTACATTACAACTACACATTACATTACAGTTGAACTTTACATTACAACTACACATTACATTACAGTTGAACTTCACATTACAACTACACATTACATTACAGTTAAACTTTATAATAAAGCAACACACAACACTCACTTGTTCCACTTTTGTTTAACATCAGCTTGATGGACAAAATCTTGCGCAAGGTGTCGTAAGAAGGATCTGAAGCTGGGTCAAGGGTTACAGATATGACGTATTTCTGAACAAAATCAATAATAAGTAACAACTGACAATACAATCTCCCCCCCCCCTCACACACACACAAACACACATTTACGATTCTCTCTTATTACAGAATACATTATGCTTTCACCTTTCACATCACTACCGAGTTTACCCCCCTCCCATACGCCTTTTAAAAAAAAACACCTGATTTTAATGTAATTTATTTTTTTAAAGTCGTGAATGGAAGGTACCCAAGTCCGTTCTTATGGATAGGCTGACTTGGCAACAGCCTGGGCCCCCAGTCAAAAAACGGGGCCTCCCTTTAAGCATTATAACTAATAGATCTGAATGCCGAGTGCAGTGGAGTTGTACGAGTCGGTCTGGGGAGCAACAACAGCGAGAAACAACTCGCACTCAGATTGATGTTTAGACAATGAGCTTTAGACGATGGTTAAAAGCAAACTCGTTGAACTCATAATAAACGAGTTTCATTCAATGAAAGGTTAACAAACATACAAACAAACAAACAAACATAATACATGATCGTCAGCCATTTTAAATCTGATTAACTGAAAGCATGATAAAATGGATAGAATCCAATCACTGAACAGGCTATAGAGGTGTGCTCCGTGTGTAATTAAATTGATTCAATCTCGGCGCGGCGCAGGTGTGCTCCAATTATGAGGTAGGTGCTAAACGCGCGCACAAATACAAGCATTGATTGATGGTGCTAAACACACACATTTACGTTCAATTATGGACTGAAGTTTAACACACACCAACACATACAATCATGGATAGGAGCTAAATTCTCACACATTCAATCATTGACTGGTGCTAGACACACACACACACGCATGGATTGTACTTAAACACACACACACAATCATGGATTGGTGCTAAACAAACATACAATCATTGATTGGTGCCAAATACACACATACAATCATAGATTGCTGCCAAAGTCACAAACACAATCATGGTTAGTGCAAAACACTCAGATACATATCATAAACGTTCAAAATAAATCTTTAAAATACTGCAACACAACTGATGCAACGCAACTAAGGAAATAAAACTGAGGTAACAACATCGTCACGAGTATGTGTAAGTCGATCGGAAGCTGAAGTAACAATGATATCAGAAAGAAGAAGAGAAAACAAAGCCCAAAGAACATGAAAATGTGGCTTCCATTAAGTAGTAGTTGAAAGTGTACTCTACCATCACCTTCAGTCTCTACTGAAAACAAAAACAAGCGCCAAACCAGACTATAACCAAGGGAAATTTGGTTCTGTGAGAAACGCTCGACTAAGGCCTCGGGGAAGGATAGCATTAAACATTTTTTTTTAAATAAATATATCCCACCGAAAAAAAACTCGTGGAAGGAAAACTGGGTTGTATAAATGTCATGACCTAATTTAGGTAAAAGTATGCCGTAATAGTCGTTACAAATGACAGACTCTCTGTTACCCTCCCCCACGCTGCATCTTTCATAGGCGGCTCTTTTATGCTACAACCAGAATAAACAAACACAACGTTTTCAAAAAATGTGCCGCCCATGTGGACCACATTTAGTGTTACCAACAACAATTTACCACCAGACGTGGACATTTCGTAGTGTTGTTTTCACAGCAAATAATTAAACATTTTCTCTCTCTGTAAGCGCCCTCGGTTTTATCGTGAACCCCTAACAGTACCATCTATGTAAGAACATTCACTCAGTGGATAGGGTGTGGCTTATCTGGCAAGCACTAGCACCATGGCATCGCCAGATCTGTGTGTTACAACATCATCAACGTATTGCTAGTTCGGATAAGACAATTATTTGTCTTACAACCACATTACTGGTCAACAGACTGGGTCAGGTGAATAACCTGTGTGACAACATTCAGTGATAGGATGTGGCATGTCTGGCTAGCACTAGCGCAATGACATAGCCAGATCTGTGTGTTACAAGTTCACCAACTTACGCTTGTTCGGATAAGACAAATGATTGTCTTGATGCCACATTACCGATCAACCAACTGGTCATGCGAATGACCTGTGTGACTGCACACACCCACACCCACACATACGCGCGCGGGGATATCCCGCTCAGTGGCATCGAGGCTGAACTGGTTGACTCTGAATGAGTAGTCCATTAGCTGATGTGCTCACGCTTGAGGGAGGGGGTGGAGGATAAAACAATGGTGCTAAAGTTGGGAGTTTGTAGGGGAAATGTAGTGGGGGCGGGAGACGGTGTGGTGGGGGAGATGGGCTGCATTAGGAGGAGATTCAAGTCAACCGCGGAGTGACAGAAGGAGGGAAAAAAAAAAGAAAATATAGGAAGACATTATTTATTTAAGTCTAACAGACATACTTGGATTATCTCGAAGAGAAGCGCGTGAGAGCACAAAGTGCCAATAGATGGTGATTACTGCACGCCTGGAGCTGTAATTTATGTACGCCACGCATTCTGAGGGTGTGGCGCTTCGTTTGTGTCTGTGCGCTCACCTGGTCCTTGAGTGTGAGAGTGCGCGCGCACATTTTTGATAAGGAAGAAAAGGAGGGCGGGACGGGGGCGCCATAACTTTTTGAAAAAATAAAAAAAAAAGTTCAGGTCAACGTCTCTGAAGAATACGGTTGTGTGTGTGTGTGTTACCTGACAAATATATAAAGGGGCAGAGGGAGGGTATGTGCCAAGTGGTACCTTGCTCTGGATTCAGTTTATCAACATTAACTTGTTTGGAAGATGAACCACGCTTGCCGTGTTTTTCTGAGAAACAAGGATACAAAAATATCATGGGGGGGGGGGGTGTTAGGACAATTCAGGAGAAACACTACCATTGGTTATTTCAAGCTGTACTACGTACACGTAGTTTATTTTGTACTAGCTGTACCCTGCCAAAACATTTGCAATACTGTTGTGTATTAATTATTTACTTTCTATTTAACGCAGAACCCACACCGCTGTTATTGTATTACATTTCTTTTGACTTTGATAAACAATGAGCTGGAAAAGAAAATGGGCGAATAGTGAGTTGGCGGGGTGGGGATATTAGCGCCAATTCTATTCTTAGACCGAGCGTTATATCCTGCCAAAACAGCTTCCGGTTCCATTCTAACAGCAACTGCACGAACGAGCTGCTTATAAAACAAACAAAAAATCTTGATGGGCTACTTTTCACTGCAAGTGATAGAAGCAAGGAGTAATCGAGAATATAGACCACGTGATATCAAGTGATTTTTTTTTGGGGGGGAGAGGAGAGAGAGAGAGAGAGAGAGAGAGAGAAGGGGTAGGAGGCGACCTTTCAAGAATAGCCAGCGTATGAAGGACACTCGACCCTGATAGAACAAGCGGTCTGTCTTGTCCAGTGACCGAACACAAAATATTCAAATCCGAGGTGGGGAGTCTTGGCGGGATGGAGCATGACATGGAGATTTGGGGGGAGAGGGTGGAGGAAGGGAGGGGTAAAAGCTAGTTTGTGGGGGAGGGGGGAGAGCCACTCCGGCCAATGCTAATCAAACTTTGGGAATCATCGATCGCTGTATCCAGCTGGCACAACGCCGGACAGAGGACCAAATCATTAGATGAGCGTCTTGTACGCGGAGGTCTAAGATGAATGCTGGGAGTATTTTCACTGTGTAAACTGACCACTGGCTAGGAACACACACAGGCAAAAAAATCACACACACACACACTCATTAGCTACATCAAATGATAACACAGGCTGTGAAGACGAGATACAGACTTTACTGTGCCATCCTCCGAGTGTCTTAAATCTTGCCATCCTCCGAGTGTCTTAAATCTTGCCATCCTCCAAGTGTCTTAAATCTTTCCACCCTCCGAGTGTCTTAAATCTTGCCATCCTCCGAGTGCCTTAAATCTTGCCATCCTCCGAGTGCCATCTTTCCACCCTCCGAGTGTCTTAAATCTTGCCATCCTCCGAGTGTCTTAAATCTTGCCATCCTCCGAGTGTCTTAAATCTTGCCATCCTCCGAGTGTCTTAAATGTTGCCCTATCTGTTGATCCAATGTCGACTCATTTTTTTTTAATATTTCTTCGATTTAATCATGATTTTTTTTTAAATAAATTATCAGCAATGATTCGGTTTATTTACAGAGGTTGAATATGGATCTTTGCCTTGACTAGAGAGTGCTGAAATAATACAAACAAAAAGACAGACTCACCTTTGGCCTGGGGGGGGGATTAGCTGTGTGGGCTGGTGGATGGGGGGGGGGAGGCGGCGTTCCCTCTGACAAACACTTCTTGTTTATCCAGCGACCAAAATGGTCTGACTATTTTTTTTTCATCTCCCCGATATGGGCTTGTCGAAACCGACCCTCTGACACATTTGTGCATTTAATTTTTTTTTTGTATAAGCTTATAAACTGTAACTTAGAATGAAAGAGAAGAAAAAGTATGCCCTTGAGTTTAACCCGGAGCAGACGATTCTACTCTGTGAAGTCGTTCGGTGGGGAAACTCCGATGAAGGGTAATAAAAATGGGCGGGAGTTGAAGTATAATCACAACATAACAATCCATTACATAAACATGTTATTACCACAACGGCGGCAAAGGATAAAAAAAAAATAATAATGAAGACGAGTATTTGCACCGTTATAAAAGTTGAGCTTATCAGCGAGGGCAGAAAAAAAAAACCGCAGCGGGAAGAGAAATGAGAAGTGACCCCAACTTTAGATCCAGGCAGATGATAAAAAAAAAAAGTAAACCGATACGAAAAATTGATGAGAGGTGAGAGAAGGGGGTAAAGAGATCAAAGGCGGGAGAGAAAAGAGCGGGTTGTGGGGTGGGGGGGGGGAGGAGAAATCAAAGAGAATGCAATTTTCTTTAGTAATTACCAGCACAATATCAAAATCGGGAGTAGTGGGGGGGGGAGGGGGAGGGGATAGGAAGAGAAATATTTGAAGATGGAAGCGAGAGCCACCAGTGAGCATATATAATGCTCACCTTTGAAATGGAACAGGGGCAAAGGAGGGATGAGAAAACACACACAACAGCAGACGGGGTTGGGGGAGGGGCGGGGGTGAGTGTAAAAAAAAAAAAGTGGTGAAGCTTTCCTAACGGATTCAACTCTATTGTGTGTGTGCTCAACCAGAAATACCAGCCGGTTGCCGGAAGAAGACGGGGAAAGACCGGGGGAAAAGGAGAGGGGGGCAGGCGGGGGAAAGGAGTGAATGTACCGTTGTAAATAGCAGAAGACAAAAAACAACAAAAAAAAATCACCCAGAGCTAATCCTCTTGTGCACGGGGGCATACAGGTGTGAGCAGGTACAGACAGGAGATACATTTCATATGACATAGTTTTATTTTTCATATAAAGACTCACAGACTGAGACTGGGTTACAGAGAGATTACAAGGTTTAAGATCTCACAATTATTGATCGTACATGTTTTGTGATACCTGCGAGTGAACGATTGTTTTCCTTTTAGTGTTAGCCATTTATACAAAATTAACATATAATACTTAATGTAATGTGTATGCGACCCAAACAAGTAAAAGAAACATATACGTATTGTTTATGTGATTCGTAACCCTAACCTATTCTAACACGTGACTCACCTGTACATATCGAAAAAAAAACAAACAAGAAGCATGGCGCCTTAATAGTCAAATAAAAAAAGTAATACGCTACATTAATTTTCAAGTGTTTATCACAGTGAGCCCATTAGTCAATAGAGAGGCTCCATGAGCCCATTAGTCAATAGAGAGGCTCCATGAGCCCATTGGTCAATGGAGAGGCTCCATGAGCCCATTGGTCAATGGAGAGGCTCCATGAGTCCATTAGCCAATAGAGAGGCTCCATGAGTCCATTAGTCAATAGAGAGGCTCCATGAGCCCATTGGTCAATGGAGAGGCTCCATGAGCCCATTAGTCAATGGAGAGGCTCCATGAGCCCATTGGTCTATGGAGAGGCTCCATGAGCCCATTGGTCAATGGAGAGGCTCCATGAGTCCATTAGCCAATAGAGAGGCTCCATGAGTCCATTAGTCAATAGAGAGGCTCCATGAGCCCATTGGTCAATGGAGAGGCTCCATGAGCCCATTAGTCAATGGAGAGGCTCCATGAGCCCATTGGTCAATGGAGAGGGTCCATGAGCCCATTAGTCAATGGAGAGGCTCCATGAGTCCATTAGCCAATAGAGAGGCTCCATGAGTCCATTGGTCAATAGAGAGGCTCCATGAGCCCATTGGTCAGTGGAGAGGGTCCATGAGCCCACTGGTCAATGGAGAGGGTCCATGAGCCCACTGGTCAATGGAGAGGGTCCATGAGCCCATTGGTCAGTGGAGAGGGTCCATGAGCCCATTGGTCAATGGAGAGTGTGCATGAGCCCATTGGTCATTAGTGAGTATCCGGAACTCATGTGCACAATCTTCTGATGCTAGCAGTCAGCTGGTTAGTTCAAATTTAAAAAAAATAATGACGGAAATAATATTTGAAAAAAAAAAATAATTGTGTATTTGGAATGAAATAACGCCTGTTTATGATCGGTGTTTACAGATAACAGCTATATATATAACATAAAATAGCTTGTATAGCTAATTACATTTTGTAAAAAGGTGTATTGGAGAGGTTAATAAAAACACTTTCAGCTGGGAATTAAAGAATAAATAAAAATAAACTAGTTCATTATTTTTTTAATGCAACTTCAAAGCTTTTCATATCAACAATTAACCAACACTTAACTTTTAGGGAAAGGGTGGGGGGGGGGGGGGTCGGTCGGTCTCACACTTGATAGATCAACACCCAAACACATACTCGCACACACACACAGTCACCAGGAAGAAATGGAGGTGGGAGAAATGGGGGGCGTGTTGAGAGAGAGAGAGAGGGGGCAGAGCAGTCAGTAATAGACGGCCTAGTCAAAAAATCACTGTCCAGTTCACGGTCAAGCAAAACGTGTTCCTGTTCGAGAAGGTTGAACATTATATACACGGCCTACACACACAACAACACACACAAGCACAACACACTGTGTTTTACGAGATAACTTCTGAGACCTTACTGTCCACGTAGTTCAACTCCTGTGGAGTTTCTAGCAGGTTGAAAATGAGGACGGCATGCTGCAGTGCCAGACACGATGGCAGCGTCTGTTTACATGGGCCGGTGACCAGTGACTCCGGGACACAGTATCAGAATCCTACAGATCCACTGTCCATATCACGACATACTTCGTGATATGTTTAGTGTGTGTGTACAGACAGACGATAGATGGACATACTGACAGACAATAGACGGATGGATGGATTGACGGACGGACGAACTCACAGACAGACAGATACATAGATAGATACAGTGACGCCGAGAGCCAACACAGGCCCCAGGGCAGGACATCATTGCGGGCCCCTTAATAAACAAAAAGTCGTGAAAAAATTGACATGGTCGGGGCAGCCGGGCCCCCTTACAGATGCGGGCCCCCTGGCAATGACTTCCCCTGCCCCCCCTCTCGGCGTGCCTGGATAGATACCTATCTCCTCTCACACACACACCCTCTACCTAATGCAACATTCTTCTATAATAACAAACGCCATTTTTCTTTCACGTTGGATTAATTAGCGGGAAGGGAAAGAGGAAGGGGGGGGATAAAATAGGCATACAACTTTTTTTTTAGGAGTACATCTCTATTATCGTTCTTTTTTCTTCTCTTCCATATACAAGTTCTTCCCCCCTTATGACGTGAAACAGAGCAGATGGAAAGAAGTAAAATCAGTATGTCGAGCCAGACAGCGAGGGAGAATATTAAAAAAAAAATTCTTGAGATGCCCTGTAAGGCGGAACTCGCGTGGTACTCAAAATCTCCTTCACATGTCCCCACTAAAAATAATATTTCAGGATTTTCCCGATAATATTATGTAAGGGGAAATGGAAGAGAAAAAAAAAAGAATATTAGCATATACAAAAAAAAAGTTAATTGCGGTCGGTCCACGTGTGCCAAATGCTAATTCCCGAATCTCGCGTGCAAGCATATTTTGATGCTCGTTATCTCAACAGCGACCGAGCTCTCATGACTTGGTCGGGTCTCGGAGATATTAACTTTTTTTTTTTTGTTTAACAGCCTCAGTTTCATTATTTATATAAAGACGTCCACGTAAAATGTTATTTTCAATAACGTCATTGAGGTTGTTGTTTTTTTTAAAAATAAGCGAATGTTTATAAACGGAATGTATGACGTGTATGTGCGCGTGCGTGATGTTTTTTTTTAAAACGTACATTACACTATCCACACGTGTATCGTGATTTGTTGAAATAGACGTAACAGTTGACCTAAATAAACATTATTCCAAAACAAACAAAAAATGCCAAACATGTAAATCAGCTGTAGTAAGATGGTTGGGGTGAAGAGGAGAGCGGCCAAAAGTTCATTTTCAAATATCAACAAACCTGCATGACTGAAATCAACTACATGTACATGCAACAAAATATAGAAAACGTTTCTTTAAGAGACGAAAATTAAAGTATTCTTCCATGACGTCAGTGAGTGTTCCCCTCCTCTCCGCCCGATGTTATTACCCCTCGACTATCAGCTTATTCTCTGAAGCTTTGCGCGTCGACACGAGCTACATAACACGTATGCTACACGCTGAAGCTTCCTAGTTATAAGTACTCAAATGCTAATACAAATGGGGGGGGGGGCAGTTTGTGTGTTTTCAACTTTAACTGCAATTTATAAACTCAAATATGACATAACGTTGGACCGCGCATTGAACGAACGGACTGATAAAAGTGGACAAAAAAAAAATTAATAAAATCAATAGGACTGAAATAAAATGTGCACCTGCTTGCTAGGCGCGTTATCAAACCAGCAAGACGCTGAAAGAATCTCAAGGAGATAAAACTTTGACTTTATGTGTCGGGTCTGTGATATCAACACGGACAACAGTGAAATGCATTTCTGTATTTTGTGTGCCTGAAAGCGACACACACACACACACAGAGTGATGATTCACAAACACACACACACTCAGAACGATGATTCACAAACACACACACAGTGATGATTCACTAACACACACACACAGTGATGATTCACTAACACACACACACACACAAAAACACATCAAATTCGGTTACGCAATTTCATTCAATACAAACTATTTAATTGTCAAACAGCAATTGGCAGAGGAATGTCACACGGAGGAGAGATGGGGAAGGGAAGAAAGGAGGAAGGGGGAGGGGGGGAGTCCCCTGCGTTCGTGCGACTCGGTATGACCTGCAGTAGACAATGGGACATCATGCAGCTGAAAGTACTTAATTTAGTCTTACCCAATCTGATTTTTATAAGGGGAGGGGGGAAAGGAGTTGTGTCCACTTCACTTGAGGTGGCGTGCCAGTTGATGACGAAAGTAATTTGGATGATTGGACGACAATGAAGGTCAACGGGAGGTGCGAGCTGGGGGTACGAGGAGGGGGGGGGGAGAGTTCCCATTATCTCGATGAGACGATGGCAGCGATAAGACTAGTGTTGTGTTTTTTTTTTTTTGGTCTGCATGCATCTCATTTGGGACGAGTGTATTGATAAGATTATACTTTTTGACTTCTTTTGTTGATACGTCATCATATAGGTGATTACTGTACCCGACGGGGGTCTCAGGTATGTGTTTGAGATGCACCTTCCCAGTTTGCAGCGGCTCTGATTCTAGATATGCAACGTAAATAGACATTATACGTAACATATAGCAACAACATTATAGAAACAGGTTATAAAAATACATATTTTCGTTTCTTAATTTTCTCCACAAAACATGAATGATGAGAAATGTGTGTAAATTATACCAAGGTTACACACATTATTATACCAACACTGTTAATAACAATGCAGACGTTTCAAGTTTCTACATTTGTAAACAAAATGTGGCAGGTTTATAAAACAAATCAAATTGTGTTACTCTGTTGTTGATTTCAGCCCTCGCTCTTTACTCAATGAAAGGTTGTACAGGACTTATGTGAGGCAATTCACGAGAACGACTGCGAGGGCTTTAAAGTCAAGGCAAATTAAGGAAAGAACGATGGACAGGAGATTCTTGCAGGAATGAAAGTTGAGAGTTCAACGGTGAAGATTTAGATATGTATGAGAATAAGAGTGGCCACTTTTGTAGTCAACATAAGCAGCATTATAGCTTTTCCTATATGAGTCATAGAAAGGGCACATCATACAAAATTTACCTCGAATCGGAGAGGGGGAAAAATGAAATAATACACAAAAATTATATGCTGAACAATGGGGGGAGGGGGGGCCACTAATTAAAAGACCTTGAAGGAAAAAAAGAAACCCACCGGCAAATAAATTTCTCTAATCGTCTGCGAATCGAGAGCTAAGATAGACTGAAGGCTACCGCTGTAATAAGGCTGTGTTTATCTGTGTGTATGTGGATTTAACCTAACAAGTTTTTTTTTTCCTTTACTAAAAACAAACCAACTAGGTGGTAAATCAAGGGAGGCGAAGACGAGGGTAAAAATGCGAACAGAAGGTAAAAAAAAAGGCAAAACGAGAAACCTGAGCTCCCATCAACTGCATCGGCAGAATGTTTTTGTGGCAGTTTTAAAAAATGAGTGTACTGTGCGTGTGTTGTTGTTTTTTCTTCGATTTATTTTGTGTGTATTTGTGTAGACAATATGTTCGTGACCATCAAAGTCTGTACGATATTTAGAGACAGCCACTGGTTAAATGTGGGACGGATGGCCGAGTAGTCAATGTGAAGCTTGACTGCCGACCTGAGAGTCCTCGGTTCGATCGTCAGTGAAAGCTTTAAAAGGGTACCTGACTTAAGTTGGGGAAGTTCAGGCGGTTGGACGTTGTACTAACCACGCAATCCCTTCATCTGCCGAAGTTACAGAAACAAATGAATTCTACACTTCATCTGCCCCGATGACACTTTACGACTAAGGGAACTTTACTGGTTAAATGGGGATTGGGGGTGAGGGGGTGAAATACCAACGGTATGCGTGCTTGTATGGCAGCCTTTCAATGTGAGCCACATCTACGTCGATATTTTGAGTAAAATCAAATTAAAAATAACTTAGCGCCCGTTCGAGAACAACATTCATATAATATTAATACTTAACAAACCAACTAAAGTACCAGACAATCATTTTAACCGAGATTCGAGCCCACCGCCTGTTACAATCGATCCGAGATTCCAAATCTCTCCGCCATTACACTTTATGTGCGTAGTCTTAAACAACGAGCATAAGACTACACCTAGCTCGCAGACGTCGCCAAGCAATGCACAATCATTAGTCTGAACCTGTAGGGCAGTGTTTCCCAAAGTGGGGTACACGTACCCCGAAGAATACGCGAAGAGTTTAGCGGTGGAACATTGGGTAAACATTCACGACTGAAGCAAAAACAATCAAATGAAGGGGAAACATGACCGTATAAACAATATATGCACGTTTTTACAAGGTGTACTCAGTATTACGAACATTCAAAAAACAATGGGGTACACATGTCCAAAGCCCGAGAAACACTGCTATAATATGAAGTCAATATAAGCCCTCGAGCACACAGTCGTCTAACGACGATCAAGGTTTGTTGGGTTTTTTTTTAATGTGTTTCGCAATGACGATGACACTCGTGGCGTGGCAAGTGGCAACCCGACCACCATCGCTAATCGCATGGATGATTTCAAACTAAAAATAAACGAGTCTATACTATTAGATACTATACAGTATAAGAATGTTTTAAAGCGGGGTGATGGGAAGGGGGTGGGGCACAAGCCTGCTAAAGTAGCCTGCAGACATTTCCCGGTGAAATAGCAGCTTACAGCAGATGTGTGCCAAAATACATGTGATAGGTAAGAGAAAGGCAAACATGCAATACGGGAGCCTATGACTAAATATTATTACGTACAAAGGTGTTTCAGTGGTATCTTAACGGCTAGCGCTAATGACCTAGGTGTGTGTGTCGTTTTTTTAAACTTTCACATGAATTCCCTATTCCCCCCCCCCCCTTTTTTTTTCCTTCTTTAACAGCACATGAACAAAAGGGACACAAATTACCATCAATCAATCAGCTTTGATTATTATATGATGCAAGAATATACTTGATACAAAAAAAAAATTTATAAAAACATTAAACCAGAGCTCCCCCCCCCCCCCCCCCCCCCCCCCCCCCCCCCCCCCCCCCCCCCCCCCCCCCCCCCCCCCCCCCCCCCCCCCCCCCCCCCCCCCCCCCCCCAGAGAGAGGTGTAATATTAAAGTGAAGTGTAAAGTGGGTTCTAGCGAGCATTGTTCGAAATTGGGGCCTAGGGCACGCGACAGGTGCGCCCGCCTTTGAAACCCGTGTGTATCTACCTATGTGCTATGATTCAGAATTATTGGAATCAGCACATCATAAAAACAGACAGGGCCAAGTGATTAAGTACTTAGCCAATCTAATGATTCAGAACTGACTCACTCATGACTTTCTTTGAGTGTGTGTGTGTGTCACAATCGAAGAATTCACTCACTCAAGGACAACATGACGCCAGCGTCCACTCAAGGATAACATGACGCCAGCGTCCGCTGTATGAGTACATTAAATATTGACACACTATCCGATCACGTGACTTAACACACACACACACACTAGTGCAACTTAACCGTTGAAGTGACGAGAGGCTGAACAATGGCTGGGGGGTGGATCGGGTGGTGACTGCAATGTGCTTATTGGATCAATGTAATGAATTACATCAAGTGATCACCGAGCATCGAATCGGCAAAGGAAAACCAATAACAGATCGAAATAAAAAAAAAAGGGGAGGTTGGGTGTTCAGCGAGGTACTTTCCCTACATTTATAACATGAACTATCTTTCTGAATAACTGCATGAAAGTACTGATCATACAGTTTATCGAAATCATATCGAGTCAGTGTAAGCAGGGCCGGCCATTAGCTCGATTGGGCCGATTACTCCAGATCGGGACCCGCATCTGGCATATCAATATCAGTCATGGCTCTTGTCAAAGGCTTGTAAAAAAATTAGAAGTGGGGGCCTTGCAAGCCTCCTTTAAATTGGGCCCCGCCTGTAATATTGAAATTGTTATCCCTTGATCCAATATTTAGACCAGCAACCACTAGTTAAGACATTTTAGCCCCCCCCCCCTTCTACATTCCTTCACTCAGTTCGTAATGCCACTTAACATTTCTCGGGAACTTTCAAATGAGCTGTTCAAGAAAAAATACCATCGAGACCAGTCTCGTGATTTCGTTCAAAAAAAAAAACAACTCTCGCATACAAACTTAGAAATGAAGGAACAAACCGAGGGAAACGATAAGAATAAAAAATATTCCCACACAAGAAGACATACGTGTGGCCGACAGCCGAACGCATAATATTAAAACATATTGATCTTTAGGTGGACATCGGGAGGGGGAGGGTTATAAAAAAAATGGCGGGGTGGATGGTGGTGAAACGGGCGTATGACAAGCAAGCGATTGCTGCACAGCCAAGTTCATTTGCATCAGCCACGTGATCGACATCAGCGGCAGCGAGACTGTTTTTTTTGGCTGGAACTTGGCACACTGCAGGCGTCCGTGTGTGTGTGTGTGTATGTATGTATGTATGTATGTATGTATGTATGTATGTATGTATATGTGAGACAGAGATAAGTATGTTTAACACAAGATAATGAGTTATGTCAATAGAGTCTCAAAGCCCAATGCTGGCTAAAGGTGCATTTAATTTAATATAAATAGTTTTTAGAAAAAAAAAAACTATTTTAGATTCATTTAAAAAAAAATACATCATAACTAACATAGCCTGATGTATTAAATGGCCCCATACCAGCTTGGTGGATTTCCCACCAAATTCAGAAAGGAGTATTTCTTGCTTGGGTTATCATGGAACATGTAAAGCAGTGCCGAACATAGGGATTTGGGGGTCCGGGGGGCTTGGCCACCTTGGGGGCCCCTGCATTTTGACATTCGACATCATGATATGAGATAATGTACTTAATATTTAATGTAAAAAATATTTTGGGGCCCCCCTCAAGCTGGGGCCCGGGGCACATTCGAATTTGGACCCCCTTCCCCCACCCTATGTAAGTCTCTGATGTAAGGCCTGCATTGGGCTTTGGGACAATGATGGACATGATGAAAAAAAAATAAATAAATATGCACATGTGTAAAAACAGAACACGGCAAAGTGTAACTCATTACTGGGCGAAATTATAAAAGAACTGCTCAGCCAAAATTAGTGTGCAGGTCATGACCTCTTCTCACACCACTCACATCCAAAACACACGCTTTCATCCCATTCTTCTACTTGTTTCTTTGCGCCCTACCCCCCTCCCCTCTTTCCCCCACACTGCCCGCGGCCATCGGTCATTCAAACAAGAACAGCTCATAACTTATCACACACACACACACTCACCCCTCTTTTATCCTCTGCCCTTCGGGAAGGTTCAAGGCGTCGGCGGCGAAGCTGAAACAGCGGGGTTTTTTGGTCAACTGGACCCCCTCGAAACAATGGGGTTTGGTCAAGTTGGCCAGAGAAATGAGTTGTGGAGTGATGGTGTCTGAGTGTGTGTGTGTGTGTGTGGTGATGTGGCGAGATACCGATGATGGATGACCGTTGGGAAGAAGAAGTCGTACACTACTACTCCCTATCTGTAGACGGTATATAAATAAAAAAAACTTTCGATAAGAGGGGGGGGGGGGAAGCTGGACTGTCTCCGTCTCCTAGCAACCATTTCGGCAGGAAATGTAAACTTAATTCCTTTGTTTTAAAAAATGAGAGACGAGGTATCAAATGATATTTATATTGAAGATAATAAAAAAAAACTGACAATGATAAAAAAAAATACAACAGTACAGCGCGACTTGTACAGATGACGTAATAGACGTACGAAACACGAGGAGGAAACAAGGGCATAATTATGACAAGACACGGAGGAACATAACTCAGAAGTCTACGGTAGCAGTAACAACATTATATTTTTAGAGCATTTTCGAAAAAATATGCTCTATTGTCCCCGTTTTGTCTGTCTGTCTGTCCGTCATCACCCTAGATCTCAACAACCATAAGTCCTAGACCCATGATGTATATATCATTTTGTAGGTCTTGGCCTGTCAAGAAATGACTTTTTTTCCATTTTGCGATCTGACCTCTCAGGGCCGTAAAAGGGGCCTTAGTACCGTTTTTTACTATATAAGCTATATTAATAAAGAGCGCCTATATCTCAACAACCATAAGTCCTAGACCCATGATGTATATATCATTTTGTAGGTCTTGGCCTGCCAAGTGTACATCAAAAGTCCATTTCGCGATAGGACCTCTGAGGGCCGGGCTTCAGGGCTCCTAAGGGGCTTATATATTATATATACACCTTGTACGTTCAATAACCCATTCATTTGGTGCGAAATACTGCAGCACGTAGTTTCACCAAGATTTATTAAGAAACTCATCAAATGAAATAGTAAGCTTGTGTTCTGAGTTTAATTGAAAGTATCAGAGCTATGCAACTATTGACGGAGTTTTCGGACGATTAAATGACTCCAATTTAGAATGTTTCAATTATGAGTCCTATTTCAGTGACCACAAACCACTTGTAGTTAGATTTAAGAGAAAATTTTTTTTTTTCAAATATAAAGAAACGTCTTTATAATTTTTTTTTTACAGATATATGCTTTACACAATTGAATTTATAAACATTTCCAAAATTTACAAATATTTACTGAAAGATAGCATACGTACTGATACATAACATGAAAATGCGCTAACACGTCCTGCGTCCAGAATGGAACAGGCTTAATTGCTTGTTTTATTCTGTATGTGTACTACACTTTTTATAATTACGTAGCGAAACAAAGCGACAAAATACACAAACAAATGAACAGTCTTACAAAAGATAACTAAGCGATAACTTAATGGTCCCATACCAGTTTTGCCAGATTGCTGGGTTTCCCGCCAATTTGGGTGTGGTATTTTTTGAGGGCGGAATGGTATGGAGTCAAACACACTATGGGTTGGCGGGTTATTGGCGGCTTCAATGTTTTATACAGTTTAAATAGACAAAATTGGCGTGTGTTTTTTCAGTAAGTTTCTCATTGAGTTTAGGCAGTTTTCGTGAAAAAAAAACTGGCTAAGAAGCTCTAACATGTACTTTTGCTAGGGTCCACAACGCATACTTTTGCTAGGGTCCACAACGCATACTTTTGCTAGGGTCCACAACTCATACTTTTGCTAGGGTCCACAACGCATACTTTTGCTAGGGTCCACAACGCATACCTTTGCTAAGGGTCCACAACTCATACTTTTGCTAGGGTCCACAACTCATACTTTTGCTAGGGTCCACAACTCATACTTTTGCTAAGGGTCCACAACATTTACTTTGGCCAAGGGTCCGAAAATAACTCTGCAACTGGAGAAATAAGCTTTCGTGACTATCTTATGTGTGAGTGTGTACCCGCCATATTGTGAGCAATGACAGCAAGTACGTGACTTGAAAGACTCGGGACCTCAGATATCCTCCGTGTGATATTAAAGTGACCTTTAGATAAACAGACCACCGCCTCCAGGTAAATATCACATCAGTTACTGGACAGGGCGGTCGGTTGTTGTTGTTATTTTTGCTGCAGCCCCCCCTGGATAAAGGACGTCTATCACGCAACGTCGGTCCTGGGGGGTGAGGTGAGGGGGGGTCATGTGACAACATTCTTTTTACTGTGTGTTTTTTTTTTTAACTTTAATTACCTTGTTATCATTACCTCTACTGAACAAGATACAATGTTATCAGCCATTAAAACGGTTGCATGAATTGACACCACGAGTTATGGGGACAAAAATACATATATATATACCATATACAATAAGTTTCAATTAAGCCTGCTGAAGAAGAGTTTATCTGTTGATTGGTACTTTAAAAAAAAAGTATATTCACCAACTATATGTATACTAGTTTGCACGTACATATAATATTTTCGTCTTAATAAGACCGTTGCGAGGGGGGGGGAACTCTCTGAGGACTCCATTGAATTCAAATTTTTTTAAAGTGTATTTTTCATGCAAAGAAATTGAGACAAGAGGTATTCAGTTGTCATTGTTAATCTGGGACCCTTGGTTTACTGGCTACGGGCCTGATATTCAATTGTGTAGTATGTGCTTCGTTTTTTTTAAGTTAATAAAGAATAGATTTCTACATGAAACAATAGGGATGCATATATAAAAATACCCTCGCGACATTCCCGCCAACCAACGCGAGCTGCTATTTAGTTAAGTGGCGAGGACAGGTTGAGTAAATAAAAATTGTCCTCGCGTGATCCATCTTTTGAAGTGGATGAGTTTCAAACGATAAGGGCCGTCCAGTCATGAAGCCAAAGTGACCAGGACACATAATGACGGAGAACCCGAAACTGCAAAGTCCGAATCTCTCGTGAACCAAAACACAAAAAAATATGAGGCATTGTAAAATTTATCTGAAAAGAATAAAATAACTCGTGGAAAATAATTTGTTTTTTTTTTTTTTGCTACTAAAGCTTTACCCGAGTTAACAAGTGAAAAACAAGACGGTAGATTCGTTATTGTTGTTTTTTTTTTTCCCTCAAAAAAATGACTAACAATGACGTAATTAAAACCACCCATTTGAAGTTTTACCGTATCTTTAATGTGGTCGGTTTCTGGTTTTTTTTTAAGATTTACATTAACGTCCTAATAAAAATGTCCCTATAATAGCTTGCTGGCTGGAACATTTAATAGGAGGCTGCGGCTTAATTATGTTGTTTTTTTATGGGCCAGAGAGAGAGAGAGAGGGGGGGGGGTCTGTCTGTTTGTTTGTTGTTTTTAAGAGAAGAAAAAAATGCGCTTTCCCAATAAAAAAAAAAAAGAAATTTGACCAAGAATGTCGACTCGGTATATTAATTTTAACGATGGGTATATTACTGTATTATGTATATAGCGTCTGATTGGCAAAGTCAGGTCTGTCTAAGAGAACTTGATCGGTTAATATAGGAAGTAATTAGTGTGTGTGTTTGCGGACACAATATGGCGGTTAACATTGACCGTAATTATTTATGTTTGTGGACACAAGATGGCGGCTCCCCTGTTTTGTGTGCGTCCAGCGTGAAGTTATCGACCGGTTACTACATCCAGACCAAAATGAGTGTGTAAGTGTGTAATGTATGGACGGTTCTAACACAGCAGGCCTACAACCCAACATTTGAGCGTGAAATTCTTTGTCCTGATTATTTTTTAGAAATAGACATGATGATTGTTTATCTTTAAACGTAAACACGCATGGCCCCTCCTCCCTCCCCCCCCCCTCCATCCATCCATAGTCACACTCTCTCAACACACAATGATTGTTGGATTAACAAAAGTCAAAACGTCAGATTCGAATCATCAATGTCATCAAGAAACTCAAATATTAGTACAACCGTCTGGAAACAGACAGATCTACATTGTATGGAACGCAAAATTCTCAAATGTATTCTGCGTTCAGAAATAAGTATGATTTCTTTTTATAGGCATAGTCACCTGACCCCCCCCTCAAGATAACGGTTGTTTATATATATATATATATATATATATATATATATATATATATATATATATATGCATATTGTATATATATTATTAGGGGGATAGAGAGCCCTCCTCAATATGTCGGCTGTTCCTATTATTAATTAATATCATACAAAAATTATCTAAATTAAAAAGTACATCATGAACTCAGATAATGGCGAAACATGTTGTGCACCGAAAGAGGCGGGGTAGGGGGGGGGGATATTTTTAAAGCGTCGTTCACTATCGCCAGGTCATGTACGTCTTAAGCCGATGTGTAACAAACGGAAATTCCCGATAAAATAAAACTTGGCTGGACTCCGAAAATTTTCAAGATTTCCCGTTTTCCATGGAGGGCGGTATTAGCAATTTCTGGAGAAAAAAGAAATAACCATACAGTGGACACGTCACGTGATTACAAAGAATGTGTTCATTATCCCCCCCCTTGCGTTTAATGAAGTAAATGACCTTCACTCGGATATTGTTACTTGACCTTCACTCGGATATATTTACTTAGACATTTTTCTACGAAACGTGTTTCACTTTCTGTCCATCATCCCACGACTTGTTGCTGCCGTCATACAGATTTATTGTCTTAAAAATAAACTTTGAAGTACACCAGTTCTTCCCAAAACCTTATTTGTGCCTTGCCCCCCCCCCGCCCGCCTTAATTCTTTGTAAAGGTCACTCACATTGTTAAAACTATAACATCAACTGGGGAATGCCAGTCGCGAAGCTCACAGACACCATATTAGGTCATTTTTTTTGACATCTTTAATGAACTCACACAAAGACTCAAATAAGTTTAGTTCAACTTCTATAATTTCAACACTTTTGAATTAATTTTGTTTGACTGACTACGTTGTGGCTCATAGTGGGTCTCCGGGGTGGCCACATGTGGCGTAGGGAAGGGTACTGCGGGGTTGTGCGGCCGTACAGGGCGTCCAACTAGGAAGGGGCGACGAGAGAGCGCCGTTTCGCGATTCAGATAGGGATGAGTGATTCAACAAATGTAACTCACGCGTGGCTCCAAGCAGACAGATGACTTTCTCAGAACTAATACACATCGGCGGCCAAAATCTAACCCCGGTCATTTTAAGGTCTAACTTTATTAAATACGCCACCTCCCCATACGACCATAACCCCTAACCCCCATAATCTCTCTCTCTCTCTCTCTCTCATTGTCCTAAGAGCGATGGACTGAATGCTGTAATAAAACATAGCCATATAGTGCCGTGAGTGGTGGTGGTATTGTCGCTGTTGACGATCGAGTTACCGTGGTCTGGTGAACACAATTTTTTTTCTTTATTGTTTTATTAGGGAAACCGAATCAAAAGCCTGATGGTGAGCGAGCGCAATTCTCCCCTTCCCCACACAAGCACACACACTCATGAGATCAATACGGATCACGGCCCGTGTGCATGTGAGTTGGATTTTCATTGTCTCGGATGCCTGGGGTGGGTTTGCAGCTAGTCTAATTCACAAGGTCAACTAAAGAGAAGTTCCATCCAGACCGGCAGTGAACCAAGGGCAACAATGAATTCGGCTTTAAGATTAGTAAACTCGTGTGTATTGAATATTAAAAGCTAACACGTGTTTCATGACGAATCATGACTCAAGCTAAGCTGGAAGAAGGAAAGTGATATTTGAAAAAAATGTACGAGGGCGGAAATCAACAGTACATGCACATTCAGTCACATCGATCGTGGATGTAGCCAGTAGCTCAAGGTGACATCAAGAAATTTCTCTCTTGGAGCCAAGTCTCGAGGAATGTGCAATAAGCCGACTCGTCGCGCGCGAGGGCCAGGTGTGATTATGTGATCAATGCGAACGCCTTCAGGGGGGGTGGGGGGCTTCCATTTCACACATTCAAACCGGCAATTATATTTCTTTATTTAAAGATAGAGACGACACATCATTATTGAAAGTGTCCTTCAAATGTATCTTCGGGTCTTAAATACAAGTGACTTCTTGTTGAGTAAAAAAAAAAAATATGAGAAAACAATGAGTGAGCTTACACAACATACGTCCCAGCCTACACACACACACACCCATTTCCCAGATACTACTTTATCAAAGGATTAAATGGGAGAAAGGGGGCGGGGGTCCGGAATCCTGCAAGACACCAGAATAAACCTAGTCATAAAATATTGATCGCATACTTTGGACTGAGATCGACAAATAAAAAGAAAGAAAAAAAAGGTCGGGCGGATGGGTGGGGAGGAAGATAGATCGTAATGTTAAACAGTGGGTGGGGGGAGGGGGTGAGGATCGATACTGTTTAATTGCTAAACGAGACTGTGGGGCGAGTAGTGAGAGGGAGCAGGAGAGGGCAGCATTGTGTGTGCGTGTGTGAGTGCTGCACGACACACCAGGAATCCAGCGGCCCGTCACGCTGGCACGGTGCCACGGTTATTTTTTTTACAGAGAGAAGTCGCTGGTTAATGGAGAGAGGAAAAAAAAAGGGGGTGGGGTTAAAGTGAGTTTGTTTAAAAAAAAAAGGATGGGGTTGGAGAGGGAGGAGCGCCTAATATTATAGTTTCCTTTTTTCACCCACCCACCCTCAGTGTATACAGTTTGAGATTATACAGATTCGGAGGGGGGGGGAGAGTCAGTCCAGACTCGCCCTCACGGGGAGTTCAAAGCTTCCTGAAATCTTCAATGTTCGCCTATATATATATATATATATATATATATATATATATATATATATATATATATATATATATATATATATATATATATATATATATATATACACACGGGGAATGGGGGGAAGGATAACGAGACAAGGCTGCAACAATCCTGCAACAATCGAGCCGTCTCCCGAGGGACATGCAGGAACGTGTGTGATTATGATTACATCGCACAGCGCAACAATAACACAAACACGGGGGATATAACTGGTGTGAGTGTAGGGGTAGAGATGGGAGTGGAGCGTTGGCGTGTGGAATCTAAATGTATTCCTCTCCCTCCCTCTTTTTCCTTTTCTTGCAGCCAGCATCCTTCAGAATCGATTGCATGGCTCATGGGTCTTACGTCTGGTCTAACCGTATCTGTCCACATTCTATCTGCCGCCTCCTGCCCTCCAATAGGCACTTTTTTTTTGTTTAATTCTTTTACAATAGCTGGCGCAATAATTTTGACAAGCACAGAGGGTGGAGAGAGAGAGAGAGTGAGAAGATACGATGTGGGGGGGGGGGGGGGGGAGAGGAGGAATGCTGTTCCACAATATTTGCTATTCATGATGTATCCCACTGAATATAAATGAACAGATCTCGCTTATGATGTCCTGATGTCCGGACCATTGTTTTTTTTTATATATATCTTCATGTTAGGTTTCTCCAGCAGGGCCGGCTCTAGGCATAGGCGACATAGGCAGCTGCCTAGGGCGCCAAATTGCTAGGGGCGCCTAAATGCCTGGGGACGGCTCTGTTCTCCAGGGCAATAAAAATTTTAAAATACCCAGCATACATTCAAAGCCACCCATCAAATTTGACTTTTGTGTCTAAATATTGAGCAATACTGTCATCATGTTGGGCATCTAATGAAAAGCCCCATGACATCATACTTTATTAGGTTAAAAGTTGAATTTTTTTTTTTACAGTTTGGGCACAAAACAAAATAGTCAATCAGATAATTATTCTAAATTTGGTCATTTTTATTTTTTAATAAAATACACTCCATTTTAAAAATGTATTTAAAGAGAAGTATATCGGTGTATATATTGTCTAAAAACTTTCTTAAGTGTTTCTTAACGCCTCAAGAGTATGCTTCATCCACTTAAACAACTTAATAGTTTCAAGTGTTGTTTTAAACCTATAAAAAAAGGTAATTAGTTTAATATTATACACATTTCATAACACACGATTCATGAATTGCTCTAAAGGAGAGAAAACCTGATTATGACCCACTTCAGAACCAGTTCATAAACAAAATGAGTAATAATGAAAAATCAAGTAAAACAAGTTGATTTTTGTAACACTTTACATGGAATCTCATTAGGGGAAAAGTCATATAATTTGATTATAATATGATTTGGAAGCTTAAAAAAACCGCATACAAAAAAAATTGCTGTCATAAGTAACCAGCAATAATTTAACATGATGATGTCATGAAGTACGTGGAATTCATAATAACTAATTAAACAGTGAATATTCTTATACAAAATGATCAGTTACAGGTGGAATAAAATTACTAAAATTTAATAACTCCACAGAAATTAAATGATTAAAATCAGAATTTATGTTGATGCTTCATTATTGATGAGTCTTCATTTGTGCAACATTTTGTTGTATAAAAAGGATGTGTGTATTTAATGAATAACTAATTGAATAATATAGATAATTTAAAAAAAACAAAAACAAGAACTACAAACATTAACAAGAATGGAAATTAACACCAACAATAACAATGTACAATAAACAACTATAAGAATAACAATTGACAGTCATAACAAAGTAAACAGATAGTGGTACCAACAACAGACAATTTGACAGACTGTGAAGTTCACAAAGTAACAGATTATACCTCATTAAGCATGTTTATCGCTATTAAAAAGTGAATTATTAGGTAATATTATAATTATAAATACAGTTGATATAATTTATTATAATCTAGTCACTAAGTTAGGTCTACATCTTGCAGGCTTGTATCAAAAGATAATGTTATGTGACACTTATAAAAGTGTCGTCTGCCAATTAACACACAACGGACGTAATACACTCTATGTATATTATTAAGCAAAAGCCTCTTGTCTAACGGTTTTTGTTTTGTTTTTTTAAACTTTAAAAAAAAATGGAGTAAGAGTTTGAATGCTTGACTAGCTTGGATTATATCATTTGTAATTTCGATATGATATGCATAAATGTACTTACCCATGCAGAATGGAAGGAACAACAGAGAGATATATAATAAATTAGCAAAATCCATGTTGATAAACTGTAGTAAACAATAAGGTGTGAAATCTGCGACGAACAGAAATACAAGCGACAACAAATGTTAGTAGCTCTGCCTCACACTCAAATTACCCCAGTTTACAATCGCTCTTCCTACTTCCGCAAAGTTAGTACGCAAATAATTATGCTCTTAAGAAAAAATAGTCCCTCCGAAAAAAAATCATAAAATCGCTTTAACGATTACAAAATTATACGTGCAAATTTTGTTTTCAATTCTTTAATACATAAAATAAATTTTCATTGAGTAAATATTGTGTCTGTATAGCAGATATATCTTTACTTATATATGCAGGATAGACATCGAGTAGAGAAAACTCGCCAACAGTCTCGGTAGTTGAAGGATAGGCGCTGCTCGATAATCAGTGCATGCGTCACAATTCTTAGTGTGCGTTCTATATAGTAACCAGACGCTATTATCTATGACTTAAGTTATGTTACGAAAACTATATTTAAATTATTATATTCAATTTTTTTGTTTTAGGAACGATAATGAATCTTATTGCATACCGGTATCTAAATATCACATGGGGCCTACTGCGCTTAGATCAGTGCCGAACCTAGGGATTTTGGGGGCCCCTGCATTTTGAGATTCGACACCATGACATAATATCTAATGTAAAAAAATGTGAGGCCCCCCTCAAGCTGGGGCCCGGGGAACTTTTGAATTTGGACACCCCCCCTACACACCCTATGTACGCCACTGGCTTAGATTCAGAGTCGTTCTGATTATGTTTAGGCAAACTAAGACACCAATTAGCCCCCCCCTTCAGGAATAAATGGTAAGATGCCCCCCAGCGTTCGGGGGGGGGGGTGCAGGGGGCCGTCCCCCCGCGGTTTGTCTGCCCCCCCCCCCTCTGATTGTTTGCTCTACATAGTAACATTTATTTCCTGGCCCCTGCTGTACAATTTTCACGCTACGGGGCTGGCCTCCACCCCATTACTCTGTAAGTATCTCCCTCGGCCCCGCAAAGCTGCCCCCGACCCTATGGCCATTGTAGCATCGGGTAACTGTAGGATGGGACATTTTTGTTCCAATAGATGTCATTTGCACACCCCCCCCCTCTCCCGGAAAGTAGCCACTTTAGACTGAGAAAAGTTGTACACTAGCTGCATCGCTGGTCAATTGATACAGAGCTGTCCTATTCATGTTTGGATGCAGGGCTGTTAGTAGGGGACAGGTGACAGTCACGTTTAGTTGGGAGGGGGAGGGGGGGGCGATACTCCCAGGATAGTTAGGTGGTGGTGAACTGACAACCGATATTGGATTTCTATTGATTTCAAACTGGACATGTGTTAAACTTTTTTTATTGGTTTTAATTGACTAGAAACTATAACATAAATTAAGGATTAAATTAATTGTTTTTTTTTTTTTTAATTCTTAATCGAAAGTGATGTTCAATCCTTAATCTTCTATATGTTATAATTTCAATACCCTGTCGGGGGCAAGTAACTCGATTTTTCTCCTTTCTATGATTATGCCCCATTCATCATATGGACTCTTCAGTCTTCTGTTTAAAAAGTATGTTTTACTGCTAAGGCAATTAGAGTGACTTGTAATTTTCTTTTCAGTCACTTTGTACCGTACTGCTGGACAAAAAAAAAAGGCAGTGGCTACGGTTCGGTCCGACCGAACCCGTATTTTTTTTACTTTGGGTACCAGCCATAGATAATATTGCTCCACACCCTAACCCTATCCCTAAAAAAAAAAATTCTGAACAATAAAATAAATTTTGTTGTTATATAGCTCAGTGCAGCGACTCGGCCGCTATGCAATAATAAGTAAGGCTGGTGCCCGAAAAAAAAAAATACGCGTTCGGTCGGACCGAACCGTAGCCACTGTGAAAAAAAAAACACCTTTACTTAAACTATATTACTGCCCTGTTGATTAAAAAATGGTCTTACAGGTCACCATCAAATATGAAAATATCTTAAATGACCCTTGCAAATTTACAACAAAAAAAAAAGCATTACAATCAAGATTATTAAAGACAAATAATTTTTTTTTAAATCTTATGTTAGAAAATGACAAATTCAGAATGGATCAGATAATCACAAGGTTGACATATTGGTAAAGCGGAGTAACTGTGTAAACGGAAAAAGCCCAACTACACTAGATATAACAAAAAAATGTCTAGTGATGCAAGGGAAGCAATACATTTAATAGTGACGTTTGTCTTAGTTAAACACGGTTATATCCCTTTTTTATGTGAATTATTTAACAATATCACTACATGTAGAACTACTCAAAATTACTCAGAGATCAACCAGTTACGGAAACCATTAGGAAAATTAAATTATGTTTGGTTTTGATGCTACTTCTTGGTGATACTCAGGAGTGCAGGATGCTTTTTCACTCTTAATTATAAATATTGCATTTTATTTTGGATAAAAAAAAATGTGTACTTGTTAAATTTGTTATAAAATTTCAAGGAAACTTTTCAGTACAAAAACTAATACATGAGGCACTAAAATTATCATAAGGTTAAAAAAAATATTTAAATGTGTGGGTGTCACATGGTACCTCATCATCTACCAACCAGTAAATAATGTATATATGGATCGATAATGACACTATAGCACTATTTTTTTTATTATTATTATTTAAATGCACCCATTCAGTATCAAAATGTTCATACCACAGAACTGCACACACACACAACTGACAACAGCAGAAAAAAATGAGTCAACAATGAGGCATTTAAGTTCAATAATATGTGTTTATTTTTTCTCTTTCTTTCCTCCCTTGATCTGGCTAGCAATTCTGTCCAAATCACGACGGCCTTGTGGGGTCAATCTACGGCCACTGTTGATAAAGTATTAAACATTGTATTACACAGAAGCACGAGATACTGACATTCTTGTAGGTAGTCCACACCAGCTTCAACCTAGCATGTCACAATTTATTACCTTAAATTTTAGGAATTGAAAAAAAAAAAAAAAAAATCCGTAATTACTAACAGGAACATAGTAACGTACCCAGTGTTTGCGTCCTGCTCAACCATCTTAAGTGACTCGAGGACTTGAAGGACTTTACGGGCAACTGATCTAGAACCTCTGCAATTATGGCTCGGTGTTGTGCCATTTCTTTGGTTTCCTAGAGAAAAATTTGAACAGAAGATTGAAAAACACGGGTCAGAATTTCAAGTTTTAAAATTACTAAAGAAGTTAATATAATTCCATATGCTCATAATATTTCATAAATACAACCAAATATAATAACGTTTTGGGAGGGGGGGTCCAGACTTTTTTATATTTCATAATAGGTGGAGGAATGTTGGTTTTTTTATATTTTTGATATAATTCAAATAAGGAAATAAAATATAAATTTTACTAAAATAGTTCCAGAATGATACAATTAAAATTCACTTAGATCACAAAAATCATCAGTCTAACTAGCGATGTAGGGACTTGAACCATCTTGAAATGTGACCTAAATTTTATTTTTTTTATCCTATGGTCTTAACATAGAGGTTTTTACCAAACATGTCTTCAGGTATAATGCATTGATTTTGATTATTTTGCCAACTGTATTCTTTGAAAAAATTAAAATACTGAAAGCATATTTAAATTATAAAGCAATGAGGAAATAAATGTTAAATCATATCCTCCAAGTGAGTGGGATCAGCTCACAGTGTTTCTGTGTTCAAGACTACGAAGAGCCTAAAATTTTCTGGCAGTTCTAAGTTTTCAAGAAATTCAGATTTTAGATTAAATTGACTAAGGTGGGCTTAAAAATCATTATGAATATTATGAAGGATTTTTATTTGCTCAAATTTACAGGCAATGCAGTACCAGGGAACAAAGTGACCTTAAGTGCCCTTTACAAACAGATTATTTTAGTTTTAGAAGGGCTCCCTGAAAATATTTACTGGAAGGTTTCTCCCTATCTTAGCACCTGCACTGTGTATTGAAAATAAATTTTTTTTAAAAATGGACGCAAAGGAAAAATACTGAATACATTTTTAAGAAAATACATTCTATATATTAGAAAAAAAATGTATGAATTATTACATGTTTTATTGTCCAAAAATATATCAAAGGATATATTTAGTTGGGGATATAAATTATTAGATTTGTTAATGATATGAGGAAATTAACATTTTATTTCAAAGGAAGTTTAAAATTTAACAATTAAATTGCAGCATGGACCTTGTTTTCTATACAAGAAACTTGAAGATGTAAGACAAGATGACTACAGCTGTAATATAATGTGTTTCAGTGTGATTTGATATTTATCTTATTGAGTTGATATGATTACATGTGACATTGACTATCATTTACAAAGGTAAATTGATAAATCATTAACTAACTTAATGTTTTTAATTTTACAATTTTCCCAATCAAATGAAAAATACCACAATCATTATAAAACAACTAACAAAACATCTACAAATGGTGTAAATGTCACTGTCATAAATCAATAACGATTATTTAACTCATACACACCTCCATAAATCTTGGTGAGAGCTCCAACACCACATGGGGCACGAATGTACAAGTGACGAGCTACAGATGCTGCAAAGAAACAAGGGTAGAAAGGATTACATGAGTGTAAATGAAGAAAAAACCGCAGACTACGACTTAAAAATATAAAAAAAATAAAGCAAATAAACTTGTTAGTTGTTTAGGTTGTTGTCTTGGGAGTTCACAAGTTTCAGAGACAAATATCATTTGTTAGATGAGATGCTCAATCAGACCTTTTCTCGCCTCAATATCTAGCATGTAAATAAATGGGAAGCAAACATACTATGATTTAAAGCAAAAGCCAAAGCAAATTCAAATTCTGCAGCAGAAAACATACCATGTGATCACTGATAAATGTATCAGTTGTGTGCAAAAAAAAAAGGGGTAAAAATCTTTTAATGAAAATATAATGGAGTGGGAATAATAAAACTGATTTTTGTTTAAATCCAACACACTTAACTGAGCAACTGGACTACATAAATTTACTTTCAATTCTTTTTCAACTGTTTATAAAGCCTGCTAAAGCAGATGAGAGTGATGGCGAATCTAAACTATGTAATATGTTCAACATCAATGGAATAGAAAAATATGACTCAAAAGTTAACGTTCATCCTAACCTTGGTCCCCAAAAACAGTTTGAATGACAGGAAAATACTATAATCAACAGATAACACAAAATTAATGAAGAATGTAAATACTTCAATTTAAAACAATGAGAATTCCATTAAAGAGAGGCAGCGGCTACGGATACGTACTCCCTTTTTTTTTTCTTCGGGGTACGAAAAAAGATGTGCATATTTTTTAGCGATATGATGCTAACCCTAACCCTTTTTTTTTCAGATAGCGATATGATGCTATCCCTAACCCTAACCCTTTTTTTTTCATAATATAATAAAACAAAAAAATATGCGCTAAATTAGTATCTATTATTCTGAAAAAAAAATTTCTCTGACGGGATTTGAATTCACACATAGTCGGCCAAAATCGAGTCACGGCCAAGCATGTAACCGACTGTGCTAGCGAGCCACACAAACATAGCCTCAATTTTTAATAGGTTATGTTTTCAATTCCAAAGTCTATTTCCGTACGCCGGAACAAAAAAATATGGAGTACTTTTTTACGTACCCGTAGCTTAAGCGTAAAAAAGAAGAAAAGAACAAACCTGCTCTAATGTAAAACCAATCTTCATCATATGGACTCAGCTCATTAAAACGACCCAATTTGACAATATCTGCCCATTCTGGAACTTTGACTTTGCCAGTTCTGAAACAAAAAATATTCTCCTTCAGTGTTCAGGATGAATAGTATTTTAATATTTGTGCCGTTTGGAGCTAACTGGGGGATATGTAAAAAGGTTAAAGGGCTGTGTAATTAATAATAAAATCATTTACCTTTTCAAGAAGTCTGCCAAAGCTTTTGTAAATTCGTGGGCATTGACGTCTTTTACAGATATACCCATCTGAAAAAAAATATATCTTTACAATAATTTTACTATATTTAAACATACAAAGCTGCAAAAGAGACGTGGTTAAAGATAATATAAGCTTAACTTTTATCACATACTTAATATTTACAGTACGAACATAAACTAGAAATTCGAGAAGCAAAATTATACATCGATAAAAACACACTCAGACTCTAATTAAATACATTATTAATATAGACGCTGGAAACAATTTACGAACACTTAATAAAATGTATTTTCAAAATTAAAAGCTTAGATGTAAATATAAAGCTAACCACTTATAATATAATAGGATGTGAATCGATTTTATTTTTCCTACCTTTATTTGCTGTATGTTATTTTACGGCATACAACACCGGAAAAGGAATTGGACGGAAATCTTCGGCTCCGAGGTTATCCAAATGTCCGACTATAACCGTAAAAATATAATGTTACATCTTTCGTTTATTTAATATTTATTACCAGACGACAGAGAAATGTAAAGAAATTTAACCGCTTCTTTATGATATTTTACAGATAAATAAACAGGTATGCGTCTATATAATGACTATCAGTTTAATATAATTGTGTTGATTTCAGTTTGCCAAGTACCGGTAAACCAATCCAATCAATATTATCTTGTTATTACTGTCACAAAGCCCCGTTTCGTGGGCCCCGGCAGAGTTATGCGTTATAAAGTCAAATAGCGTGTGCCCCCCCCCACATACACATTCGTGGGCTTCCTTGCAAGTACCAAGCCCAAATCGTGCATAGAAAACGGTCTTTATAATATGCACAAATTGTAATAAAAGATCTTATGTTTCTTTGTGAAGTTCTGAGTTTTTACTAGCTGAAGTGTGCTGAAAGTAAATTTCACTGCACCCAGCGCCCCCTCCCCCCACGAGAAGCCATTTGTAAACAATATGTTCAACGTACACGCTCTGTAGATTTTTTTGAATAATTGATGTATTCTTTTGAACATGTGATACGTTTTTTGTCAACATGTGATGTATTCTTGTTAAGGTGATAATATTCTTGGTGACATGTGATGGATTCATAAGAAATGTTCATTCAAAAAAAAAAAAGTTGTTTTCATGGATGATATGAACAGGTTTTAAAAACATGCATTCCTAGATTGTATATGGGTGAAGGCAATAGTACCTGGCAGTAACAGCGGTTATGGGGAAAGGGAGACAACTACCGCGATCGCCTGACACCCATGCCATAGAAGAATCTTATTTCCCCTAGACCAGTGCTTCTCAAAGTGGTGGGCCTCGGCCCCCTAGGGGGGCCGTGGACTGTCCGGAGGGGGGCCTTGAATTTCGGAAAATGTGACACATAAAATATAATTAACCTAATGTAATGTATGTAAATAGTATTAATATATGTTTAAAATAAAATCTAGTTTATCTTATTTTATATGTTGCATCCTTTCACTCTTTCATTGTTAACATTAGAAAAAGCATGTATTGACTTGTAAAAGTTTGAATATAGAAGTTTAAAATTATAAATTTAAGCAATCTAAACCAAAAAAAAAAAAGAAAATAGGGGGGCAGCGACATATTGATTGACGTTCCAAGGGGGGCCGTGACTTCAAAAAGTTTGAGAAGCACTGCACTAGATCAGTGGTGGCGAACCTATGGCACATGTGCCTTAGTCGGCCACACGACTACAATACCACTTCATTCAATTTTAATTCGAGTGAGGCACTTTTTTTGGTTGAATTTTGGGAACGCGGCCACAAAAAGGTACGCCACCACTGCCCTAGACTAAAAAAAAACAAAAACTAATCTATGGCCAGTCTATGGGCCCCTATTATAATACTCACCGACTCCCCACTGCCCCCCGCATTGTAACGCCACCTCTGCTCGTTTGTGATCTCATGTCCACGTATCAATACAAGATCATCAAACCCTTTATCGCTGTGAGTGCTTAATTTTTTTTTCTGCTCTGCACGAATCCGTTAAAACAGTGGTTGTCAATTTTTTTTTCTCACCGCGGACCGGTCGACGTTTGATAATTTCACCGCGGCCCGCTTGTGTGTGTGTGTAGGGTAGGGCTTAATTATTTATATTATCGATTCTTTTGATTTGCAACTCCACTGCCGCTCACAGTCACTCGGCTCCATCTCGTCCATCGAAAGTCGCGAGACCCCAAGAGAAAATAAATAGAACATTATTCAATGTTTTTTTTTTTGGGCGCCCCAGTACCATTTGATCCACGGTCAGGTACCGGTCCGCGGAACGTGGGGTTGTAAAACACTGCGTTAAATCACAGGCGCTAATCTGTGGGCGCCACTCAATTCTATCTCCACAGGTTGTTGTTTTTTTTGTAAGAATTGTTCATACAACATATCAATACGTCTTCCTTCGATTCATTCCATTAGTATAGCGACAGTTTAGGATTCCTCGCGCAAGGTTCACCATCAACAATTCGAATTGCCCCATGTTCCGAAACGGGGCAATTTTTGTGAAAACATTAAGACCCACTTCAGTGCTTTTGGTTTTATTTTAATATGGCTCAATTTCTAAAAAAAAGTTCATAAATAAATGATGGCAGACAGTGGTGCAACCAGGGGTGGAGCGGGGGGGGGGGCTTGAGCCCTCTCCCCCCAGACCAAATCATCAATACATATTTTACTATATAAAGTTACTAAAAAGACTGTCAAACTGTCTTTTTTCGATATGTGAGCCCCCCCTCCCCCCAACATTTTTTTCTATATGTGAGCCCCCTCCAGCATTTTTTGCTGGTTTGCGCCACTGATGGCAGAAATCCGCCTATCCGCCAAACCCCCCCCCTTTTCCCCCACAAGTCGTACCCGAAATGTGACATATAAAAGTACATTGAAGGTTTTCAGTATGTTCAGTTTAAATAATATATAGGCCTAGCACATGATGCCTATGGTTAATATAGGCCTAACACATGATTTCTATGGCTAATATAGGCCTAACACATGTTGCCTATGGCTAATAAAAGCCTAACACATGATTCCTATGGCTAATAAAAGCCTAACACATGATGCATATGGCTAATATAGGCCTAACACATGATGCCTATGGCTAATAAAAGCCTAACACATGATGCCTATGGCTAATAAAAGCCTAACACATGATGCATATGGCTAATATAGGCCTAACACATGATGCCTATGGTTAATATAGGCCTAACACATGATGCCGATCGTTAATATAGGCCTAACACATTATGCCTATGGCTAATATAGGCCTAACACATGATGCCTATGGCTAATATAGGCCTAACACATGATGCCTATGGCTAATATAGGCATAACACATGATGCCTATGGCTAATATAGGCCTAACACATGATGCCTATAGCTATGTCACAGGTTGTGACTAATCTGTCGAAACCATCCCCTTACTCCAACCCTTAACGTAGTAGTATTACTAACGTTAAGATGTATGTTAAACCATGTAGAATAATATAACGTTCCCACTCTCAAGTTCCCCACCCTTTTCACCCCACCCCCGTAATTGCGTCACAAGACCAGGTGTTCGGCAGAATCTCCGTCGACGAACCAAAGTAGCTGTTAACAGTAACATGTTATATTCCGCGGGGAAATCTCTGACCACCTGACCGCTGTACGTACTCCGGTCGGCGTCTTCAAAGAGACCCGCTGGATGTCCAGTTACTATTGTCGTTGTCTGCATGGCGTACTACTCCCCCCCCCCTTAAGCTCCACCCCCTAATTTGAAAGTTTGAATGAAGCAGCTATCATATTTGATTGGTTAATGGTCACGTGTGAAAGGTGAGGTGGAAATGAAAGAGAGAGATTCGCGGTCTTGTCGAGTCGATTAGTGAATAGTCTCTGAGTGAGAGAAAGAGAGACATAGAGAGAGAGAGAAATAGAGAGAGAGAGAGAGAGAGAGATCTAGAGTGAACACGTCCCTCAATTGATTCAGAATTTTATATTGGATTACCTCGTTGCTGTATCTTTTTGGATTATCTTTGATTTATTTGAAAGGCCACCAGATCCCTGATACGGACTGGTACCTCTGTGTATAATAAATATTTGATTGTTGTCACACGACACTTGTTGAGTTGGTCATCGTCACCTGTGTTACCTTTAATTGTTGTGGAGACTGAGTGTGTGGCAGGAATACAAATAAAATACGAGTCAACTTTTGAGTCAGCCCTCATACACTTAGACACAAGCCAAGGATACCCTTCTCGGGAACCTCAACATTGGGGGCCCGTATCGGGATTCCTTAACAATCTGAGAGGCTCGTTTCGGGATCGAACCTTCACCTGAAATAGCATTCTGCAATAACCAGGCGCGGCCGAAAGCTGATTCAACCATAGACTCGGGGGGCTCAATATCTGCCATAAGTCTTCAGTGGGCCAGTTCTTCATCAGACTCGGCCGGTTTAAAACGTGAGTGACAAACTCCACGTTCACTCACGTGTATCGTCGGAGAGAACCAGAAGTCTACAATTCTCCAACAGGCCAGTCCCGCATTAGACTTGGCCGGCTCGATACGTGAGTAATAAACGCTACGTTCACTCACGTGTATCGTCGGAGAGAACCAGAAGTCTACAATTCTTCGTAGGCCAGTCATCCAGTGGACTCGGCCGGTTTGAAACAGGAGCAGTAAGTCCCACGCTTACTCACATCGTCCGAGGAAAGTACAGACGAAGTCAACAAGACAGTAAAAGAAAAAGCCGCACTGTTATCGGCGAATAAATAACATTTAGACTATAGACTTTATGCATGTGTGTAAGATTGTGTACGGTGGAAGATATTTCGGATTCTGGTGAAAGGAGGGAGGAAGCGTCAAGGTAAGCCATTTTAATACATTTCTCTTTTGATTGTGATCATTTGTGAGTGCTCTGACCGGTGTGTTAAGCTGCACGGCGAGCTTTGTCTGGGTTAACCGTTACTCATCTTAGGCTCGTATTAACGTCACCAACCATGAAATCTATGGAGGAGTACGTACAGTACTTCATAGGCTTGGGGTGCGACGTTAATACGGCCATAAAACACGCTAAATGCGAAAGGGATAGAGAGGTGGAAGAGGCTAGGCTAGAACGGGAAGCAGAATCTGAATGTGCTAGGCATGAAGCAGAATCTGAACGTGCTAGGCATGAAGCAGAATCTGAACGAGCTAGGCTTGATAGGGAAGCAGAATCTGAACGTGCTAAGCATGAAGCAGAAGCTGAACGTGCAAAACATGACAAAGAGGTAGAGTTGGCTAGGCTTGATAGGGAAGCAGAAATTGAACGCGCTAAACACGATAGAGAACTTGAGTTAGCTAGAATAGCGGCCGAGCAGGAGGCAGCTAAATTAGCATCTGAGGAGAGGGTGGCCCTAGCACGGTTAGAGAGGGAAGGGGGGCCGGCAAGCCCAACCCCAAGCAGTCAGTCAACGACATCCTCCAAACCCAAACTCCCCAAACTTGACGAGACGGACAATATAGACGCCTGCATTCGTAGGTTTGAAAGATACGCTCTGTCCGCGGGTTGGGAACGACATGAGTGGGCCCCCTGCTTGACATCACTGCTCACGGGACGGGCCCTGACGACAGCGACCCGCTTGACGGCTGACGAGTCAAATGACTTTGACTCATTGAAGGCTGCCCTCCTAAAGTCATACGACTATACGGAGGAAAGCTTTAGACGAAAGTTTAGGGGGGCCCATTTGGAAAGAGGGGAGACCTACCCCCTATTTGGTGCACGGCTAGCCGACCTCCTGACGAGGTGGGTTGAGCTCAGCGGGACAGAGCATAGCTTTGACGGTGTGATGGATCTCCTGCTCAGGGAGCGGTTGATGGACGGGGCCCCTAGTGGGCTACAGGTGTTCCTAAAGGAGCGTAAGCCAGGGACATGGGACGAGATGCTCGCCCTGGCCGAAAATTACAGGGAAGCTCGCCACGGCAGGGGCCGCGAGTCTTCCATAAGCAGGGAAGGAGAGGCGGTGGAGGCCGAAAGGGCCCCAGCAAGTGAGGTAGATGATAGGAGGGAGGCCCCTAAAGATAGGGTGAGGGCCCCAGTAAACGGGAACAGGGTGTTCAGTCACCCGACCAATGCTAAGTCGGTGTGCTACACGTGCGGGGCCCCAGGGCACCGCTCTGTCTCATGCAAGCTGCAGAGAAACGCACCCCTTGCTAGAGGGGTAGGGTCCATACCTATGGGGGCCGTAGTAGAAGTAGGAGCTGGGGAGAAAAACCTCCCAGTGATAGAGGGCCGCGTAAATGGCCTTAATGTTAAAGTCCTAAGGGACTCAGGCTGTTCAGAGGCCGCCGTGAAGGAGTCCCTGGTAGGGCCAGACCTTATGTTCGGTTTATTATTGTCGGGATTATTCAAGTATGTATGTTATTACCCACTGGCCCTATCCATTATGTTGTGGTCAGGGTTACTAAGATAAGTTTTCTTTTTATGTTATTCCAGTTTGACCCTCCATTCGTTTTGGGCATTGGTTTGTTTTATAATTTTACTTATGTTATGTGATGGCCTCACCTACTACGGTGTCGTCACCCCTATGGTTTCGAGTGGGGTGGGTGTGATGTCACAGGTTGTGACTAATCTGTCGAAACCATCCCCTTACTCCAACCCTTAACGTAGTAGTATTACTAACGTTAAGATGTATGTTAAACCATGTAGAATAATATAACGTTCCCACTCTCAAGTTCCCCACCCTTTTCACCCCACCCCCGTAATTGCGTCACAAGACCAGGTGTTCGGCAGAATCTCCGTCGACGAACCAAAGTAGCTGTTAACAGTAACATGTTATATTCCGCGGGGAAATCTCTGACCACCTGACCGCTGTACGTACTCCGGTCGGCGTCTTCAAAGAGACCCGCTGGATGTCCAGTTACTATTGTCGTTGTCTGCATGGCGTACTACTCCCCCCCCCCTTAAGCTCCACCCCCTAATTTGAAAGTTTGAATGAAGCAGCTATCATATTTGATTGGTTAATGGTCACGTGTGAAAGGTGAGGTGGAAATGAAAGAGAGAGATTCGCGGTCTTGTCGAGTCGATTAGTGAATAGTCTCTGAGTGAGAGAAAGAGAGACATAGAGAGAGAGAGAAATAGAGAGAGAGAGAGAGAGATCTAGAGTGAACACGTCCCTCAATTGATTCAGAATTTTATATTGGATTACCTCGTTGCTGTATCTTTTTGGATTATCTTTGATTTATTTGAAAGGCCACCAGATCCCTGATACGGACTGGTACCTCTGTGTATAATAAATATTTGATTGTTGTCACACGACACTTGTTGAGTTGGTCATCGTCACCTGTGTTACCTTTAATTGTTGTGGAGACTGAGTGTGTGGCAGGAATACAAATAAAATACGAGTCAACTTTTGAGTCAGCCCTCATACACTTAGACACAAGCCAAGGATACCCTTCTCGGGAACCTCAACATCGGGGGCCCGTATCGGGATTCCTTAACAGGCTAATATAGGCCTAACACATGATGCCTATGATTAATATAGGCCTAACACATGACGCCTATGGCTAATATAGGCCTAACACATGATGCCTATGGTTAATATAGGCCTAACACATGATGCATGTGGCTAATATAGGTCTAACACATGATGCCTATGGGTAATATAGGCCTAACACATGATGCCTATGGTGACCTTCCCATTCAGGAATGAATGCGGGATCTGGAGGCGGATGCTGCCGTTGTTTTCCTTCAAGAACTTACGCTGCCTTACGGAAGAGAAACAAAAAAAATCTCATCACTATGATTTTTCCCATACTTTGAATGAGTTTAAAAAAGCAACAGTATCATCCGGTTTAAGGACATCCGGATATACTGAAAAGAAAAGGGGTGAGTTATAAGTTAAAAGAAATAATATATAATTTAAAGGGAAGAGCATAGACATTAAAGTATATATATATATATATATATATATATATATATATATATATATATATATATATATATATATATATATTATAGTGGAGATGCTACGAGGGCTACAGGAAAGATGATTTAAAATACTTAAGTTCACACGTTTATAGTAGGCAAGGGGAAAGGAAGAGGGCTCAGCCCCGTAGCGTGAAAATTCTACAGCAGGGGGCAGGCATTCTCCAGCAGGGGCCAGGCAATAGCGGGGGGGGGGGGCAGGACATACATTTTACTAAGTAGAGCAAACAAGCAGAGGGGGCCAGACAAAACGCAGGGGGGCCCGGCACCCTGGCACCCCCGCACGCTACGGGCCTGAGAGGGTTGTGTATGTTACACAGTGTAACTATGATGACGATCGTGTAACTATGATGACGATTGTGTAACTATGATCGTGTAACTATGATGACGATTGTGTAACTATGATGACGATTGTGTAACTATGATGACGATTGTGTAACTATGATGACGATTGTGTAACTATGATGACGATTGTGTAACTATGATCGTGTAACTATGATGACGATTGTGTAACTATGATGACGATTGTGTAACTATGATGACGATTGTGTAACTATGATGACGATCGTGTAACTATGATGACGATTGTGTAACTATGATGACGATCGTGTAACTATGATGACGATTGTGTAACTATGATGACGATTGTGTAACTATGATGACGATCGTGTAACTATGATGACGATTGTGTAACTATGATGACGATTGTGTAACTATGATGACGATCGTGTAACTATGATGACGATTGTGTAACTATGATGACGATCGTGTAACTATGATGACGATTGTGTAACTATGATGACGATCGTGTAACTATGATGACGATTGTGTAACTATGATGACGATTGTGTAACTATGATGACGATCGTGTAACTATGATGACGATTGTGTAACTATGATGACGATTGTGTAACTATGATGACGATCGTGTAACTATGATGACGATTGTGTAACTATGATGACGATTGTGTAACTATGATGACGATCGTGTAACTATGATGACGATTGTGTAACTATGATGACGATGCTAAACCAACAACTATTATCGGGTGCAGTGGCGTAACTTGAATTTGTGGGGGCCTTGGGAGGTGGACTCGGAGAATACTTACATTTAGCTGCCAAAAAGTACTAAAGTGGTGAAAATGCCACCTCTGGATGGTGGCCAAACTAAGTGCCGCCCGGGAAAGACCGCCCTCTTGTGCCCAACCCTAAGTACGCCACTGGCCAAGTGTAAACGTTTTTAATCTATATGGATTGAGAAAATATCACTGGGGCTATAAGACCGCGGACAGCCAGGTTGATAGTCGTACCATCCACTGTAGGTAAAGATGAAGGGCTACTTTTGGGCAGAGCTGTACCTATGTATCTGGGAGCACTAGGAAGAGTCCTTCAGAGCCTTAAGCAAAAAGTTCCTTCGGGGACCTATTCTACAAGAATGGGGGCACATTTTCATACGGGGGTCCAAAGTGAAAACATTAAAAAGGTCATAGCTTTTCAAATCTTGGGGCCCTTATAATTTTTGACAGCTGGGGTCCCTCTGGCCCATTCTAGCATTAAGTCATTTTATACCGGGACCCCTCCTAAGTGCTTAGATTGCACTTCTTTATGGATGGTCTGAATCACCGGCGGCGGAACGAAATATTTTAAGGGGGGGCAAGCCAAAATTCAGTTTGTTTACAAATTTAATAGTGAAATTAGATCAGAAAATTACTGATAATTATCATGAATGATGATGAATATGAAAACGGAAACGGGAAACTCAATAAACAAAAAGTAATTTATGAAAAGATAATAAATAATTGTATTTTCTTTAAAAATTACATTTGCTGTCATTCGGTAGATGGCAATACTTCTCTAAACTTATAAGAGGCATTTGCTATCTGTCTGTCTGTTCCCTTAAAACTCAAGATCCAGACAACCAAATAACGTGAAATTTGATACACGCAGTGGCGCAACCGGGGGGGGGGTAAGGGCTTGGCCCACCCCCAAGGCCAAATCATCAATACATAATTTACGTTATAAAGTTACAAAAAAGACTGTCAAACTGTCTTTTTTCAATATGTAAGCCCCCCCCCCCCCCCCAGCATTTTTTGCTTTTTGCGCCACTGGGTACACGTACACAAAATTACATGGGGAATGTTCTTAAACAGGTTTAGTTCCATCTCAATGGGTACTTTAATTGTAATTAATTATTTTGGATATCAAAGACAAAAAAATGGCAAACTTTTAGCCCGATTTCAGGTTTTACGAGCTTCTCTCCCACATAGCTAACTTACTATAAATATGATCGGTACGGGGAACCAAATATCACATTACTTACTACATTATTACATTCCATTCCTTCATTCATAGGAATTGTCATCTTTTGATACAGTCATGCCTAAAAGAGAGAGAGAGGGAGGGAAAGAGGGAGGGAGGGAGAGAGGGAGGGAAAGAGGGAGGGAGGGAGAGAGAGAGAGAGAGAGAGAGGGGGAAGGGAGGGAGGGAGGAAGGGAAAGAGGGAGAGAGAGGGAGGGGAGAGAGGGAGGAGAGAGAGGGAGGAGAGAGAGGGAGGGAAAGAGGGAGGGAGAGAGAGAGGAACTGCCAAAAATGTTGTGTATCACATTGCTTTAAGATAAATGTACCCTTTTATTGCAATTTGCATGCAAATAAACTCTTTTTTACGCGTCTTATTTTAAATCTTAATTAAACGTCAAATTACGCTTCTTAAATAAACAGAAAACATTATTTTAAACCCGGGCAAAGCCGGGTACCTACAACTAATTTTAAAATATGCCACAACAACTCTCAATAATGTGATTACTGTAAAATGTCAATTAATTATAATTTCTTTCAAATATTAAATTTAAGAAATAAATCAAATGAATTATGAAAATGAAAATGATACATATAAACTAAAATGAATTACAAAGTTAAAATTTTAGGGGGGGGGGGCAGACTGGAAATTCAAGGGAAGGGCGGCGCCCCCCCCCCTTAAAAGTTTTAGGGGGGGGGGCCGCTGCCCCCCCTGCTCCGCCGCCAGTGGTCTGAATGTCAGTAACGTAGGCCTTCCGAAATGTGAAACGAGCCTATTTGTGGAGTCCCTGTAAGGATGAGACGTTTAAATTAAGAGAGATTTTTTTCAATGAATTCTTGTTGGCTCCATGTAGGCCTGCATGCATATCAGAGGCGTAGTGAGGCGTGGGAAAGGGGGCATCATGCCCGCAGCGCTGCTCACAAAGGGGCGCCAAATGGTATATTTTACATATAATATTATATGGTTTTCGAATGGGGTGAGGGACGCTAAACAGGTATTAAAAAGGTACTGTGCCCCGGGCGCGAGTCAAGCTCCCTACGCCAAACACTTTGCTTAGGGTCACGCTGGGTTGCTAGGGCCGCCACTGATTGTAGAACGATAAAATATTTAGGCTGTATATCACCATAGCATAACTATAATGTTGAAATACTTCACACACACACACACACATAAAAAGAAATAAATAAAAAGCTATGTCTAACATATAGCGCCCATAATGGTCAACTTTCCAACCGGAAAATCTGTTATACTAGCCACTTGAACACCACTGCCCTCTGATAACCTGATGTTGCTCATCGGGAAAAGCGGTAGCTTGTCTGCGACGCATTTCTGTCGCCTCCGTGCAAATTTAGGCCAGTGGTGGTAATACCAGGTGACTTCATTTTGAAAAGTGGTTGACAGTTGACACACGGCTTGTGCCCCTTTACTAGGAAGTGGATATTTTGTTCTCTTTTCAAGGTAAGATAGTTTTCAAAAGTCAATACAAGTTGTATTCGGAGTCAAACGGAATTATATATATTTTAAAGTTAAAGTAGTGTTTAAAGTACAAAGTTGAAGTGTAATTTTGTTTAGTTTTATGACAAATCTTCAGGTCAATCACGTAATGAGGTATACACCAACCACTAACTTTTTTTTTCAAAGATAAAAATAATGATTTATGACGACTGTGAATTATTCATTGAATATAAATAATATATTGAATAATTATCAGCATTGGATTGGAGTAATTTATCGCACAGTTCTTGAATTCAAAATGTATGGTGTTTTATAGGCTAAACCTGATTAAGACCTAATTTAGGTTATTCTGGAAGTGTTTTGAAGATAAATAATTGTTGACATAAGATGATAAGTTTCAAGTAAATGCAGCCTAAAAACCATTTCTATTTTATTCATTATTCTTGTTATGTCATGCAAAAATGAATAATTAATGTTATAATTTTTTGGAGGGTTAGGTACATAGAAGTAGTAGGCTGGCCTAATTACAGTTACATACAAGAATAGTCTAATTACAGTTACATATTATAAGGCTGGTCTATCTACAACAACATAGTCATAGAAGGCTTGTCTGCCAGCTGGATAGCAAAGTCAATAGTCTGAATAGTGAACTAGACTCAAATGCAAAGGGTACAGGGCTCAATTCCTTGTAAAGCCAAAGATATTCGCAGCTGACTTGGGGATGAAATGGGCACCACCAAGTCGATAAAGGATGTTTGAAAGCACATCTGTTGATGCAGTGGCATAGTGAGCTTAAATCGCGCCCGGGGCATAATACTGTTTAGCACCCCCCTCCCATTCAAAAGCCATATAATATTATATGTAAAATATATCATTTGGCGCACCTTTATGAGTAGCGCCCGGGGCATGATTCCGCCCCCCCACTACGCCACTGTGTTGATGTGTCCATTTGTTCCCCACATCAGTTGGTTAACCAGTTGGATTTTAAAAAATAAAATTAGGCTGGTCTAATTACAGTTACATTGAAAGAGAGCAACTTTGACACTCATCAGCACTTCATCGGCTCCCTTATGCCCTATTCTTGTTCTTTTGTCAAGTTAACTAACACTCACTGAATCACCAGGGAAAAATAACAATCTAGCAGTTAGTCATATTTTAGCCTCAATGTGTTTGGTCAAGTGGCTAGCACTTGTATTATCTCTGAATTGGCTATCATCTGTAAACTTGAGTGAGGACAATTTATAATCAACTACCCATTTTGTGCTCATCTTATTTTCTTCTTATATTAGAACTTTAAAAGGCAAGAAGAAAAACATTTTTCTGAAGCTTATTTTTTAAAAAGTATAAATGTAAGTCAATATTAATGTTATATGGCTTGGTTTCAAATAATGAACACTAGTATACAAATTAAAATTTATAAATTTTAATTGATACAAATTATTTTTTTGCATAAATCTGTGAAATTCACAAAACAATTTTTTTTTACTGTATAGATTTGATTAATCTATATCATAATACCCTTTTTTTTTGGTTTGAAATTAGTGTAAGAGCAGATTTCTCCCCCCTTGGCTGGCTTCTCATTTTTTTATGTACTCATAGATACTCAAGACAATGACTGGTTTAAAGTGAAGTTCCATCTGATAATTGACTGTTAAGTTTTATTGAAATGCACGGCAGCCCAATCATGACATCAAGTTTCTTTTTGATCTTCATTACTATCTTCTGGCATTTTATAAGTAAGTATTTTATTTTTTTAGTTCTATTATTATATTCACACAGCCTATTATTGTTGTTGTTTTTTTTTTTTTTTGGAATAGTTTTGTAAGCTAATAGAGAAAAAAAAGGGAAAAAAAATCATCAATTAATTAATAAAAAGTTCACTAACTGCAAACTGAGTTTTAGAAAAAAATGAGTGAAATAAATATTGATATATTTTTTTTTATTGTTTCAATGTGAGATGGATTATCAGGGCACATTCGACACTAGTTAAAGTGAATTCTGAATACATTTTTTCTCTCTCTATGGTTAAATAAAGTTATCACAATCAGTTAAAATTTCTCAGGTCTTTAACATTGCACATAATATTTTTTAAACTAAACACCCCCCCCCCCTATTGCCTCTTCCCAGTCCTATAAATTTTTTTTTTTTGGATTAGTTCCAAGTTCCAACCACATTGGTATGTACATTCAACATTTCCTTTTCACATTTTTTTTTTAAGTTTTTACTTTTGGATTCTCACATATAGTAGCTTGACTTTAGACATTTTCATTGAGTTCACCCAGCATGCCCAGTATTATTCATATAGAAATAGTTCTCTTAAAGTCACAGAAATAGCATGATTATAGCATTTGGTAAACTTTTGTACAAATCCATTAATTTTTTGTGGCTAGCACAATATCCACTAGCCTTTACCTCTCTATCTAATGTCAGGTACTCATTTAATGATGGGTGGACGGGAAATTTCAGCACAAAGGATGGAACATTGAGCCCACTCGGTCGACAGTTGAGCACTTTACAATGCATGACCAACCCCTTCCCATCATTACCCTTTAAACAAAATATATATGATTATTTCTTGTCTTTTAAGTTGCATCTGGTCAAGTTTCAAACTCAGTGGCATCATTGGAGAATAATAATGTCAGGCTGACATTCAACATTCCATCTGGCATATCAGAAAGTAAAATTCCTATCAGACTTGTAACTGGAAATGGACCAGGTCCACAAGATGTTTTGTTTATTACAAAGTCAGATTTTAGTGTCAAGATTGTGGACAAATATGTAAGCAGATTGACTGTCACATCATCTTTGGCTGAAAGAAAAGTTTATGTTGATTTGCAAGGTGTCAGGTCAGCTGATGCAGGAATGTACACATGTTATGATGGGATAAATTACAACAATATTATAGCCAACTGTGGACAAAAACTGGTCATTGTGCGTAAGTACTAAATAATACATTTTTATGAATTTCCTTTGAATATTTTTTTACTGGCTTTGATTAAGTCAAATATAATTTTAATTTTTCAATATATTTAGGAAAACCCAATAAGCCAACAATCCAAGAGTTGACCAGTGCCTTAGAAGGTGCCAATTTGAAACTTGCCTGTATGACCAACTCCACAAGTTTACCAACTGACCATGGGCTCAAGTCTGCCATACTTTGGAGAAATGAACAAAATCAGATTATTGGAGCACCAGGGACAGATAAGGTTTATATTGTTGTTTAGTGAAATAATTTACAAAAAAACCAGTCTAGTTCTTGATTAATGGAATACTGAACATACACATGTTATATATTGATTTAAATAGCATTAACATTCCTTGTCTTGTAGTGATCTACAAATTAAGTTATATGCAACTGTACTATTGTATAGTTATAAATAATTTTGAAAGCATTTCAAGTGTATTTGAATTTTTAGTTTTTTTTTTCTGGTATCCTTTAATCAATTGAAGTTAGTGTTAATTTCAGACCACTATAGTATTAAAAGATCAACATCTGGCGCCCTATTGCTGTGTGCTCTACTTTTAATTGACACTTAACCATTTCCTTTTCTCCTAAATAAATTGACAAGCTTCAAAGTAAACATTTGGTAACATTTTTACCATTTAATATTTTAATTGTGAAACATTCCTTTACATTTCAGCTCAGCATGGATGCTGATGGTCATCTTGTGATAAAAAACATTCAGCGTACTGACAAAGGACGTAAACTGACCTGTACATCTTCAGATATTGCTGAAGGCATAACAAGTTCACCAGAGTCTGACCAAAGTCAAGTCTATGAAGTAAAACCTGAATGTACGTTGATATATTTTGCTGGAAATAGTACACATTTTTTTAAAAACTGCACACATTAAAAAAATTTAATATACAGTAGACATGCCTATCTCTAATATGCCAGATACTACCAAAAGCAGATAGGCAATAAAACCCAATAAATTCTCACATCTAAGCCCCCAACTATATAGAAATAAAACCCAATAAATTCTCACATCTCGCCCCCAACTATATATCAAGAACAACTAAATGGATCAACAGTCATCAATCTGCTGCATTACAAACCTTTTTTAAAAAAAGTAACAAATTAATAGAAACATATGTTTGACTTTAATTATTACAAAATATTTCCTGTTTCTCTACCAGTCAAGCCATCAGTGAGTGACATTGTTCTGAAGCCCCCAATTTCAGGTGATGACAAGATCAGTAAAAAAGATTCAGAAGATTTGACCTACACTTGTGATACAACTTGTGACCCTGCCTGTACTGTCCAGTGGTCATTTAAATCTTTTAGTTCTTCAAGGTTAGCTGAACATATATTTTTTAAATTTATTGATTTTTAATTATCATGATTGTAAATCATAATTTTGTCATATTATTATTTTCAGTTTTGTTCCGTTACAATTGGCTGATCCTAAAACTTTAAAGAAAACAGTCCAACGAGCTGACCATGGCACCTACAGGTGTAGTGCAACCAACAAACATGGAGTAGCGAATAAAGATTTTGAACTTGAAGTTTTATGTAAGTCTATTCACAGGTTTAGGTTATCTCAGATTTCATTATCTAATCTTAAACATTAGCCTTAGTTTTTTCTAAAACAATGAAATGTCGTTAGCATGAATTTCATTGTAAATAATTATTCAGTATTGTGATTTTTTTCTGTCCATTCCCCTTCACTTATAATAAGTAAAAAAATTAGTCCCTAAGGTCTTATCGGGGCAGATGAAGTAACCTCGGAATATAAAGGGATTGTGTGGTCAGCACAACGCCCAGCCGCCTTCACAACCCCCAACTTAAAGTCTGGTACCTATTTATTTAAAGCTGGATGGACTTGGGGACTTTCACCAAGACCTGAAAAAAATCCCAAGGTTCTCATTGTGGTTCAAACCTGGGATCCCTTCAGTCAACAGTTGAACTCTCTACACTGCATGATTACCTGTCCCCCCCCCCCCCCCCCCATATAACGTGTTAAAAAAACATCACTAATGATTTTCTTACTTTCAGTATTGCAAAAAAAAAAAAAAAAAAGACTTCCAAAATTTCAAAAGTCAGCTTTGAGTTCAGTTTGCGGTAAACAGCTGGGTTAATGGGAGGGGGGGGGGTTTGAGATTTCATGCAAGAGGTAATACTGTTGGCTTGCTAGGAATTTGTAATTACACCCAACCAATGAAAGTTATTGTTAGGAACGTAGTATGCATGGGAAAAAATTTACTAAGCCAGGCAGAGAGGTTTAACCTTTAGCAAGATGATAGACAGCTTACAGGGCAGAGGGGGGGGAGAGGATATGTGGAGAGGCATCTTTTTACAGTACAATGATAAAATAGTAATGGAGTTGTTTGTAACGCAAAAGTGTAGACACCCAGTGTTAATAAATGGTTGAAAAGTTCACTGAAAGGGGGGATGAAGAAAAAAGCATTACGTAGTAAGTGAATGACCTGAAATAAATACCGAAATTTCATTTACTTAACTGAGCTGTGTGTTGCAAGGGGGGAGAGGCAAGATTTAACCCTCGAACTGACTTAACTGCCAATCATATCAGCCTTTAATAAAACTACCATATACATGTAAAATAAGAATCTGTTTGTTGACAGCATGCAATGAGAAATATCATTTTGATTACAGATTATTATATGACGAGTTTTTTTTTTTTCGTTTTTGATACTGGAGCAGTTATCGGCAGACAGTATTGACATGCGTTTTTTTAGTTGTTATCTATGGGAAAAGAACACTATATAATAAGACTTTGTTCACAATTATATATTGCAGTGATAATAAGAGTGTCCATTTTTATAGTAAATTGTGATGAAAAAGTATCATAGTCAGCATAAACCTAATTGTAGCTTTCACACAGAAGAATAAGACCTGTATAACATATCCGGTTTTTCTTGGAAGATTAAGAGACGATAACTTTGATATAGTATTTTCTTGAACATAATTCAATTAAATTAGAATTAAAAATTAATTAAATGTATGATCTTTTCTTTGAGTCAATTCGCTTGTAGATTGTGGTAAGAGTGGTGAAGGAAAAAAATTAACAAAAATATTTTCTCTCACCCAAACGTTTATGATAGAAAACATCATAATCTACGACTTTCTCATTCACACTTTGTTGATTAGAGCAAAATTGTAGGTTTTGGTGAACAGTTGAATCTAAAAATAAAGTTATAAAATCTGCTCATCCACAATGGTCATGGCTATCTCAATCGTAAACAATCCTAATTTTTTTTTACATCATATGATTTCTTGTCCGAAGAAAATGTATACTTACAGAGGTGTCTGAATAATTTACAAAATTATTAGTTTTTTTTTTACATTTAGAATGGTAGATCTAGTTTTCTGAAAAGGCTACCCACCACAGAAATATGCACTCTGCAGTTGGAGGGTAAAAATTCAGATAGCATTACTTAGTCATTACTAACAAAGTGTGTTTGACTGTGATTACTGTTGAAACTGTTTAGCTTAAAAAAAATGTGATCTTATTGTTTGGGGTAGGAACTTGATGCCAACTGACCATCATATTTTTCAAAGATGGTAATAAACAATATAATTTTAGTAAATGGAGATCTTTTTGTTTGTGTTAGAGAAACTTACAATCATAATATTTAATCAGAATTACAGTCAGTCTTAGTCTAAGAGAAGAATAGAAACTAGGATTTGAAATTCCTATGAGAATGTCTTTTTAAATATACTTATTTATGTCTTCATTTATTTTGAAATTTTTTACCTTTTTTATCTGTAACTATAAACTCGGCATGTTTTAAACTCACATTATAATTCTTTCATTACATGTACCATATTTAATCGTTTATCCTGTATTTCTGATACACATAGGAAATTCTAATTCAAGGGGGGTAATTCAGGTGTACAAGTGTGCAAAAACTTTAATGTCATCAACCCCCTTGTTTATTTTTCTTTTTACACTCATTTTATAAAAACTTCAGGAATAGAAAATATATTGTTCAATGCTGTCAAAGTTTAACATAAATTATATTATTCTGGACAGTTTAAGTAAAATTAGTTGAATATCTTTGCATTCATAGCTAAATTGAACGAAAAGCACAAGAAGGACAAAAATTGATGCTGCTGCTCTCTCCCTCTCTTCCACTTTCAGTGTAACAAACTTTCAGTATCGTGAATAGATTACAAGTTCTTGTCAATTATTTTTGAAGGACATTTCACTGTGTAATAATTTTTTGTCATTGTTACAGATAAGTTCGTTTTAAATCAATTCTAACACTTATTTTGAAGTCACAGCTCAGATTTATTTATTTCTTTGATCATGTATCAGATATCAGTTCACCAGTGATAAGTCTCAATGATAAGACAGAAGATAACATCAAAATTCAAGAAAATCAGCCGGTCACACTAAAGTGCGTCATTGATGCTCTGCCAGCTCCAAAGATCAGGTGAGAATTACAGTTAAAAAATTGGACAAATTGATAACAAAAATCTTTTATTTGATAGAGAAAACTATGAGTTGTAATAATTTGTAAAGCTAACTTTTGATATTATAACATAGCTTTAAGTAAATATCTTCAATTTTAGAACCACTGATAAGTTGGAGAATTAATCAGATAATAATAAAAACATAATGTTACAAATATGAACAAGATCCTTTTTTGTTGTATATTTTATTTTATTGACTTGAAAATCTTAATGATACTCTTTGTAGCTTATTTGTTTAATTTTTCTTTTTCTTAATTATATTTGTATTTATTATTTAAATACATTTCTACTTTTTTATGTATGTATTTAAGTATTATTTTTTAAAAATAAATTTCTACTTTTCTTTGTAAAGTTCAAATAATTTAATTTTTTTAATTTGGAGTAAAATATTCCACCAGTATATAGCTCCAGGGGGATAGGGTCTGCATGATTCCCGTGTGGTAATGCAGTGTAGAGTACTCTGTTCACAGTGATCCAGCGAGGTTGAGTTTTAGTCTTTCAGGACTCACATAGATGGGACTAGTTCAAGCGGGAATCCTGCAGGAGTAAACCTTTGAATTTTTTTAATGTGTGTTTTAAGTTCTGTTTGTCAAGGAAGATATACCATTAATCCTATGAGTTCATGAGCACAACATTGATGTAGCTTGGAATCAAGAAGCTTAATTAGGGAAACATATTTCAAATTCCATCCTAGTTGGCAGGCTAGCACAAATTATGGGTTGGGAAAATGTTAAATGATGGGAGGGGGGGGGTGAGGATTAGAAGCATAGTTTACATCTGATGATAGTGGGTACATTGGTGGTCTGTGGAAGCTAGTGAAGACTAAATTTTGGAGAAACGGGTGTTGATTGAATGGACAGGCCTAGTGGGAGAAATCAATAGAGTGTTGATTGAATGGACAGGTCTAGTGGGAGAAATCAATAGAGTGTTGATTGAATGGACAGGTCTAGTGGGAGAAATCAATAGAGTGTTGATTGAATGGACAGGTCTAGTGGGAGAAATTTATAGAGTGTTGATAGAATGGACAGGTTAGTGGGAGAAATCAATAGAGTGTTGATTGAATGGACGGGTCTAGTGGGAGGAATAATTCAGGGATCCAATCTAGTGAACTTTGATTATTGTTGAGAAATATCTTTAAATACAGGCAAATTTGTATATTTTTTCTTTTTATAAAAAATTATTCTTCATCTCTTAATTAATAATCATTTGTCATTTGTTAATAAGGAAATTAAAAAATAGAATAAAAAGGTAGGAAGTGGAACCCACTTCTAAAAAATAATTAGTTTGTATTTACACACTGTGTAGTAGACACTAAGTATTTACACACTGTGTAGTAGACACAAAGTATTTACACACTGTGTAGTAGACAAAATTTTAAATCTGTTTGAAATATGAATGAGAGAAATAATAGAACTCTGATTTCTTATTTTATGCTTCATTCTGAATTTTGACTGTATAAAAAAGTGCCTGAAGTTGTCAAAATCTAGCCAATCCACTTAAACTGTCTCTGATATCTGAAAAACTGCCCAAAGTTTATTCTCTCATTAATCTATATCGAAAATAAATCTTTTTGGCAAAAAAAAAAATAATGTCTTATATCAAGATATATTGATCCAATTTCAATTGTTCTATAGATATAAATAAATATTTTCAGTTTTTATTACATATTTTATATGACCATGTTATATATATGTATACATAAATGTATCATCTCCAGCTGGAAATCCAACAAAGTTTTGTCAACAGAAACTGGAAAAGATCCTAAAGTATCAAAGGACAATGTTTTAAAAAATGTTTATACCAGTGTGTACTCACTGAGTTCTGTCCAATGTGAAGATCATGGCGTCTACTCCTGTGAAGTCACGAATGAAGTGAGCACACTCGAAGGAAGAATAAACATGGTGGTTTTGTGTGAGTGACATTTCTGTCTACTATACATTTAACTGAGCAGTATTTATTATTTTACTGTTTAATCTTTATGATGTGTGTATTATTTATTACTTCACTATTTAAATTTGTATGTATGTAGTTCTGTAATGTGTACTATTTTACTAATTTATGACCAGGTCCACCAACCAGGGCAGACGTTGACGGCCTCAAGCTAGAACAAGAATATGTCTGGGAATTATCAAAAAGTTTAACCTTTTCTTTTGTTATCAAAGCTTTCCCTGAACCAAATGTAATCAAAGTAACGTCAAAAGTCAAAAATGAGTAAGTCACACACGATTCCTCTTTTATAATTCATAGCAAAGAATGCAGTTAATTTGAATGAGATTGTATTTATTTATTTATTTTTTCGTCATTAAGATTAGGATCTGCGCTTTGATTGGTTACAATTTATACTGTTTGTTTACTTTTTATGATTTTTTTGCTTATTACTTTTTATCCAATATGACCAACAATGATCGTAACTTTCAGCTCATAATGAACATTTTTTAAGTTTTTTTTTTTTTTCATTATGCTGAGGAAAAGTACTTGTCTAAATAAAAACATTCTCATGAATACATTTACAACATTGTTAATTAATTTTATAATAGACCTACATGTATTACAACATGTATTACTACTGTATTACTACTGTATCACTACTGTATTACTACATGTATTACTTACTACATGTATTACTACATGTATTACTACTGTATTACTACTGTATCACTACTGTATTACTACATGTATTACTTACTACATGTATTACTACATGTATTACTACTGTATCACTACTTGTATTACTACTGTATTACTACTTGTATTACTACTGTATCACTACTTGTATTACTACTTGTATTACTACTGTATTACGACTGTATCACTACTGTATTACTACTTGTATTACTACTGTATTACTACGTGTATTACGACTGTATTCAATAAAATTTCAGCCCATCTCGTGATGAAGTTTTAACAAGAGATGTTTCCATTACAAAATCCAGCAAGTTTGATGGGAAAGATTACCTGACTAAATTTACATTTACCAGCCTTAGAAATCTTGATTTAAATGATAAAGACAGAACTTTTACTATGACCTTTGACACTTCAGAGTCTAAAGGAAATTTGGATTTTGTCATTAGGCCCAGAGGTCAGTACAATGGAGCACTTAAAGCCATTTTTTAATTTTAAGATTTTACTCTTTCAATTCAAAACATACATGTGAAATGTCTTAGTTTTAGTGGTTCTGTCTGGTTAAGCAATAAATCTGTTTATTTTGATATTTTTTCCCCTAAATTAATTCAGTTTCTAATATGTATTTACTCATAATTCATAACAGACATTTTGATAATATAATTGTATGCCACATTTTTTAATGCAATTCATGAAGAGGCTAATTATCTAAACTTTTAAAATCTTCTAAGATGATATACTTTTAAAGAAATGTATCGCCAATACCATTATAAAACGCCTTTTTTTTTTACTATAACTTTATCAAAAATACAGTTTTAAGATTCTATTATTTTAATAAAACTACTGGCCTTTTTTTTCTTCTTCTTCCCCCCTACAGTCCATGTAGTGCTCTGGTCTGCCATACTGCTCATCTCCACTTCCCCCCTACAGTCCATGTAGTGCTCTGGTCTGTCGTACCGCTCATCTCCCCTTCTTCCCCCCTACAGTCCATGTAGGGCTCTGGTCTGCCATACTGCTCATCTCCCCTTCTTCCCCCCTACAGTTCATGTAGTGCTCTGGTCTGCCATACTGCTCATCTCCACTTCTTCCCCCCTACAGTCCATGTAGTGCTCTGGTCTGCCATACTGCTCATCTCCCCTTCTTCCCACCTACAGTCCATGTAGGGCTCTGGTCTGCCATACTGCTCATCTCCCCTTCTTCCCCCCTACAGTTCATGTAGTGCTCTGGTCTGCCATACTGCTCATCTCCCCTTCTTCCCTCCTTACAGTCCATGTAGTGCTCTGGTCTGCCATACTGCTCATCACTTCTTCCCACCTACAGTCCATGTAGTACTTTGGTCTGTCATACTGCTCATCTCCCCTTCTTCCCTCCTACAGTCCATGTAGTGCTCTGGTCTGCCATACTGCTCATCTCCACTTCTTCCCACCTGCAGTTCATGTAGTGCTCTGGTCTGTCATACTGTTCATCTCCCCTTCTTCCCCCCTACAGTCCATGTAGTGCTCTGGTCTGCCGTACTGCTCATCTCCACTTTTCCTGGTTGTTTTTTTTTTACTCAAACCATATCGTTCAATTTGCTACTATATGTATATATACAGAACTATAAATTTTACAAAGACACACAGATTAATCCCCAAAATGCTTGTTCTTCCATCGATTGGAATGTGGTTGTCACCTGCAAGGCCAACAATTCTTAAAATAGCATCTTTTATTTTGGCATTCAACTGCTTGAACATAGTCTGCCTCCCATTCGGAGTAGGAATATAATTTTCTTTAAAACAATTTTAAAAAAAAAATAGTTTGCCTTCAGAAACTCTGGAAAATGAATTCAAGCAGATATTGTCTGTCATTTTCTTTCAAATAAAAATATATGGATGTTTCTCTCCCTTTTATAGAACATAGTCTCATTGTTCTCATCATCATTAGAAGCCAAACAACTCGTACTATTCCCATTATCTAGGTCTGCCTATGCAAAAAACCCACACCAGAATATGAAAGGTGTATTTTGTCGCCAACATCTTGGTCTATGATAAAGCATTTCAAGTTACTCCCTCCATACAAACACACACACCATTGCATATTCCTTGATGAGAGAAAAATAAATAAAGGAGGCAAAGTTTGTATATACATGTAGCGGTTAACTTGGTTAGGTGGGAGGGGAGGGGTGTCATGAAACATGTTGTTTAAACCAATGGATATTGTCCAACACCTTGGACTATGATCAAAAGAATGAATGTGTCCCTTTCATTATCCCTTTTTTATAACCTGGCCATAAAAGGAAATAGTGAAACTATCTAATCAAAGGGGATGAAGTTTGTATCATTGGTGCACAAGTACTTTTTAACAGATATTGTCTAACACATTAGATAGTTGAAGTTAGAAACGGTTAGAAAATAAAAAGCAATAGATACACATGACTTGTTTCATATTATATTCTTTATATATGTAATCGAAAAGATTTTAGGAATGCTTTAAATATGATTTGTATCAAAATAAAATAATTTTTAATTTTGTGTTTTTAAAAATGTAGTTTATCTTTATCAATGTCGTATGTGAGTTGATTCTCTATGACTTTGTATTCTTTTCACGTTTTACCACGTTACAAGATATTTTGGCTATAATCCAGTTTAAACAACAGGCGAACGGTCCAGTAGAGTAAAGTACCCATGTTGAACCTTGGTGAGAAACAAAGGAATTTTTTCAGGTCCTGGTGAAAGTCCCCCAGTTCACCCAGCTTTAAATTGGTACCCGACTTTAGTTCGAGGAGAAAAGGTGGCTTGGCATTTCGCTAAGCAACACAACCGCTAGATATGACTGCCCTGGGATTAGTGAACTTAACTTACTTACCTACTACTAATTTTGTGGGACGGATGGCCGAGTGGTGTAGATACTCACTGTCGACCTGAGAGTCCTGGGTTCGATCCTCGGTGAGGCCCATGGGGAATTTTTCCAGGTGAAATTTGGTGCACAGTCGTCCCACAAGTCCACCCAGCTTTAAATGGGTACCTGACTTAAGTTGGGGAAGTAAAGGCGGCTAGGCGTTGTGCTAACCACACAATCCCTTCATATGCCGAGGTTATAGAAACAGATGAATTCTACACTTCATCTGCCCTGATGGCCTGTTAGGGCTAAGGGAACTTTACTTTTTTTTCTACTACTAGTTTAAACTCTAAACTGTATAATTATGACAATATAATTAAATAATGAAAAGTTCAGTTTATCATATGTTGCATATTTATGGTATTAGGACCACCCCAGACAGTTACTAATATTACTGCTTTGGAGATCAGGCATGATTCTATCAAACTTGCCTGGATGGCTGGATTTAATGGCGGGGAGACGCAACATTTTGATGTTGAATATCGGCACTTCAGCTTAGATGTAAGTGATATTTCACTCCTATTTAATTAATAAGTAAGTAGTAGATTGTGCAGTTTAAGTACTATTTTGTGCAAACATAGCATGCAGTGTTTTGTCCTATAAAATCATTCTTTAACATTCATCAAACAGACAAATTCCAATTGGAATGTTGCTGCTAAAGAAATCAAAGATCCTCACTTGTCAGATATGCGGATGGAAGCAGTGATTCAACATCTGGACGCCAACACAGATTATCAGTTTAGGATCAAATCAACAAACAGTCTTGGCTCGGTTGAGTCTGAGCCTTACAGGCTAAAAACAGCTGGTAGGTTTGAAAAAGTTTTATTAAATTGAGATAATGAATTGCTTGTTGATCAGTTAATCTCCTCTTCATTAGACGGTGTTTACAAAAAAAAAGCAGATTCATTATGCACAATAAATTTTATAAAAAAAATAATATGCAAATTTATTTAAAAACCTTTATTAAAAATATATTTATTCATAGATCCAATTTAATTGGGTACTTTTGAACTTTTTCTAAAATAAAATTGGAAGAATGTTTACTTTAAAACAGTTTAAAAAAAAAATTTGTTGACAGATGATCCTGATGAAGCCCTTAGTGCAGGAGGAATAGCTGGCATTGTTATTGCTGTAATAGTGCTGATTGTTATAGTGCTGATTGTTCTCTATGTGTTCCTTTACAGAAGAAAATGGGGTAAGCTGGCTGATACAATCTTGCCTTTTTATTGACCTCATGGTAGTACATGCATGATTCTATTAAAAGTTCATACAAAATTATCTTAGTAAAGAAAAAAAAAGAAAAACTTGGTACATAATAAATAACGCTTGTGCAAAGTAGATCTTGATTGGATGCTATATCTGGCCCTAAACCAAACAAATAAAAATGTTACATTTAATTTACAATAGTTCATATATACACTCCATCTTGGTCTGGCTTTTCTGTCGAATTTAAGAGCTCATTGATTGATTGTGCCTCATGATTCTTAAACTTCCCACCGTTGACATTTTTGGTTATCTTCTTATATTTTTTCTTTCTCCAGGAAAGCAAAAAGAAACAGGTGAAAGCAGGTGAGGGGATTAAAAAAAAAACTTTTCATGGCTGTCACAATCATGCATATCCTTTTTTTTTTTTTTTAATTTTCTAATAAACATTGAATGATCGGCACTTGCTGGCTAATGCAACATTTGCTGCTCACAGTGTATTTTGTTCAAAATCAATTATACTCTTTCATATATCATGAGACTTAAAACATGTAACACGTAATAATTGTCATAACATAGCATGCAATTAAACTTTAGAAAGTGCAGTAAGTAACCCATTAACCTATACATTTTATTTCTATTAGGAAATCTATGTTACCAGACAGACTTACCAAAGTCTTTACCAGATCAAAAACCAGCAACGTGAAGCAAGAACCCAATGGAATAAGTAAGTTTAGACTTAGTACCTATATATTAATCAACTGATTCAGTACAAATCAGGAAATTTATTTTTTTTAAAACACTCTAAATTTCAAGAATCAGAAAATAAGGACAATTTTTCAATTTAAGTTGTTTTTTTCTGTGTTGTTCATCAGCCATATCCAGTGACAAACCAAAACATGCTTCGATATTCAAAAACACAAAGCTTTTAAATTCGTAAGTTAAATTCATTTAAATTTTATGTAAATTAATTTTAAAAATCATGGATTAAATTTGACAATAAATAACTGATATTGCATCTTTGTGAGCAAATTAATTCTTTTTTATCATTTTTATTTAAATAAATTTCATGATCATAATTGTTACAAAATGTCAACATGATTTTATTTTTTTAGTAAATCAAAGCCCAAAGAGTTGTATCCGAACCGAAAAAATTCAGGCAAGTGTTGTATTTTTTTTTTGTATTTTTATTTATTTATATGTATCCAAATCTGCATCTTGCTCTCTTTATTTTTTTTCCATTTAAATATCTTTTTTTTATCTTTTATATCAAATAACTTTTAGAAGAAGAGAGTGACAGTGATCACTATAATGCGGATGACCACTCTGAAGATGAAGATGGAGATTACATCAATACAGAATTGAGAAAAATGGAACCAGATGATGGTTAGTAACATGGGATTTCACTCCAACTTATCTCTGTTGGAGAACTTGTTTACCATTTAAATTTTAATATGCAAGTTTAAACATTTTTAAGTACTGATATTAAATTTATGCATAATACAAATTTTTATTATTCGTTGGTGGGCTAATGTTAAATGTTTAAAAAAATATCCCAGCTTTAAGTTTAGATAGAATATTTACTTGAATTCTGTTTTTAATATTCACAATATTTTCTTACATTTCTAGATGAGTATCTGAATGAAAAAGATTATCGGCAACAAATAGAAAAGAAGAGACCGGTAAGTTTTCATAATGGATGGAGATTTATTTAGTTTTACTTTATTTTATTGCTGTTCATTGAGGTAGTAAAAAATTGTTTTGCGAAAATGAACTTACAAAGTAATCAAATAAGAACAGTTTACATTCATTTACTGTTCGTTTGAGTAACTTGGACAGGATATATTTAAAGTATTTTGTACAATTGTATTCATAGTGCTATTAAATTACTGAGTTTTTTTTAAACCACTATACATGTGTATATGCTTATTATTAAGTTTTTATTAAAAAAAAAAAAAAAATTTTATTTTAGTTCAACAGTAGTAATTGTGAAAAGGCTTAAGTAAAACTTTCTTTACCTCACTGAATTCTCTAATTTTCTTAAAAAAAAATTTCTTGTCATTCTTTTTTTTTTATTTGATTAAACCATTTTTTATTAGTCATAGTGTTTTGATTCCTAGATGTAATGCAGAATCTCCGAGTAGGTTTGTTTGGTAGAATAATAAATAATTTCCTTGTTAGATTTTTTTTGCTGGTATTTTTTTTTTTAGGTTCTTTTTTATTCTTTTTGTTCCAGACGGAGGATGGACTCAACTATGTTTCTATAGATTTTAAAAATATTCAAAAGGCGAGGGACAAAAAGAAGAAAAAAGCCAAGCCAGCACCAGAGACAGGACCATACTCTCAGATTGACTTTGAGAAAACGCAAGCTTTGCGTCAAAAAATGTTAGCTGAAGATACAGAACACATTAAAAATGAGCCCATCGTTGATACTAGCGCTGAAGATAATGACGATAGGAAACGACAGCCTTTGGAGCTCATGGGAACGGCTGTGTAAGAGAATAGCTGACGTGGCCATTTCGGTTCTCAGAACTGCTTGAATAGACTTAGGGTTGTAAATATTTATAAATTAAATTGGTTAGTGTAAATTGGTGTGATGAAAGTGATAAAATGTTTTGCTCATAAAATGTAAAGAGATTGAATTGCAGCATTTCCTCAGTAATCATTAATTTTAATTGCATAGCATGATGAAAAAAAGTTTATTAACTTTTTCTTTATTTGGATGTACATATATTTATATACTTCTTGCTTTTTAGCTTTGCATTTAACTTTCAAATTTTTCTGTGACAATAATTATAATAGTTGATGCTGTGCATGTATATGTTATGCAGTGGAATCAGAATAGCAAATTTTTTATGAATGATTCCTGGTCTATTTACGATGTGAATATTTTTAAATTAATTGCATGAGATATAAGAGATTAATCAGTTTCAGTTCATTTTCTGTTACATCCTTTATTTTTTTTATTTATCAGTTGTTATTTTTTAAATAAAATCTTTCAGAACATTATCATTTTTTTATATTTCTCATATATGCACATTTAACATATACACAAAATTTGAACAATGCATATATTTCATTTTACCTTTTCATTATGTACAATATTTCTTCATTCTTTTTTCCCTTTTTAAATTAGAACTATTTCATTTTACTTTTAGCTGTACATTGACTTAAATTTCATATCCCAATAGAAGAATATTGTCGCTGATGTCACTATAACAGTTTACGAAATAAATTTTTAATTAATTACATCATTAATCATATTAATTCATGTATATGTTGAAGAAAAGTATATCTGTGCTAAACAGATTTACTCTGTACATGTGCTTTGAATATTTAAAAAAGAAATATTTTAGATTTTTGTAACAGTATTCTCATGTTTTAACCATCTCCAGTTCAGTTGTTGTGTGTAACCAAGTTTTACATTCATTTTTTTTTGGATTGCAACTGCCGAATGAATCTCATATATAAAAAATATGAACTACATGTACTTGTATTTCACAATATTTCCTATGCTTCTTTACCCTTCTGTTAGTATGTTAAAGCTTGTATTTGTAATTCAAAGTATTTTCATCCTTTTATAATTAGAAATACATGTATATATTGATTGCCTTTGTTGATTACAGTTTTTACAGGGTGCTTTTCTTTTTACACCATTACAGGGGAACTCGCTGTGGTGAAAATATTTCTGTATATTTTGGTTGCTTTTTAAAAAATGGAATTTGTAGCAGATTTTTTATAAATTCAGTGAACTGATTCATATTACATGGATTAATCCATGATTTCTCCATACTAATAATCTAATTTTTAATTATTTTGTTTCTATTTCTACTACTGAATCAAATCAATAAATGTGAGCCTTTGAAATAGTCTTTGGCAGGACTGTTAAATGCCTACTTGCAGTCAGTGAAGTTATATTAATTTTATTTTTCTTAATTGAAAATTTCTTTCATTACTTTGGAAGATTTCTTATAATTTGTATAGATATTACAGTTGAATGAATACATTAAAAATAAAGTGGCATTTTTTTTATTACATGTATTAAGCATTTTCATAAAAATAGAACTTAATATCTTGTTTGAAAAAAATGTTAATATATTGCAGTTGATTTATAAATTGTATTGTTAAAATCATGGATCAGATATATTTTTTTATATCATATAAATGAGACATATTTTTAATCTTTCCTTTTATAAGCTATTTGCACTGATTGGTGTAAATCAAGTCACCTTTGTCAGTCAGTGCGGTTTGATGAAATTCGGTAGTGTTCCAGAATTACTTAATCTGTGTGTGAAGTCCCTGTATGGATGAGATGACATCTCTTGGATCCTATCAACCACTAATGGGACGGTTTTTTTTGCAATGCCCTTCTTTCATCCCCACCATAGCCGACAGTGCAATGACCATAGAGGCACCAGGGGAGACATAGCAGAGACTTAATCCATGACCTTAAATATCTATTGGTCCTTACCAAACCAGTGACCTCCAGGTCAACAGTCGAGTGCTTTACCACGCGAATGAACCAGTAGCCTTAAGCAAAAGTTTATACATTTAATTGTTTACATAACACTTACCATTCCACTTTTGAATGCATTTTTTTTTCAGTTGACATTTTAATGATTATATTTACTTTTTGAGAATATTTTGTCCCCCCATTAGTTTTGTGTGAAATAAAGTCACTAAAATTATATTATTTACTATTAGTAAGCTAAACATTATTTTTCTAAAATAAATCAAAATTAACTAAAGGGTATATTTAATGATCTTTTTGTGTATAATATTTGAATTATTACATTATAAAAATATTTAATGAAATTATTGAAGTTATTAAAGGGGTATTTAATTTTTTACAGCAAATACACGAATATCAAATTATTTATTTTTTATAAATTCCATAAAACCACTTGAAATAATATAAACTTCCTTCAAATATACTAGGTACTTACCACACAAAACATAAGGTTTAATTTTTTTTTTAAATTAATAACATGATTTATTAAATAATATGCTAAATTATGAGATTTTCTAATATTCTTAGTATGTGCCTTTGTTAAACATATTTACTGGCATCCTATTGGTCAGTTGTTGTTTTGTTAAACTAATAGCCAGTCAGAATTTATTTGCCTTGAAAAACTTACTTTTTTTTAAGTACAGTGGACTGTGCTAAACTATATAAAATAAGTCATATGTATATACAAGTTTAAATCATTGATGATATCTTTGTGTATGGTTCAAATTTACATAAGTCTTTTGTTATGATGTGAGAGTGTTTACTGTTTTTCAGGTTTTTTTCATCAAACTTGATTTTTATAATTTCTTTATACAGTTTACAGATATAATCTTTGTGTTGAGAAGTGTTATGATTTGAGTGTTTATCAAGTTTGATTCATGTAATTTATCCTGTAAAAGTTCACATTACATTTTCCTACTGTTATGATGTGAGAGTGTTTGTTGAGTTTGTTATAGTTTAAACCTGTATATGCTTGTAGACCTTACATGTTTTTATTCTTTGAGTACTGGTACTAAACATTACCAATATAAAGTAACTTATGGTCTCTTTTTAAAACAATTTTAATTGATTTTTTAATAGTTTTTTTTTTAATATCATGTCTAAGTATATTATCTTAGTACATCATTAGTACATGTAGAGTTCAGCTGATCCGAATTTCTTATTAGCAACTGCAAAACAAAAAAAACTCATTTATAAAGAAAAAAAGGAACTCATGAATTTCCCCAAAGTGTAAATAAAAAAATAAAGACTAATGAAGAAGTCCTTTCAGTAGGTTGTATCTTCTGGTCATAGTTGCCATAGCTGTTGCAATTCCAATGCATTACTCAGTTGTGACACTTCTGCTCCTGACGAATGTAGACCCCCCCCCCCCCATCATCTTAAAAACTCACCAGCATTTTTTGTCCATGCATGGCAATTTCTATTTTACAATCTCTGTGGGTCTGTGGCGTCAGTCATTACTTTCAATTTTCATTGTTCTTACTTCCACGCCGTAGGAACTCTCTTTGTTTGAAAGTTTAGTGGTGTGCTCTATGTGTGCTTTGTTGCTACGGCTGCTAACAAAATAATTTAAAGAGAAACTTTCATTTAGTAAGAAATACATTGTCGGTGATGGACGATTGGGGAGAAAATGCAATTGGACCAGTTGTGCGGATTACTAAATACAGCGGCGTAGCGTGGGTATCGGCCGCCTAGGGCGGAAGACGATTTTGCCGCCCTCTCATTTAGATATTTCAATTTAATCTATACTTTTTGCCGCCCCCCCCCCTAAAAAGTAATAAAAAGTGCCGTCCGGTGCGGACCGCACCCACCGCCCCCCCCCTAGGTACGCCACTGACTAAATAAATGTATATTGGAGGGGGGGGGGCGCTGGTAGAAGGGGATGTGGGTGCTTGCTGATTTTTTTAAGGCTTTCTTGCTCACAGGTTAATATTCTGTCCAAAACTAGCCTGAGTTGTAGGCAACTATTTACAGGGCCGCTTTATCATATAGGCACTGTACCTAGGGCCTACGGACTTTTCCAGGGCATACGAAAGCCAGAATGGCAAATAAGTGCCGGTGCATTCTTGAAAAAATATTAAACAATGAAATCGGGGAGGGTCTACGACTTTGAAAGTGCCTACGACGACCTTAAAACGGGCCTGACTATTTAAGTCCACATCTGAAGTATTCTCACTTTTTTTTTCGTGTCCAATCAGTGCCCCTAAGTTCATCCAACTTTAAGAAAAAATATGGTTACCCAAACATTTGTTGTGGAAATAAAAAGACGGCTGGACACAGTCCCGTAGCGTGAAAATTCTACAGCAGGGGCCAGGCAATAGCAGGGGGGGGAGGCAGGTAATACATTTTACTAACTTTTACTAAGTAGAGCAAATAAGCAGAGCCCCCCCCCCCCGCACGCTAAGGGCCTGCAGCCACACAATATCCAGGTCTACAGAAACAGAATGAACTGTAGTTTATCTCCACCCCCCCCCCACACACACACACACACTTTGGTCTGTACAGGTGTCATGGATGTGTTGTGTGTCAGTCACTGTCTGTTGAGCTTTGCACGTGTTGAATGTGATGGTGAAGACTTGAGTGGGTGAAAGGTCAGAAAGTATAAGGTGATTGGTTGTGGTGGTCAGATGACAAGGGGGTTAACCATGAGGGCGAAAGTATGACGACCATGGCAGTTGCTCGAGAGCACTGAGTGGTGGATGACGCTGTGTTGAGGGATTCTTTGTTGTAAAGTATTATTATTTGTATTGTTATAACAAATGTTGACCATTGGGTTCAGCGGCGTAGCGTGGGTATCGGCCGCCCAGGGCGGAAGACGATTTTGCCGCCCTCTCATTTAGATATTTCAATTTAATCTATACATTTTTGCCGCCCCCCCCTAAAAAGTAATAAAAAGTGCCGCCCGGTGCGGACCGCCCCCCCCCCTAGGTACGCCACTGATTGGGTTCTTTCGTTGAGTAATATTGTGAGTGAACGGTGGCATACAGTGGCCATGGCATTTTAATGTTATCACAACATTGGGGGGGGGGGATTTTTATTTCGGTACACTTGAAAGCAATCTCCAGGCATAGAAACACGATTCTTCACGCGACAGTTGTTTTTTTTTTTAAATTTTATTGAAGCTTATCACTTCGATAGACATGTTAATTGATGGGAGTCTGTTAAACTAACAGTGGTCCCCAACCTTTTTCTCACCACGGACCGGTCAACGTTTGATCATTTCACCGCGGCCCGCCGGAAAGGGGTGGGTGGGGGACTGATTAATATCTCGTCCATTGAAAGTCGCACAATGCCGATAGAACTACCACAATGGCAAATGAAAAGGAAATAATTTAATGTTTCTTTTGGGGAGGGGGGTAGTAAGCCTACTATTCCATCTTCACCCTGTGTGTTGGGGACCAATGTGTTAAAAGATAAAGGACAAATCTTATGAAAAGTTAATTTACTTATGTTTCATTTTTATTCATGGCTTCTCAACAGTCGTAAAATGTATTTTGTTATTTTTCAAAATCAATCTCTATATTATTTTTTTTTCTATACATATTATGATTATTTGTATATCCCATGATACTTCGTCTCCTGTATAATATAGGTTAACAGGCGAGTTTTTTGGAGCGGCTTATGATCGTTACGAATAATCTTTTGAAATGTGACATGCCCAAGTACCGTAATTGTAAATACGCAGTGACTACGGCACCAGCCAAAACCATTATATTAGGGTATAAGGAACATGGCATATATACATTTTTTTTTTCAGAATTTTTTTTTCAGGATTAGGGTTAGGGTGTGGAGCAATATTATCTATGGCTGGTACCCGAAGTAAAAAAATACGGTTGTAGCCACTCCGTTGTAAATAAAGGAGCCCGGCATTTTTCAACTTTCTATATACACATGAAGTTAAGGGTTAGTGACTTTGCCTTTTATTAGTTTCGTTTTATCTATCAAATTATCTACAGACAACTTATTTCAGTAGTAGGCCAAAATTGTAATTACCCACAATTTTTTTTTAATTATTTTAGAAATGATAACATATACATATATGTACACATGATGAGTTGTTTTATTTATTTATTGCATTTTATAATGTGTTTTTTTTTAAAATATTTTTTTACTTTTACTTTTGAAATTATTAATCTTGTTTTAGTTGCACACTTCTGCACCAATTTGAATTTGGCTGCTAATGCTACTAGTCTGTTGCGCGCTCGATGCTATGCGTATTTCGCCATGATAATTTTAAGGCGATTTTTTTTTCCCATTAGAAAATGTAATATAATCTCATATTATTAAAATACTTTATTGTCATGTAGAATCTACACGTGCCAAGTGAGGCAAATGTCCAAAATCGATCTACAAGATTTGAAAAAACACACACATACACACACACACATAACTGACATAACGCGACAAAAAGAAAGTGAAACGAACTAAAAGATTATAAAACTATGGGTTTTCCCATTCTCCGAACAAACCGGAAGTTAAAATGTGTAAACATACCGTGCATCCCCACCATAGACGCCATCGTTTTATTATCTTACGAACATCCGCAAAAAGATTTACATGTCTTGCAAATGCATATCAGTAAAAACGTATTCATCATATTAAATTCATTACTTTATGAAATATTGTCCTTTTTGTCTCAAGGTAAATTTATTGTTATAAAAGGGTGAAACAACTATTTAAAAATTTAAGTCAAAAGTAAGTAAAATTAGACTAAAGTCTAGAGTGACTAGAGATGGCTATTTCTGGAGGGTCCCCCTCAATGCCGAACCTAGGGATTTGGGGGCCCGAGGAGATTAGCCTCTTTGAGGGCCCCTGCATTTTGACACTATAACATGTTATAATGTACTTAATATATAATGTAAAAACTATTTTTGCCCCCCCCCCAAGCTGGGGCCCCGGGGGGGGGACTTTCGAATTTGAACTCCCCCCCCCCTCCTTCCACCCTAGGTAAGCCTCTGGTCCCCCTGTTAAAAATTTTTATTTATTGATTTTTTTTTCCATTTTTTTAGTAGGAACTTATGGTATCCGGACAAAACCCCCACTGGACCTCTCCCCTATGTTTATTATAAAATCTATTATCTGGCACTCATTTTTAATAAAAAAAAAAGGAATATATAATACCTGGATGAAAATATATATAAAAATACGTATTTTTAAGAGAATTTTTTTTTTCAAAGTACTCCAATAAGCTGCATTAGCCCGTCGAGCCACAGTGGTCAAAATTCAATCTCTTGTTAACTTTACATCAACATGCAGCTTATCTTACAAGGTAAAAAAAAACAAAATTAAAGGTTTTAGCCCAAGGTCAATACTGACTGTATCTTTATTCTACCTTTTAATTCTCATGCCAGACATACATTGTATAGCAGACAGTAAAACAAACAGCATTAGAACCACAGTGGTCGTAAGCCAATCCTTTATTTAGGTAAAACAGCATAGAAAGATGCCACTGTTATATCCAAAAACATTTCCCTTAGCCCATGTTCAACTTCGTATTTATTGAAATATTAATAATATTGACTTATATTCAATCTTAATATTTTGAGGGTTTTGTCCACTGGGGATTTTGTCCTACACTTGGAACTTATCTACACAATTTTAGTTTTTTTGAGCAAGCATACAACAGTAAAGTCTCATCGTTTTTACATCTGCTTATCTCCCCTGTTAACTATGCAGTCTTGTTGAATGATAACGGAGGATTAATTTTTTAGGGCATTTCTAATAATACTGGTAGTGATTTTCTGCAACTTTGTTTAAAACTTTAAAAGGGTGTACATTTTAGGCATACTTTTGCCAATTCATGCCATCTTCTGTCTGTGAACAATTTTGGATGATTCATTATTTTAATAACTCTTTTTATTAGTTGTTGAAATTTTATATCTGCCCCGCACATTGACTGTTAAAAACAACATTATGTATAATCATACTATTTTTACACATTTTGTAGCAAAGGGGATTGTTTTGAACCCTGTTTCAACCAAATATTATACTTATTGCATTGGAAAAGATGAGCCTATTATACTGACTAACCCATTCCCTGATATACTTCATGGAGCGGGCTTAGATCACTTAGTAGGAATGGAGTGGTACCGTAATGTGTCTGGTAATCAGGTGAAACTGACATCGGCATTGGAACCATTCCAGTCACCTGTGCCAAAGATAGTTTCTTATGAGAAATGGGGACTGCAGGTATGTTCATATGGTAAAATATAATTTTTAAAATATGCTCCAGACAACTGTTTTGGCGGACTTTAATTGTAATATTTGATGGCCTTTGTTTATTTTACTCAGTAAAATATTGTTTGTTTTTATGTTTTTATTTGGTGGGAATATAGAAATGTGAGATATTGTGCACATAATATGCAGTAGGAAGTAGATGTGAATAGTAGACCCTCAATAAGTTGTTCACAGTTGAGTTAGAGACTGGCCAACAGTTAGATAGACAATCAATTGATCATGTATTTGAACTGTGTATTCTTTTGTTGATTTAGATTTGTGTGTTTGATGTTAAAGTATTATTGCCTAGAGATGGCATAAGGGAATGTGCCCTAGGTATTTTAATGTGATTGCATATTGTTACGGGTCTTTTTAATAATAATGCCTGTAGTAGCTATAATAATTCCAGTCAACACTAATAATGAAGTCGTCTCAAGTTGAAGTAACAAAACTATGATATTTAATTCTTGAACATGAACTGACATAAGTAAATTTCAGGAGGAGTACAATATAAAGCTATGAACATGCATCCGCATATCTTGATGCCCAGAGCTCGACTGATTAAAACAAAGCATGTGCTCCCAACTGTCGGTTTAGTATACATCATTTCTACCAAATGACGTAAACACTAGAACTCTCAGTAATATACAACTCAAGATGGCTGAATGACGCCATGGATACTGTGGTGGGAGGAGCCTTCCGAAGTGTGCCATCAGGCTTAGACTATATTATTTCTCCACACATATATTGTTCTATAAAAAATATTTAAAGCTTTTAACAAGGAGTTTGCCTGGGCGTAGATTCACTGAACATGGGATATCTTCAGCATTAACTTTCACTTATTTTACACATGTCCAACCAGAACAGGGATGAATGCTTCCCAAACAAACATATACTTAAATTGCACAAATATTGATTGATTAAATAAAAAAAAAGTGTATGCATTAATACTGTTTGAATTAGTTACAACATGGAAAAAAAATCAAGTTTTTTTTTCCTCCCATTTGCCATAGCTATTGTATGCAATAGTTAGTTTATGTCGCTAAACAAACTATATTGAGCTATAGGTTAGACACCCCTGGTACTCGTCATAAAATATTGCTATACGAAAAATAATTTCACCAGATCAACAGTGTTAGCCCTAAAGACAGTGGAGTTTATTTAGCTATTATGAGCTCTACAACTTACACAACTCGCCAGACTGCTGTCAATATTTTTGTTGCATGTAGGTACAATTGTGTATGTTTTTTCTTTAACTTTGTAGGCTGTTAAAACAACTTTACTAATAGAAAGGTGTGACGTGTAGAATTTGTCCTCCCCTCCACCACCCCCCAGTTCGCCACTGGGTCAAGGTTCCAGCCGCCATATTGAATCGTTTCATCGACGTCTTCACCCCCCCAATCGCTTCACTGTCGTCGTCTCCCCCCAAGCGTTGCACCAACGTATTCGCCGCCGCCCCCCCCCCCCCCCCGACCTTATAAAAGAAGTGAATAGCAGTAGTTGATAGTTAGTAAGGTGCTGACAGTCATACGAGTTAGACGTAGTGTTAGTTCGGTGTAGACAGTTCTAAGAGTTAGTTGTAGACTTGTAGTCGCTAGTAAATGATAGTTGCTTAAATAGACATAAAGACATTAGACAGAGGACTTGTATAGTGTATATATTCATCTATGTTTTAGAAGACATTAAAGTTTAGATCTTTGTGTTCATATACCAAGTGTTGGCTTTAATATATATATATATATATATATATATTAGAGAATTTTGTACGTAACATATTTGGTGAGCATATTAAAATCACCTGGCGAGCCTGCCCTCAACATATAGATTCTTATGTAACATCTGACGTAACATCTGACGTTACAAAAGGAAAAAAACAACAAAAGTAGTGTGAGTTATTACACGACACCTTTTTTTTTTTTTATTTTTTCAAGAAGTAAACCTCTCTGTATAAATCTGCAATAGTTTTGTACATGTATTATTTGTTATTTGTAACAGAATGACATTTAATCATTTTTCTTTCCTTTCACTGTTAGCATATCCAGTACTTAAGTCAGAGAGTCTATCTGTGAAAGAAACAACTAATGGAGGTGGCTCAAAAACATACAGCTGTGGACAGATAGCATTTTTAGGCCAACCGCCCATTAATATCATAATGAAGGTAAAAATTGGCTGTAACTCTGAAATTTTTTTTTTAATTATTCATTTATTTAGAAGCTCTATTTTTTTTTTTCTTTCTGCTGTCTTCTCAGTTTTCTAGTTTCTCCGCAAAATAATATTCTAATTAAATCTTGAGATTTTTGAAAAAAAAAAACACATTTTTCTCAGTTATATTATGCCACTAATTATACACACCTAAAACAGAGTTTTTATTTACTTCATGCTTTCTCATTTTGTTTAAAATGAAGCAGTATGCTCAATCCTGTTAAGTTTACATGTTGCTTTAACAACTTACAGGGAAGTGATGGTACAGTTCTACCGTCAACTTACCGTGATGGCTATCAGCTGGTTACTTTACCATATTCCAAAGGTAAGCTGCAGCTATTGAATTTATGAGTGGAAAATTTAATAAGAGCTACAGGTATATATTGAATTTATTATCCTTTATCCCTTGCAGTAATCTTACAACAACAATCACAATGCAGGTATCTTCTCAAAAATATTTGCAGAAGTAAACCTGACTGTTTTCCCTCTTTTGTTATTTTCTCAGATGGTCAGCAAGTGACTTGTGAAGTCGATAAAAATTCCACAGCGTATCATTGCATACCTGAAGCTGATTTATCCCGATGGGGATTGCCTACTATCAAGGAGCCTCACACTGCTAGTGAGTTTAAAGTTTACCCTTCATTGTGTACTACTTAATCATGTTTCACTATCTGTCCTTCACTGTGCACTACTGATCATGTTTCACTATCTGTCCTTCATATTTGGCATGTGCGGAGTCAACTAGTTAGCT
>JAGDYQ010000065.1:3144997-3156826 GCA_021962125.1 Bulinus truncatus | reverse complement strand
TAGTGGTGGCGAACCTATGGCACGTGTGCCTTAGTCGGCCACACGACTAAAATACCACCTCATTCAATTTTAATTCGAGTGAGGAACTTTTTTGGTTGAATTGTGGGAACGCGGCCCCAAAAAGGTACGCCACCACTGCCCTAGACTAAAAAAAAAATTAATCTATGGCCAGTCTATGGGCCCCTATTATAATACTCACCGACTCCCCACTGCCCCCCCCCCCGCATTGTAACGCCACCTCTGCTTGTATTATCGATTCTTTTGATTTGTAACTCTACGGCCGCTCACTGCCATTCGGCTCCCGGTTAACATCTCGTCCATGGAAAGTCGCGAGACCCTAAGAGAAAATAAAAAGAATATTATTCAATGTTTTTTTTTGGGCGCCCCAGTACCATTTGATCCACGGATATGTAGCGGTCCGCGGAACGTGGGGTTGTAAAACACTGCATCAAATCACAGGCGCTAATCTGTGGGCGCCACTCAATTCTCCACAGGTTGTTGTTTTTTTTGTAAAGAATTGTTCATACAACAAATCAATACGTCTTCCTTCGATTCATTCCATTAGTTTAGCGACAGTTTAGGATTCCTCGCGCAAGGTTCACCATCAACAATGCGAATTGCCCCATGTTCCGAAACGGGGCAATTTTTGTGAAAACATTAAGTGCTTTTGGTTTTATTTTAATATGGCTCAATTTCTAAAAAAAAGTTCATATATAAATGATGGCAGACAGTGGCGCAACCAGGGGGGAGGGGAAGCGGGGGGCTTGAGCCCCCCTCCCCCCAGACCAAATCATCAATACATATTTTACTATATAAAGTTACTAAAAAGACTGTCAAACTGTCTTTTTTTAATATGTGAGCCCCCTCCAGCATTTTTTGCTGGTTTGCGCCACTGATGGCAGAAACCCGCTTATCCGCCAAACTCCCCTCCCCATTTGCCCCACAAGTCGTACCCGAAATGTGACATATAAAAGTACTTCTTTATTAAATCTGGTTTTCATTACTCTTGTTTTTTTTGTGTTCCCATATTACGTCATAAAAAGATAAAATAGATTTAAAACAAATATTTTAATTGCATCATTGAAAGTTTTCTGTATGTTCAGTTTTAATAATACATAGGCCTAACACATGATGCCTATGGCTAATATAGGCCAAACACATGATGCCTATGGTTAATATAGGCTTAACACATGATGCCTATGGCTACTATAGGCCTAACACATGATGCCTATGGCTAATATAGGCCAAACACTTGATGCCTATGGTTAATATAGGCTTAACACATGATGCCTATGGTTAATATAGGCCTAACACATGATGCCTATGGCTAATATAGGTCAAACACATGATGCCTATGGCTAATATAGGCCTAACACATGATGCCTATGGCTAATATAGGCCTAACACATGATGCCTATGGTTAATATAGGCCTAACACATGATGCATATGGGTAATATAGGCCAAATACATGATGCCTATGGTTAATATAGGCCTAATACATGATGCCTATGGCTAATATAGGCCAAATACATGATGCCTATGGTTAATATAGGCCTAACACATGATGCCTATGGTGACCTTACCATTCAGGAATGAATGCGGCATCTGGAGGCGGGTGCTGCCGTTGTTTTCCTTCAAGAACTTACGCTGCCTTACGGAAAAGAAACAAAAAAAAATCTCATCACTATGATTTTTCCCATACTTTGAATGAGTAACATTATCATCTGGTTTAAGGACATCCGGATATACTGAAAAGAAAAGGGGTTGAACTAAAAGAAATAACAGCAAAAGTGAGGAGCATAGACATCAAAGTTATATATATATATATATAGTATAGTAGAGAGTAAAGATGCTACGAGGGCTACAGGGGAAGATGATGTAAAATACTTAAGTTCACACGTTTATAGTAGGCAAGGGGAAAGGAAGAGGGTTTTGTAACTATGATTACGATTGTAACTCGCACCCGGAACACAATAACTTTTTAGCCCCCCCCCCCAGCCCCATTCGAAAACCACATATTATATGTAAAATATACCATTTGGCGCCCCATTGTGAGTAGCGCCCGGGCATGATTCCCCCCTGCTCACCCCTCACTACGCCTCTGGGCCCTAGGAAAAGACTTTCGTGGACCTATTATAATCAGGACTGGGGCCACATTTTCATACGGGGACCCAAGGTGAAAACATTAAAAAGGTTATAGCTTTCAAATCTTGGGGCCATTATAATCTTTGACAACTGGGGTCCCTCTGGCCCATTCTAGCATTCAGTCATTTTATACAGGGACCCCTTCTAAGTGCTTAGATTGCCCTTCTTTATGGATGGTCTGAATGTTAGTAACGCAGGCCTTCCGAAATGTGAAACGAGCCTATTTGTGAAGTCCCTGTAAGGATGAGTGAGACGTTTAAATTAAGAGAGATTTTTTGTCAATCAGCGGAACAGATGAATTCTCGTTGGCCCCGTGTAGGCCTGCATGTATATGTAGTCTTGTTGCATAAGGTCTGAATGCGCGGGACCCTAGTTTCAAACACGAGCCTTAGAACAGTAACTTTAGTCTATATGTCGTACCAAAACGCTTCTGGCGACGGGCCTGGGAAGGTTGCCCTTATTGCCGCTACTATTTTAGGGGCGTTTATTGTTTTAGAAGGGCTCCCCTCAAACATTTTGCGTAGGTCCACACCCCCCGGGTTGCTAGGGACGCCACTAATTGTAGATATAATATTTAGGCTGTATATCACAATAGCATATCTATAATGTTGAAATACTTCACACACACATAAAAAGAAAGAAATGAAAAGCTATGTCTAACATACAGCGCCCATAATGGTCAACTTTCCAACCGGAAAATCTGTTATACTAGCCACTTGAACACCACAGCCCTCTGATAACCCGATGTTGCTCATCGGGAAAAGCGGTAGCTTGTCAGCGACGCATTTCTGTCGCCTCCGTGCAAATTTAGGTTAGTGGTGGTAATACCAGGTGACTTCATTTTGAAAAGTGGGTGACAGGTGACAGTTGACACACGGCTTGTGCCCCTTTACTAGGAAGTGGATATTTTGTTCTCTTTTCAAGGTAAGACAGTCTTCAAAAGTTAATACAAGTTGTATTCGGAGTCAAACGGAATTATATATATTTTCAAGTTAAAGTGATGTTTAAAGTACAAGTTAAGTGTAATTTTTGTTAGTTTTATGACAAATCTTCAGGTCAATCACGTAATGAGGTATACACCAACCACTAACTTTTTTTTTTTCAAAGATAAAAATAATGATTTATGACGACTATGAATTATTCATTGAATATAAATATTATATTGAATAATTATCGGCATTGGATTGGGGTAATTTATCGCACAGTTCTTGAATTCAAAATGTATGATGTTTTGTAGGCTAAACCTGATTAAGACCTAATTTAGGTTATTCTTGAAGTGTTTTGAAGATAAATAATTGTTGACTTACTTAAGTTTCAAGTAAATGCAGCCTAAAAACCATTTCTGTTTTACTCATTATTCTTGTTATGTCATGCAAAAATGAATAATTAATGTTACATTTTTTTGGAGGATTAGGTACATAGAAGTAGTAGGCTGGCCTAATTACAGTTACATACAAGAATAGTCTAATTACAGTTACATACAAGAATAGTCTAATTACAGTTACATATTATAAGGCTGGTCTATATACAGCAACATAGTCATAGAAGGCTTGTCTGCCAGCTGGATAGCAAAGTCAATAGTCTGAATAGTGAACTAGACTCAAATGCAAAGCGTACAGGGCTCAATTCCTTGTAAAGCCAAAGATATTCGCAGTTGACTTGGGGATGAAATGGGCACTACCAAGTCGATAAAGGATGTTTGAAAGCACATCTGTTGATGCAGTGGCGTAGTGAGCTTAACTCGTGCCCGGGGCATAATACTGTTTAGAACCCCTCTCCCATTCAAAAGCCATATAATATTATATGTAAAATATATCATTTGGCGCATCTTTATGAGTAGCGCCGGGGGCATGATTACCCCCCTCACTACGCCACTGTGTTGATGTGTCCATTTGTTCCCCACATCAGTTGGTTAACCAGTTGGAATTTAAAAAATAAAATTATGGTCTAATTACAGTTACATTGAAAGAGAGCAACTTTGATACTCATCAGCACTTCATCGGCTCCCTTATGCCCTATTCTTGTTCTTTTGTCAAGTTAACTAACACTCACTGAGACATAATCACCAGGGAAAAATAACAATCTAGCAGTTAGTCATATTTTAGCCTCAATGTGTTTGGTCAAGTGGCTAGCACTTGTAGTATCTCTGACTTGGCTATCATCTGTAAACTTAAGTGAGGACAATTTATAATCAACTAACCATTTTGTGCTCATCTTATTTTCTTCTTACATTAGAACTTTAAAAGGCAAGAAGAAAAGACATTTTTCTGAAGCTTATTTTTTAAAAAGTATAAATGTAAGTCAATATTAATGTTATCTGGCTTGGTTTCAAAGAATGAATACTAGTATACAAATAAAAATTTATAAATTTTAATTGATAAAAATTATTTTTTTTGCATAAATCTGTGAAATTCACAAAATATTTTTTTTTTACTGTATAGATTTGATTTATCTATATCATAATACCCTTTTTTGTTGGTTTGAAATTAGTGTAAGAGCAGATTTCTCCCCCCTTGGCTGGCTTCTCATTTTTTTTTATTTACTCATAGATACTCAAGACAATGACTGGTTTAAAGTGAAGTTCCATCTGATAATTGACTGTTAAGTTTTATTGAAATGCAAGGCAGCCCAATCATGACATCAAGTTTCTTTTTGATCTTCATTACTATCTTCTGGCATTTTATAAGTAAGTATTTTATTTTATTTTTTTAGTTCTATTATTATATTCACACAGCATATTATTGGTGTTGTTTTTTTTTTTTTTTTTGTAATAGTTTTATAAGCTAATAGAGAAAAAAAGGGGAAAAAAATCATCAATTAATTAATAAAAAGTTCACTAACTGCAAACTGAGTTTTAGAAGAAAAAAATGAATGAAATAAATATTGATGTATTTTTAATTGTTTCATTGTGAGATGGATTATCAGGGCACATTCGACACTAGTTAAAGTGAATTCTGAATACATTTTTTCTCTCTCTATGGTTAAATAAAGTTATCACAATCAGTTAAAATTTCTCAGGTCTTTAACATTGCACATTATATTTTTTAAACTAAACCCCCCCCCCCCCCATCACCCTTGCCTCTTCCCAGTCCTATAAATTTTTTTTTTTTTGGAGTTAGTTCTACAAGTTCCAAACCACATTGGTTGTAAATATTCTTAACTTTCTTTTCCACATTTTTTTAAGTTTTTACTTTTGGATTCACTCATGCAGTAGCTTGGACTTTGAGACATTTTCATTGAGTTCTTACCCATGCCCAGTAATATTCTGCATGAAACTCGATTCTCTAAAAGTCTTCGATGAAATAGCATTTGGCAACATACCTTGCATAAATCCACCAATTTTTTGAAGCAATAATATCTCCCTGCTTTTTGCCTTCTCTATGCTATGTCAGGGTACAGTTTGTGCGATGGTGACTCTGGCAAATTTCAGCACAAAGGATGGAACATTGAGCCCCCCCTAGGTCGACAGTTAAGCACTTTACAATGCATGACCACCCCCTTCCCATCATTACCCTTTAAACAAAATATATATGATTATTTCTTGTCTTTTAAGTTACCTCAGGTCAAGTTTCAAACCCAGTAGCATCATTGGAGAATACATCGTTGTCAGGCTGACATTAAACATTCCATCTGCAGAATCAGACAGTAACATTCCTATCAGACTTGTAAATGGAAATGGACCAAATCCACAAGATGTTTTGTTTATTTCAAAGTCAGATTTTAGTGTCAAGATTGTGGACAAATATGTAAGCAGATTGACTGTCACACCATCTTTGGCTGAAAGAAAAGTTTATGTTGATTTGAAAGGTGTCAGTTCAGCTGATGCAGGAATGTACACGTGTTATAATGGGATAAGTTACAACAATGTTAATGCCAACTGTGGACAAAAACTGGTCATTGTGCGTAAGTACTAAATAATACATTTTTATGAATTTCCTTTGAATATTTTTTTACTGGCTTTGATTAAGTCAAATATAATTTTAATTTTTCAATATATGTAGGAAAACCCAATAAGCCAACAATCCAAGAGTTGACCAGTGCCTTAGAAGGTGACAATTTGAAACTTGCCTGTATGACCAACTCCACAAGTTTACCAACTGACCATGGGCTCAAGTCTGTCATTCTTTGGAGAAATGAACAAAATCAGATCATTGGAGCACCAGGGACAGATAAGGTTTATATTGTTGTTTAGTGAAATAATTTACAAAAAAACCAGTCTAGTTCTTGATTAATGGAATACTGAACATACACATTATATATTGATTTAAATAGCATTAACACTCCTTGTGTTTTGTCTTGTAGTGATCTACAAATTAAGTTATATGCAACTGTACTATTGTATAGTTATAAATAATTTTGAAAGCATTTCAAGTGTATTTGAATTTTTAGTTTATCTTTTCTTTGTATCCTTTAATCAATTGAAGTCAGTGTTAAGCTCAGACCAATACAGTATTAAAAGATCAACATCTGGCGCCCTATTGCTGTGTGCTCTACTTTTAATTGACACTTAACATTTCCTTTTCTCCTAAATAAATTGACAAGCTTCAAAGTAAACATTTGGTAACATTTTTACCATTTAATATTTTTCATTGTGAAACATTCCTTTACATTTCAGCTCACCATGGATGCTGATGGTCATCTTGTGATAAAAAACATTCAGCGTACTGACAAAGGACGTAAACTGACCTGTACATCTTCAGATATTGCTGAAGGTATAACAAGTTCACCAGAGTCTGACCAAAGTCAAGTCTATGAAGTAAAACCTGAATGTACGTTGATATATTTTGATGGAAATAGTACACATTTTTTTAAAAACTGAGCACACATTAGAAAAATGTAATATACAGTATACATACCTGTGCCTAATATGCCAGATACTACCAAAAGCAGAAAGGCAATAAAACCCAATAAATAATCACATCTCACCCCATGCTATATCAAGAACAACTAGATGGATCAACATCATTTTAAAAAAGTAACAAATTAATAGAAACATATGTTTGACTTTAATTATTACAAAATGTTTCCTGTTTCTCTACCAGTCAAGCCATCAGTGAGTGACATTGTTCTGAAGCCCCCAATTTCAGGTGATGACAAGATCAGTAAGAAAGATTCAGAAGATTTGACCTACACTTGTGATACAACTTGTGACCCTGCCTGTACTGTCCAGTGGTCATTTAAATCTTTTAGTTCTTCAAGGTTAGCTGAACATATATTTTTTAAATTTATTGATTTTTAATTATCATGATTGTAAATCATAATTTTGTCATATTATTATTTTCAGTTTTGTTCTGTTACAATTGGCTGATCCTAAAACTTTAAAGAAAACAGTACAACGAGCTGACCATGGCACCTACAGGTGTAGTGCAACCAACAAACATGGAGTAGCGAATAAAGATTTTGAACTTGAAGTTTTATGTAAGTCTATTCACAGGTTCAGATTATCTTAGATTTCATTATCTGACCTTAAACATTAGCCTTAGTTTTTTCTAAAACAGTGAAATGTCATTAATATGAATTTCATTGTAAATCATTAGCATGAATTTCATTGTAAATCATTAGCATGAATTTCATTGTAAATAATTATTCAGTATTGCAATTTTTGTTTTGTCCATTCCCCTTCACTTATATAAGTAAAAAAATTAGTCCCTAAGGTCTTATCGGGGCAGATGAAGTGACCTCAGAATATAAAGGGATTGTGTGGTCAGCACAATGCCCAGCCGCCTTCACAACCCCCAACTTAAAGTCTGGTACCTATTTAAAGCTGGGTGGACTTGGGGACTTTCACCAAGACCTGAAAAAAATCCCAAGGTTCTCATTGTGGTTCAAACCTGGGATCCCTTCGGTCAACAGTTGAACTCTCTACACTGCATGACCACCTGTGTCCCCCCCCCCTTATATAATGTGTTAAAAACACATCACTAATGATTTTCTTACTTTCAGTATTGCAAAAAAAAAAAAAGGACTTTTTCCAATATTTCTTAAGTCAGCTTTGAGTTCAGTTTGCGGTAAACAGCTTTTACGTTTAAGGGTTAATTGGGGGGGGGAGATTTCATGCAAGGAATAATACTATTGGCTTGCTAGGAATTTGTAATTACACCCAACCAATGAAAGTTATTGTTAGGAACATTGTACGCATGGGAAAAAATTTACTAAGCCAGGCAGAGAGGTTTAACCTTTAGCAAGATGATAGCTTACAGGGCAGAGGGGGGGATATGTGGAGAGGCATCTTTTTACAGTACAATGAAAAAATAAGTCTAGGAGTTGTTTGTAATACAAAAGTGTAGATACCCAGTGTTAATAATTAATGATTGAAAAGTTCACTGATGGGGGGGGGGATGAAGAAAAAAGCATTACGTAGTAAATGAATGACCTCAAATAAATACCAAAATTTCATTTACTTAACTAAGCTGTGTGTTGCAAGGGGGGAGAGGCAACCCTTGAACTGACTTAACTGCCAATCATATCAACCTTTAATAAAATTAACATATACATGTAAAATAGGAATCTGTTTGTTGACAGCATGCAATGAGTAATATCATTTTGATTACAGATTATTATATGACGAGTTGTTTTTTTTTTTTTTTTGCTTTTGATACTGGAGCAGTTATCGGCAGATAGTATTGACATGCATTTTTTAGTTGTTATCTATGGGAAAAAAACACTATATAATAAGACTTTGTTCACAATTATATATTGCAGTGATAATAAGAGTGTCCATTTTTATAGCAAATTGTGATGAAAAAGTATCATAGTCAGCATAAACCTAATTGTAGCTTTCACACAGAAGAATAAGACCTGTATAACATATCCGGTTTTTCTTGGAAGATTAAGAGACGATAACTCTGATATAGTATTTTCTTGAACATAATCCAATTAATTTAGAATTAAAAATTAATTAGATGTATTATCTTTTCTTTGAGTCAATTCGCTTGTAGATTGTGGTAAGAGTGGTGAAGGAAAAAAATTAACAAAAATATTTTCTCTCACCCAAACGTTTATGATAGAAAACATCTTAATCTACGACTTTCTCATTTACACTTTGTTGATTAGATCAAAATTGTAGGTTTGGTGAACAGTTGAATCTAAAAATAAAGTTATAAAATCTGCTCATCCACAATGGTCATGGCTATCTCAATCGTAAACTATCCTAATTTTTTTTTTACATCATATGATTTCTTGTCCGAAGAAAATGTATACTTACAGAGGTGTCTGAATAATTTACATAATAATTAGTTGTTTTTTTTTACATTTAGAATGTTAGATCTAGTTTTCTGAAAAGGCTACCCACCACAGAAATATGCACTCTACAGTTGGAGGGTAAAAATTCAGATAGCATTACTGACAAAGTGTGTTTGACTGTGATTACTATTGAAACTGTTTAGCTTAAAAAAATGTGATCTTATTGTTTGGGGTAGGAACATGATGCCAACTGACCATCATATTTTTCAAAGATGGTAATAAACAGTATAATTTTAGTAAATGGAGATCTTTTTGTTTGTGTTGGAGAAACATACAATCATTATATTTAATCAGAATTACAGTCAGTCCTAGTCTAAGAATAGAAACTAGGATTTGAAATTCCTATGAGAATGTCTTTTTAAATATACTTATTTATGTATGCATTTATTTTGAAATTTTTTACCTTTTTTATCTGTAATTATAAACTTGGCATGTTTTAAACTCACATTATAATTCTTTCACTACATGTACCATATTTAATCGTTTATCATGTATTTCTGATACACATAGGAAATTCTAATGCAAGGGGGGTAATTCAGGTGTACAAGTATGCAAAAATTAAATGTTATCAACCCCCTTGTTTATTTTTCTTTTTCACTCATTTTATAAAAACTTCAGGAATAGAAAATATATTGTTCAATACAGTCAATGTTTAGCATAAGTTTATATTATTGTGGACAGTTTAAGTAAAATTAGTTGAATATCTTTGCATTCATAGCTAAATTGAACGAAAGGCACAAGAAGGACAAAAATTGATTTGCTGCTGCTCTCTCTCTCTTTTCCACCTCAGTGTAACAAACTTTCAGTATCGTTAGATAGATTCACAAGTTCTTATCAATTATTTTTGAAGGACATTTCACTGTGTAATATTTTTGTCATAAGTTACGGCATAAGTTCAGTTTTAAATCAGTTAACACACTTATTTTGGGTGTCACAGCTCAGATTTATTTATTTCCTTGATCAGATGTCAGTTCACCAGTGATAAGTCTCAGAAAAGAGTAAGACAGAAGATAACATCAAAATTCAAGAAAAATCAACCAGTCACACCAAAGTGACGTCATTGATGCTCTGCCAGCTCCAAAGATCAGGTGAGAATTACAGTTAAAAAATTGGACAAATTTATAACAAAAATCTTTTATTTGATAGAGAAAACTATGAGTTGTATTTGTAAAGCTAACTTTTGATATTATAACATAGCTTTAAGTAAATCTCTTCAACTTTAGAACCACTGATAAGTTGGAGAATTAATCAGATAATAGTAAAAACATAATGTTATAAATATGAACAAAATCTTTTTTTTTGTATATTTTATTTTATTGACTTCTGAAAACATTCATGATACTCTTTGTACCTTATTTGTTTCATTTTTCTTAATTACATACATATATCTGGCTTATTTAATACATTTTACTACTTTTGTACTGTATTTAAGTATTATTTTTAAAAAATAAATTTCACTTTTTCTCTTTGTAAAGTTCAAATAATTTAAATTTTTAATTTGTGAAAAATATTCTGCCAAGTATATAGCTGCAGGGGGATAGGGTCTGATTCCCACGCATGATATTGCAGGAAGGAATACTCAGGATTCACAGTGATCCAGTTGAAGGTTGGAGTTTTCAGCTTTTCAGGACTCATATCAGATGGACCAAGTTCAAAGCGGGAATCACTGCAGGAGTAAACCTTTGGAATTTTTTTTTAATGTGTGTTTTCAAGTTCTGTTTGTCAAGGAAGATATGGCATACATTAAATCCTACTGAGTTCATGACTGCAACATTGATGCTGTAGCTGGAAATCAAGAAGTTCAGTTAGGGAAACATATTTCAATTCCATCCTAGTTGGAGGGTTGGCTTTAAAATTAAGGGTTGGGGAAAATGTTAAATGATGGGAAGGGGGAAGGGGGTGAGGATTAGAAGCATAGTTTACATCTGATGATAGTGGATTACATTGGTGGTCTGTGGAAGCTAGTGACGACTAAAGTTTTGGAGAACAGGGTGTTGATTGGACGGAAAGTCTAGTGAGAAATCGCTAGAGTGTTGAATGAATGGACAGATCTAGTGGGAGAAATTAATAGTGTTGATTGAATGGACGAGGTCTAGTTAGGAGAAATCAATAGTTGTTGATTGAATGGGCGTTATGTCTAGAAATGGGAGAAATTAATTGAGGTGTTGATTAAGTTGACAGGGTCTGGCAGTGGAGAAATCAATGAGAGTTGATTGAATGAATGAATCTAGTGGAGAAATCGTAAAGTGTGATTGAATGGACATATCATTAAGGAGAATATTAGAGTGTTGATTGAATATGAACAAATCGTGAAATCAATGAAGTGTTGATTGAATGATTGAGTCAAATGGAAAATTAGCCATGTTGATTGAATGGACGGATCTAGTGGGAAGAAATCAATAGTGACGATTGAATGGGCAGGTCGATGGAGAGCAACGTGG
>JAGDYQ010000065.1:3023245-3144497 GCA_021962125.1 Bulinus truncatus | reverse complement strand
AACAAAAAGTAATGTTCATAAAAAGAAAACCATCTATCATAACAGAATAATACAATTCATCACTGACCCTAGTACCACACAATCAACGAGCTCCAGAAGAAGATTTGTCTCTCTTTCCATAATATCGCAAGTCTTCAGAGCATCCTTGGTAGTGGAATTCTGCAGGCCTAACAATTTCTGCTGTCCTAACGCTTCCAATCTGTTGCACAGGTCTTCACACTCCGCTAAGGCACAAAACATAAGAACTGACCAATCACGACAAGCCATTCTGAACTGCCACAAGTCGTTAGCCGCTGTAAGTGCTGCAAGACAGAAGAAAGCTGGTTTAGAAGCAAAAAGTATTTTCACATAAAAAAACAAATGAAAAAAAAATTATTTCTTGTAACTTTTTGTTCTTCTGTTGTCTGAAAGAAAATAATAAATGCTTAATAAACCATGTTGACAAAATAATAGTTTTTTTTGTTGCTAATTTATCACTTTAACAAAGGATTTGTAGCATAAGAGGTGGCATGTCTCTGAAAGCCTTAGCATACTGAGAACACGAATGAAAACACACCGCAGTATGATTGCACAACTGAAACAGATTATTAGTCACGGCCTGAACACAACTGTTCCATAAGTCTAGAATTCATCTGTTTTTATAACCTCTGCATTTAAAGGGGTTGTGTGTAGTTTGCACAATGCCCAGCCACCTTTACACCCCCAACTTAAGTCAGGTACCAATTTAAAGCTGGGTGGACTTGTGGGACTTTCAACAACTTTCACCTGGAACAGGAAATTCCTTTGGTTCTCACCGAGTATCAAACACAGGACTCTCAGGTCGACAGCCGAGCATCTACCCCACTTGGCCATCCATCCCACCTGAACACAACTGTATATGTGATTTAGTATTAAGTAGGCAGCTGTCCATTTTGTAAAAGTTTCATGGCATTAGACCAAACATAAAACAACACTAACCTGTGACAGCTGAAACATCAACCGTTGTTTGAATTGTTGCTGTCAGATTCTCTATTTCATTCAGTGACTGGTTTAAAAATCCCATTTTTTCACTGCCATTATCCATGTATTTACCAGTGATGAATTTGAGTGCAGTCAGCAATGAACATAATTCCTTTTGAGATCTATTGATAGCATCCAGCTAAAAAAAATTAACAGGTTTTAATGCAAAATGACAAATTCATCGTAAATTTTGTTATCTGTTTTAGCCTGCTTATCCTGTGGTATCTAAGAACTACAATAAATAGAAATGAAACAAATAATTGCAAAGCTAGAGTAAGAAGAAAACAGTTCTTTTCAGCATTAAAAATATTATTCATTATAAAAGACAATTCCATAATGACAGAGAACATAGATTCAAAGTATTTTTTTATACTTGAAACAATGGCTTTTGTAAATGTATAACATTTTTGAAGAGTTCAGTTATGAAAAAATTCAAATTTTAAACAGAGTTATGGTATTTAAATAAATTTGTTTAATTTTAAAATAGCATCACATATGTTTTAGTCTACTTTCTCCAAACCAAATGACAGTCCAAATATTTTTGTCAATGACAATCTTCAGCTTTTCATCCTGATTTGTTTCTTTTTTTCCAAATATAACAACAGTTTAACAATTTCTAATATTTTACATTTTTTTTTTACCATAAAACTGAGCATGTCTACTTTACAAATATATTTGAAAAAGGTCAGTGAAACCCAGAAATAAAATACTGCCTTTTGTTGGTGAATATAAAAAATAAAGACTTGTAATTCACTTTAGAGTTCAAATGACTTGTAGGTTACAGATAAACATCAAATTTGGAGGGATGACAGTAGGATGCATTTATTTATAAAAAAACAAAAATCAAGAATACTAAAATAAATACTAAGTGGAATCCTTCCCTTTTAAAATTTACCTGAATATTTCTCTTGTGTTCTGGACCAACCTGCACACAATTACATAGTGCATTGGTCATTGTCATAAAAATGTCTGTTGTAGCATCAATTATTAGTCTGGCTCTGGTCAACTGTAAGAAATATTTGTGTATCAAATTTATTGTATAAATTATATGAATTGAATCCACCCTTATAAATTATAAAAAAAACCGAGATTTATTGAGTTGATAGAAATATTAGTTTAAAAAAAAAAAAAAGAGATTGAAAATTCCAAATAAAGACAAATACAAAATATATTATAGTGTCTCCCTCTTCAAGTTATGCATTGACACATACATAATGTCTTATACAGTGTCTCCCTCTTCAAGTTATACATTGACACATACATAATGTCTTATACAGTGTCTCCCTCTTCAAGTTATACATTGACACATACATAATGTCTTATACAGTGTCTCCCTCTTCAAGTTATACATTGACTCATACATAATGTCTTATACAGTGTCTCCCTCTTCAAGTTATACATTGACACATACATAATGTCTTATACAGTGTCTCCCTCTTCAAGTTATACATTGACACATACATAATGTCTTATACAGTGTCTCCCTCTTCAAGTTATACATTGACTCATACATAATGTCTTATACAGTGTCTCCCTCTTCAAGTTATACATTGACACATACATAATGTCTTATACAGTGTCTCCCTCTTCAAGTTATACATTGACACATACATAATGTCTTATACAGTGTCTCCCTCTTCAAGTTATACATTGAAAAAAATATTTATAAAAATTTAAATATTTACATTTCGAATTATAACAGCTTAAAATTTAACTGAACTATATCCTCTTTGCCAAGCTTTCAGCTTTCCTAAATTAACACTTTCCATGTCTAATTATATTTGTTTTTTAAAAAAACCACTAGAAAGATTGTAGATTTGATTGAAAGATACACAAGACCATGTTTAAAACCAAAAAACTCAACATTTTATTTGAATGACATGCAAATATTTAGTGAAAGGTTCTTCCAATAAACCACTTTAATATAGAAATATGGATAGGTCGGTTTTTTTTCTACATAATTATTAAGCTTGATAACTGATCACAGTACAACTGTTCATGACATGTCACATTAAAAAAAAAAAGCCAAAGTAAAACAGCAGGGTCTAGAGAGCTGAAGAAGCTAATTAACAAAAATCAGAATAATGTCTAAGAAAATATAATGATATTACTTGTTGCGCCCAAAACAATGAAGTGACTGACAGCTCTCTGACAAGTGATACATCCCCAGCCACCACAAACTTGCTTCTGTGTATAACCTCAGCAGCTGTTTTGTCCAGTTCCTGTGCCAGTTGGCCAAGCTCACTGCAATAGAAAGGTTCACTATTTATATATTTTTAGCCTAAATAGAAACTGAAAATATTATTTCAAGCACAAGATCATATTTAGAAAGTTGGACGTTACACACTCTATACCTTCGGTCAATGATAGTAGGGCAATGGATAACAACTGACTCAGCAATCTCAACAATGTGATTTGTCCAGCTCAGGAGACTGTGGGTGAGATCTTGCATTGATTTTTGGTCTTTTGAAATGCAAGCGATGAGCAGAGATTTGACCAGTCCATAGAATTCAGCAGCAGGTCCTACGGAGGAAATTAAACAAAGATGAAAAATACAACAGTCTGTGAGAATTTTCATACAAGTGAAGATAACCTAGACATGTTAAAATAAAAAAAAATTAATCATGTCACTCAAGTGTGCCTTAAAAATACCACCAGTTTATTTTAAAATGTCATTCAAAGATTATTTTTTTATCCTTGAATATTTGACTGATGTTTACCTCCCTCTCTTTCCTTCTCTTTGAACACTTCAGGAAATGTTATAAGACTGTCATCAAGAGGGACAGGTTTTGGAGTCAGACCTGTGTCAAGCTGAACATGTGGTGTCTGTTCTTCAAAGTCCAAACTAGTTGCAGTACATGCTGTGAGTAGGAAACAAAAACTTGGCCTTTTATTTCAACAACATTGCCAACAAGTCCAAATATGTGTTCAATTTAAACCTTTCAGCTATTAAGAGGCAAAACAAACTGAAGTTCCTAGTTATGCATAGTTTTTGCATTTTTTATTGTTATTTTTCACCTTAGTTACCTAAATGTGTGAATTGATTAAGTGGTTGCCCAGTTTGCTGAATACTTGGATAAGGGAGCTACTTCAATGTATTTCAGGGAATTTCAGAGAATTTACTGCCTGTCAAACGACCATGAACCTCATGATGAAATGCTACTGTAATACTAACAGTTTGATCATGTGACTGTCGCCCCAAACTTATAAGCAAAGATGTTTAAAGTAATGACCATGCAAGTGCAATAACGAGTACAAGTAAACACATTTTTAAAATTGCAGGTACAGTACAGAATACCCAAGGTGTAAGTGCAAGTACTCCAAATATGTACTCAAGTACAGGTACTTGGTTAAAAAAAAAGTACTTAGTACCCCATCTCTAATTATAAGGCAGCTGCACCCAGACACTTCTATTAGAAGGACATAGCTGTATAGCTCTCTACCCTGATATCATTTTGAGGCTTTAGAATTAATAAATGTCTATCATATCATATAATCTTACATCCATTTACTATAGCAATTTAATGTATATATTTGTAAGTAAAATATTATCCTTTTTTTGTAAGTTACATGACTTGGTTGTGTCATTTTTAGATTTACCCTTGTTTGGCCTACCAAAGGGATACGACGCTAAAGGTAAAATATAGTGTTGTATATCTGGACAACAATTTACTCCAATGAGCCAATAAGTTCCACCTCAAGTACCCTACAAGTAAGGAAATAGAAAGCAGTAGGCCCTGTCTCAAAATTTAAGGCCATGAAACTATAGCATTAAGGTCATAAGCTAATTACCCTCCATCAAAGAGGACACATGGTTTTAGTTTTAGTGGTGCCAATTATTGCTTACTAGAAGAGAATATTGCTGACAGATAAAAGACTTAATAGGAGCAATATGATATCTTCCACAAGAGTTAGTTTTAAATTCTTGCCTTCGCTAGTCTTTTTGTGATGTTCACCATCAGCAATGAAGGTCTCTTTGTTTCCTCTGTCTAAATTGTCAGTATTAACTCCTTTTGACTGTGTCTGTGTACCGCTGCTCAACTTCACTCTAGAATCTTTCTCATCCAGTTTTAAATCTCGCCGCGCCTGCATTAATTTTTCTTTTACATGCAAAAAAAAAAAATTATACAATTTCTGTTAGTAAAATAAATTGAACTGAATTTTTTTCTTTTACAAAAAAAGAAAGTTACTATTTCTGTTAATGAAGGACATGGAATATTTTCACAATTTTTACAATCAAATACAGCTAACAAGAATTACTGCAAGAACATTTTAAATATTTTCTGAATGTACGGCCAAAAAGAAATAATTCAGGATATTAGATGAAAAATATTTCAAAGCTGAAAATAAAACAGTTCAATTAATAGGTTTAAGCTGCTAATGAGATTGAAATGTGTCAGATGTGATCACCAATTCCAATGTGGTTAGTTCAGAATAAAAGAAAGAAAACATAATCAGACCTTCCAGTTCACCACGACTGCTAAACAAAAGTCTCTCCTTGCTCATTATGTGAGGGTGTTTATTTACATCTAATCCTTCCCTTAGGTTTCTTAACGCCTGCAGCACAATCTTTAATCTTCTGTCAACTGTGTCATACTGTAAGCTACTGGGATGTTTAGTCTGCAGCAGTTCCTTGTAAACAGCATCTGCATCTGACAAACCTGAAAGACGATTATGGACTATACCAGGGGTGGCCCACCTATGAGGTGTATGTTAGTGACTATATCAGGGGTGGCCCACCCACGAGGTGTATGTTATGGCTATACCAGGGGTGGCCCACCTATGAGGTGTATGTTAGTGACTATATCAGGGGTGGCCCACCTATGAGGTGTATGAGATTGGACTATACCAGGGGTGGCCCACCTATGAGGTGTATTTGACTGACATATCAGGGGTGGCCCACCTATGAGGTGTATGTTAGTGACTATATCAGGGGTAGCACACCTATGAGGTGTATGAGATTGGACTATACCAGGGGTGGCCCACCGATGAGGTGTATTTGACTGACTATACCAGGGGTGGCCCACCTATGAGGTGTATGTTAGTGACTATACCAGGGGTGGCCCACCTATGAGGTGTATGTTAGTGACTATACCAGGGGTGGCCCACCTATGAGGTGTATGTTAGTGACTATACCAGGGGTGGCCCACCTATGAGGTGTCTGAGATTGGACTATACCAGGGGTAGCCCACCCATGAGGTGTATGAGATTGGACTATACCAGGGGTAGCCCACCCATGAGGTGTATGAGATTGGACTATACCAGGGGTGGCCCACCCATGAGGTGTATGAGATTGGACTATACCAGGGGTAGCCCACCTATGAGGTGTATGAGATTGGACTATACCAGGGGTGGCCCACCTATGAGGTGTATGAGATTGGACTATACCCGGGGTGGCCCACCCATGAGGTGTATGAGACTGGACTATACCAGGGGTGGCCCACCCATGAGGTGTATGAGACTGGACTATACCAGGGGTGGCCCACCCATGAGGTGTATGAGATTGGACTATACCAGGGGTGGCCCACCCATGAGGTGTATGAGATTGGACTATACCAGGGGTGGCCCACCCATGAGGTGTATGAGATTGGACTATACTTGGGGTGGCCCGCCTATGAGGTGTATGAGATTTTTCATCAAGTAAAGAAGAGACTAAGTGCAGTCATTTTTACCAGATGTTGTTCAAAAAGTAATGAAACAATAAACTAATTTAATGGGAGCTGCATTAAACTTCATTTGACCACCAAAAAAAAAGCAGGCAAAAAAAAATATAACATTGCTAATAACCTATCATTTCAAGTCTGTTACAGAAAAAATATAACATGGCTAATAACCTATCACTTCAAGTCTGTTAAAGAAAAAATATAACATTGCTAATAACCTATCATTTCAATGTTTCAATAATTAAATATAGCATCAAACTACCAGCAATTAGGAGATCATGCAAAAAAATTCTTACTTTCAGTTAACGTTTTGATAAAACAACGCAATCCATTTCTGTAGATAGGATCAGCGCTTTCATCAACGAGTTTTTCAGCAATAACTTTAGGCCTGGTAGCCAGATTTCTCACTCTGTAGTTGTGGTTTAGTAGCTCATTGTAAGGAGAACCTTCCATGCTTTTGAACTTATCAACCTCTTTGCACAGCATGCTTTCTATGGGGATAATAAATCATATGAATACATGTACTTACAATAAAAAAAAAGCACAAACAAGTTTTAATACAAAGTATCATGAACGTTAATAATCTATAGTAATAATGAATATGTAAAATTTAATCAAATAAAATATTATTCAATGTATCAGTTAGCATAGTGTCCCATTTTTATACATTATGAAAAATAAAATTGTCTTAAATCAAAGCTACCAGGCAATAATATACAGTATACTGGTGTTGTTAGTTATGAAAGATGAAATTTCTTTTGTTAAAGTAGATCTGTTAAATATAATAATACACGTAATAATGATTACAGTACTATGAAATAAATGAAAAGGGTAAATATATGAATATTATTTGAAATGTATACTTTTATTTTCAAGTAAGCCAGAATATTGTTAAGTTGTTTTTTTTTTAATAATGTAATCTAAAGAAACCACAGAGCATGTATTAATCAAAAGTAAAGATTTAGCAAACAAGCACCATATGTCACTGTTTTATACATGGTGTGAATTATATTGCGACTATGAGAGCTCTAGTATATTAGCTGATGAATGGGGCATTAGTGGCAAAATTCTCATATTAAACTATCCAGATATTTTTAGTTCATAGCTACTTTTGTAACATGCTAGACAGTATGTGATATACCTAGAAGATGCGATTGTTTTTTTCCAAATACTTGATTGGACTAATGCTCTGGAGAAAACTGTTGTAAAACAATTTTTTTTCATAATAAACAAATATCGATATATACATAGATATTATTTTTGAAAAACATACAACCTTAAAAGTTGTTGAGCTCATTAAAATTTTTTTTTTAAGCAATTCAATAATTTCTATAATTAATCACAAAATCTAAGTAGTAAAAATTTTAAAAGAATAGGTTTCTTGTATTTCAATGCTGCAATAAAATAGTAATCATTGCTTGGGTATTTATTCCTTATCTTATAAGACTATTCAATCACTGCTGAAGCAAACTCTAATGATTTTGATTGGCCAAAGTACTAAACTTAACACAAAGACATCATACTGATATGTTTCATTGTCTCTATGACCAATAGTGTCTTGGCTATCACAAGGTCATCATACTGATATGTTTCATTGTCTCTATGACCAATAGAGCATTAGCTATGGTGGGAATCTAGAGGAGGTACTAAGTTATTGCCTCAAAAAGTGTTTATACGAGTATAATAAGCATTAATTCACAAAACACTTGATGCACTAATGTGTCTAAGCAAATCAAAGATTATTTTCCATTTATTTAACTTTGGACTGTGATTAAACTGAAGTGAAATTATCATTGTCTTGAAAAATTTTCAAATGCTCTTTTTAACTATGTATTTTTTCAATTTCAAGTTTTTGATTTTTAACTTGAAAAGTTGTGTTTATTTTTTCTTCAGTTGAGTGTTTACCAGTCATTTCCATAAATACCCTAGGATCAACCAGCTTGTCAATGGCATCAATGATAGTCTTGACCTCCTGTGACCACCTGCCCAAAATCAACTCCAGGTGTTTGTTGGATACTCTGTTCTTGGGGTCCCTGCAGTTCATTGTGACAGCCGGGGAGATCTCAACTTCAAATGACTCCAGGTTGTTTACAGCCGTCACTATTTCTCTCACTTCTGTTGATGAAATGTAGCTTTCAGTAAATAGAATCCATGACTCAGATATTTATTTAAAAAAATCATGACATCTAACAAAAAAATTTTGTTAATAACAAAACACAGCTTTACACCGCTATCTACTGCTATACTGCTATATACTGCTATGAACTGATATATAATTCTGTGTACTTCTATATACAAATACTCACTGACATACATTGCTATAAACTGCTGTAGTGCTATACACTGCTCTAAAATGCCATAGTCAATGCTTTATACTGCTATACTCCATTATACACTGATATATTCCACTATATACTGCCTTGTACTCTCTATAGACAGTGGTTCTCAAAGAAAGAACGTGGATGAGTTTCAGATGGGTCCCGACTGATTTATAATTAAAGGATCGGGAATCTATGTATGCATAATGAGGACACTATTTCTCTATAGGTACACAACTTAAAGTTTGTAGGTCTAAACTACTTAGAGAATTAATGAAGGTATTTTTTTGTTTTTTTTTCTTTATTTTATCATCATTTTGTTTAGATTGTGAAAACACAAGAGATTTTTTGGCAGGTCTCGAAACAAAAAATAATGTCTTAGTAGTTTTCGAGGCATATAAGTTTGAGAACCACTATTGTATACAACTAAATACTGCTCTACACTGCTACAGATTGCTACGTACTGCTATATACTTCAATTACTAGAACATACTGCTGTAAAAACATAAGCTACTGGCAGGCACACAAAAAAACTCATACAATTTTGATTTAATTTTGACACTTTGATAAAATCCAACTTGTCATCCCTAATCTAAACATTCATTTCAAAAACAATAACTTATAAAAAAAAATACAAAACAAAAAACTATCATAATTAATGGCAACCTTAAAAAAAATGGTACATAGGGTTTCAATAAATCAGCTCAAGAATAAGAAATTAGGTCAAACCCATCAGATTCAGATACTCAAAAAGTTGATATTTTTTATATTCTAGATTCTGATGTCTCATCCAGTAACTGGTTAAAAGTTAGTTTACTTCATCCTCAAGGATTCCAAGAGAAGGGACAATGTTAGAAAAATACTTACTGGCACCGTCAGTAGAACTTGAGGCTACAAGCAAAGCAACCTGACAGACATTTTCTGTATAATCTATAAACTCCTTAACTTGGTTCTTGTGCAGATCAGAGAACTGAGCTGATGAATTCTGAAAACGAAAGTTGCAACAGTTTGAGATTTCTAAAGATTTCTACATCAGAAGTAAAAAAAAAAAAAAAGAAAAGAGCAACAGAAATTGACAGTTTTATAACATAAAAAGCATTCATTGAAACAACATAACATAGATTTTTACCGTTAAATAGAAACAAAATGAAATTTCTGTTTACCATTAAACTGACACAAAAGTAAAACTGGATTAAGCATAAATACCTGGATTATGGCCACTTTTCTCAGCTTTGTGATTTTTTCATTTGGTGACAGAAAGATCTCAATAATCATGTGGAGTAAGGCCATAGTAACATGTTTCTCAAGATCACAAATTTCATCAAGGGCAGTCTCACAGAGTTTAACAAAGTCACTCCTGACAGCAATTTAAAAAAAATTACCATTCATTAATTGGTTTAATTGTTTTTTAATATTATTTATTTCAGTTTGATTTTTATTTAAAATTTTAATGTGTTTTACTCCATTTATTTTCTTATTTACCTTTACATTTTTAGTTCATGAAACTGATGACCATAACCTATTAACTTATCAAGTCAAAAGAAAATACCATAAATTCAAGATGAATACCTCATGTATTGGACAGATGGCTTGGTTTTAATGATATCATTCAGTTCTGTCAGTCGAAACTTCAACTGTAAAATCTAAAAAGTATAAAAGATTATCAAAAACAAATGTTGCAATGAAAGCAAAACAACTGTTTCATTGTAGAAATACTTTTTAAATAAATATTGGGTTTCTTTTTTCATGTTACATTATTTCAAATGAATTATTCAATACAACGTATAGTTGTTTGTACACGAATCAAATAAATGTACATAATGGCTTTAGCTCTTCAGCCTATTTCAAAACTGATTTATGATGGAATTATCAAGGATCACGTTTTTCTGCTATATTTATACATGTAAAAAAAAACATGTTTGATACTGATTGGAGGGAATTGTATAATCAGAAATGTCAGAACATCGAAAATTTTCTTAAGCCAATGGAGTGGGGACTTGTTTGTGAGCCTGACTGCCATGGTGAAGATTAAGGAGTCGAGCCCGACCTGCTGGTTACCTAAGTTCTGTGCCACCTGGGTCATTGCAGACCCGGCTTTGGTGAGGATATACAAAGGGCACTGCAATAGCTGTCCCAGTAGTGGTCACAAGGTCAAGAGATCTTATATAGGATCAATCTAAAAATGTTAAACAAGGCAGTAGCAATACAGTCAAAACAGAAAGCACATCAAAGATCTTTGGGTTATTTCTAGCTCCTGAATGTTTGTTTTTTTTTAATTAAAACAATTTAGATATATAAAACTCACCCTCTGGCATGAGGTCATGATCATTTCTCTGTAGACGCCAGCACTGCAGTGAGCCACAGACATGCTGTGCTGAACCAAAGTTACTATGTGACTCTCAGCATCTTCATGAAGGCTGCCCTGCTGGGCTTCAGTTAGCATGTCGATCAACTTTCAACAAAACATAAAATAAAAATTAATATCTGTAGGTTTATGTTATAGTTCTTTTTATTTTTCATTTATCTAGTATTTAAAAATTAACCAATGTGATTCTTGCCATCAATAATTATAATACAGTCAAAGAAACACTTTTTTTTATACTTTTAAAAAAACTCCAGTAAACTAAGAAAGTTTCAAAAGCCCACAACAAATGTTTGTCTCTGTGGCCAATGTAATCTATGAACAGTTCAAATGTATTGGTCAAATTTAAAATAAAGCAGCAGCCCGCATACTCTCAAGTAAATAGCACATTCACATAACTAACAATTACCTAACACTAAGTTACATTCTTGCTTAACGTAATGAAAATAACATTCAAGAGTTTCAATGGCCATGTTTACCTGATCCACAACAACAACAAAATTAATGATTTCATCATCTACACTGTCTTCTGGGCCAGATGTCAGCAGCTGCTTGATTTTCTGACAGGCCTGTATTATTTCTTGCTCCACTGAATCATAGCTGGCCTAATGAGACATGATTTAAAGTTAACATTTACTAAACAATGCATATTTTAAAAAGAAAACAAAGTATTTATGATGTCAGAAAGTAAGAGTTCATCTTAAACATGCAGAGATTTAAATTATGAGGAATTTCATTAAGTCCGAGAGCAAGTTAAAACAGTCTGTGTAAGCTTATGTGATATAAAATGGAAAAAGAATAATAAACACTTGAGCTTGCTTTTATTTTATAGTTTCAAAATGTTTACTAATTTCTTTCTATAAAAAAGTACATGTAAAATGATTCTGTTGTACACAGCTACAAGGGAAAAATTTCAAATCTTTTTCTTTGACCCCAGGGGGAGCCCCCCAAATCACAAAAAAAAAGGAGGAAGGGGGGGGACGGCCAAATTTAGGGAAGGGAAATGGGGGGGGTGTCATGGGGCCTACTTAAGAAGACTCCCTGCTGGTATGATTAAGTAGAGACCCTATGCTCCTACAGGAGATAAAAGGAAGAAGTTTAATGAGAATTCCTTATTAAAAAAAGCAGAACAATTTATAATTATATAAATAAACAGCTTAGTGATGTAAATTTATAAAAACATTAGAATAATTTAATGTATTTAAATTAACAATTAAGCAATGAACACTTATGAGAACATGTAAAGTAAAATTATTTATGATTACTAGGGAATAAATATAACTGTAAGAAAATAACATACATGAAAAAAAATTTAAATAACAAAGCTCAAACATAAATAGATATATGAAAAAAAAAAGTATATTTGAAAGTACATAGATAGTAAGTACTATATAAGAATATAGTTTAAAGAAATTTTTTTAAATGTACAAAAATTCCAAAAAACAAACCTTGGCTGAGACATTGCTAGGGTACTGTGAACATGTCTTAGTCACCTGGTGAAGAACTCGCATGCTGCTCTGCAATACATTTCCCCAAATGGTGAGCTGGTCACTGCATGTTTTACTAATGAGATTCCTGGTTCGTTTGAACAATGAAGCTCTCAGACCCATCACTGACACTGCAAGGTGCTAAATAAAAAGAAACAGTACCAAAATAAGACATCCCCATCATATTCTGTATATAATGTTAAAACTAACAAATAAGCTACAAACATACAGAAAAATAAATAATACATTTTGTGCCATCCACCACAACCAATATTTTTTCATGAGGCTATTTATATACTAAATTAGTACTTTTATAGTAAAAGAAATAGAAGCCCTGTCATTTTATGTATAAACCAAATTAAACAAACAGATGATTAAAATTATAACGAAATAAAAAAAGATCTGCAAATGAAACTAATTGATATTCGTTAAATTGCAACATTTACTGCTAATTTTTTCTTCGTCTGAGAATAATCCTCAGCAGTGTTGATGGACTTTAAGGTTGTTACAACAGCATCAACCTTGTTTAACAATCCTTGAACGTAAAAATCATCCACTACCAACAACACCTGAATTAGGAATACATAAAAAAAAAAGTCACAAAATTGTCCACAATAATTCAAAAGTTTATCAGTTAATAATCAGACATGTTCATTTATAATTGTAATTGGAGGTGTAATTTAAACAAAAGTTAAAGAATGAAAATTGAGAAAAATGAAAAAGCCAAAGAAAACATTAAGAATAAATCTAAGAATATGTATCACATAGTTACGAGTTGGCAACAGTTTAATTTCAATTATTAATTAGTTTAGTTTTCCATTTCTTTGATATGTTTTTAATTAATTGAAACCGGAAATTTTTTCAGACAATCAATTTTTACACTGTAATATCCAGCTAATCAGACCATGAATGATGTGTAATTTTATTCCTTGACAGTTAAGATTATTATTTATATTATAAATGATATTATTTATAAGATAAAAAATATTTATTTAGATAATTTAGGATTACAGTAATTATGATATTTGTATGCATATTCAGCTTATATATGTATTTGAAAAAAACTTGTATTTCAAACTGTTGTCCATTGGCAACAAATGACACTTCAGCCTAAAAAAAGTTACTTATGAGATTCTTTTTTTTTTATTGTGGAAAATGCGTTTATGGTCATTTTTAACAATTTAATTTTAAACATAAATGTAAGATAATTGTAATGTTGATCATTTGTGCTTTTAAAATTAAAAAAAAACATACAAATTAATTGAAATGTGCATTATTTATTTATTAGCTAAAGACAAATTCCAGCGAATTTCCATGATAGCCACCTATCAGAAAAGGATGTTGACACTACAGATAAAGCTAAAATGGGCAAAATAATAGCTGTCTTCTGGGGAGTCATTTCCTGAGAAACCCTATAATGATATCAGAGCCCCATTCCAGGAGGTTGGGGGGAATAGCTTCCCAAATAGGTCAGGGTCCCTACCATTACAGAAACTTTCTGGTATTGTAATCTGCTTAAGTGATGTAGCAATTAGAGTGCTTGGTGATATTGTCAGGGGCCCAAGATTAGCTGGCAACAGCCCTGGGTGACGTGACGTAAAATAGATACAGCTGATATTTTCACAACCAAACTGACATTTTTATATGTAGTACTAAAAAATAATTATTTACAATTTATCAACTCAATAAGTTGAAGGTATTTATTAATTACAAGAAAACTTGCACTAAATATTACTGTTAATGACACCTAATTGCTTCCACCCCCTTAGCATTTTACTTTTCATAGTAAATCTATCACACTTCTTGAATATGTAAAAAAAACCTTTTTTATTACTTTTGTCAAACGTAGATTTTGCTAACATTTTCAGTTATTACTATAAAATAAGATTTGACTAATTAAAGTCCTGTTGGGTTTTTTCTAAATTTTCGACATTAACAAATGATTTTTGCAACATTATTAGTATTTATAAACATACGAAAAAAAAAATTCTTTCTTACCACAAATAAAAGCAGGTTATGTAGGGTTAAAAAGTGCACTGGCAATAAAATATGAAATTTTAAATTTACAAAATTTAAAACTATAGCAATCTAATGGGCATCTGACATTTATTAGTAAAAGTAATTGAAATAGAATCTAATATTATGCATGTAGCTATTACAATTTCCCTGACAGATGAAATTTTTATATCAAAATCCTATAATTCCCTATTGGGGCAATTATGCAGCACCCTTTCTACATCTTTACCACAGCCGAGTCTGCAATGATGGACATAGGTGACTGCAGTTTCTGTGGCTCAAACTAGTAATGTCCACTATGCCTGTTGGGCTCACAACAAATACAGATCAGAATCACCTCCCATGGCAAACAGAAACAGGTGAACCGTACCTCTTCTGCTTGAAGGTAACAAAAAGGATCTTTACAAGCTTTACAAGACAAAACCAGGATTCTGCATTTCCTTTTCTAGAATCAACATTTGCAACTTAACAATAATTGTGCATTTTTTGACTCCATTCCTTGTCACCTACTTTAATGACACCTTGTAAAACGTCTCTTGCAGCCTGACATAGGGTCTGCTTGATATTGTCAGTTGAGTTTACAGACTCAAATCTATGTGCTACTATCAACAGCTGATCGATGGTCACAGTAAGATTCTCATTGGCCGTAGAGACTTTTTTAATAAACTCCTGATAATGAAAGAGAAGAAAAAAAATATTTGACAATAATGTTTTTTTAAAAATAATAATGATCATGTTTTCCTAGATTAACAAAACCAGTCGTAGAAAAAAAAAAAACTTTTTATCATGTGAATTTTTGCCAGATTTGCTGTGTTGCCAGGTGAGAATTTTCACATTTCTGTTAATTTTTTTAAGTACCGGTCTCTGAATAGATTTCTTTGTGAATTATATGCCGCTCCATTTGATGAAAGTTATTATGATGATTCTCACAGGGAAAATAGTAAAATTCAAAAATTATAAAAGAAAAATAAATTTTAACATGGTAAAAAATATGCCAAAAGTCCACAATCTGGCAACGGTGGATATTTGTGTTCATGCTATAACTATAACATTTTTAAAAAATGCAGTTCTAAAAAAAATCCTACACTCAGGGGCGCCGAGAGCCAACACGGGCCCCAGGGCAGGACATCATTGCGGGCCCCTTAATAAACAATGAATTGTGAAAAAATTGACATGGTCGGGGCGGCCCGGCCCCCCTTACAGAAGCGGGCCCCCTGGCAATGACCCCGCCTGCCCCCCTCTCGGCGTGCCTGCCTACACTTGAAACTAAATTATGGAACTAGTAAATCTACTGGGTGTTCTGTGTCATGTAATTATTGAACCAGCAATGGCATATGCCTGCAGCTAGTCAGTTACATTTTTTATCTAATCATGCTATTAAAACTATTTTCAAATAATGCACTGGTTGAGTAATTGTAGATTAGAAAGGTATTTTTACAAATATATATATATATATATAAAGAGTATGATACATAATCACAGATGCTAAAGGTGTTACCTGGTAACAATATAAATTATCCCTAGCTCTCACTCTGTCACTACACCAATATATATATATATAATATAGATATTTAGACATATATTTACACTAGACTATCTAGCCTAATGTGGCAGTAGAGCAGATCATGAAAGCCCAATAGGTTATAATTCTAACAATAATCCCTTCCCGCCACTGGTTTCTTACCGTTAAAAACACCCTTTTACAACAAGTCCTCTCTCATTAATGTTTATCTGACCAAAAATTCAATTCTATATTTATTTACCTCTTAGTACATGTCGGAACCATAAGAAAATATAAATAATGTACACAATATCACAGAGTCCGGATAGATTATTACCTGACTTTGTGAATTTTTACTGTGCTTCTCACTTTCTGTAATAAATTTCTGAACAGCTTCAGCCATAATCTTTGATGCACAGTTAACAAGATCTGGTTGCAGCTCCCCATTTTCTCCAATATGCCTCAATGGCTTTTTCCCACTGTTATCTTTCTGCTCTGCTGTTACCATAAGAAGTGATACCTGGCAAGTAATTTAAATACATGATAAAAATTAACCATTTATAAATTCAATTACAAATTCAATGGTTAATTATATAGGTATGAACATCCCTGATTTTACTAGACAGGACTAAATTTATTATATTTATTCATTTATCCTTTATGACATGAAATTTCAAAATCAATAGTATTACTGAAGGACTGTGTTACAGTGCGGCTTAACTATTTAGATACCCAGAGAAAAATAATGTAAGAATTAAACCTTAGTTCTATTGACTAACACTTTTAAGAATAAGTATATTTTACTGCACATTTTTTATTGAAGATATCTGATATTTAGATTTCAACAAACCCCATGTTATCATAAGTAGTTATAGTTATGTAAAATTTTAAGTTTCAAAAAGCAATGATGAAACTGAACTTCCCTTTTTCTGAGTCATTGGCTAAGAACCTTAACATTTAATTTGAAATACTTTATTACCTTGTTGGTTTATTTTATTTCTGGAGGAATAGTTGTTTTTTTTTTATGCCTTAGTTTAATTTGAAATAATGCTACACACACTGAAAATATCTTTTCACTTACTTATAATTAAACATGTTTATTTGAATTTAGAATTACACCTGGTTTAAACACATTTAGATTTAAATAATTAATTTGTGACTGATATCTTCTTATGGGCACAATAAATAAAAAAATATAACAGATATTATAGAGTAAGTAATAAATACTTTGCTAAGCTAGCTTCCAATGATATTTACTAAAGAAAGATCAAAATTCAGTCAAAAAAATTCTTTACAATCATGTAAGCATTCACCACTGTCTTAAGCTTTTAATAGTAACCAGAAATTAAGTTATATTAAAATTAATTTTTCTTGTGTATGTAAGAGTTTATGTGTCACTGCTCATTTGAATAAAATTTGTGCTTGGTTCACATTTAAAAACAAGGCAAACACACAAAGAATTCAATAAAAAAGATATTTTATATTATCTTCTGAATCATTTTATTGATATTAAAAGTTCAATTGTTTATTCACAAGCTTTCAACAACTTAAATCAAAGTCAGTCAACCATTGCACCAAAAAACTTGGATGAATTAGAATAAAATAATTTCTTGACATGCCTTGTCAGAGCTAATAATAAAATTGTAACAAAAAGTAACAAATGCAAGAAAAAAAACAAAGTACAATGATAGTAAATGAAAAAATTTATACAGTTTTTAAAAGCGAGACGTAAAATCCACATTTCAGAAAAAACAGATGCAAACTTGGCAGTTATCTAAGCAGATTCTATCAATTTGTTTAGATCTTCCTAAAAACAGAAAAGACAACCAAAAAAAAAAAAAGACTCAATTCTTGTTGGTGGATGTAGCTTATAATAGATTGAAATGCAAAGTAAAAAGCAAAATGTACATGTATTTCTTTTTTCTTGTAATCAGGAGGAAGGAGAAAGTCTTTATTTTTTAAATGGAAAGAAGACATACTGAAAGAAAATCTCATTGAAAAAAAAAAGGCAACTTTATTAGCTTGATTCATATTAAACTAATGTACATTGACTAAAAATGATGTTAATGGGGAAACAAAATACTAAAAATGTACTAGTAATTTAGTAATCATATCTTGCATAATAATTTACACGAACAAGACCACAAAAACAGCATTTTTGAGGTTAAGGTTTATTTTGCAAATTTTAATTAAATGTATTAACAACAATCAAATTCAAAAAAAGAAAATCAAATTAATAAAGGTTAAAAATTTTAAATTATTACAATAAACAGACAATCCCTGAGGTTATTACCAAGCTAATACCACCAGGCAATTACAATTTAAGAAAGATCAGGATTGAAGTTCCCATTCAGCATGATTTGACTTTTGTCTTGATTCAAGACAAAATTTTTCAAAAGCAGTTAGAGACAAAGACAATGTCCAGATGTTTACAGAAAGACACAATCGCAGTCATCTTGAATATCAACTGACCTGATGAACCGCACAAGGCAGACTGGAGGTTACCAACATTGCAGAACTGTAAGAGAGACTAAACAAGAAGCCATCAATTAGAATGGCAAAAGAAATTTGGTAGCGAAGTGGGACAGTTTATGTGGCATACTTAGCAGACAATGTCACAAGACAGGCTCTAGAATGGAGCCCGCAATGTCAGTTATAATCCAGGAGGCCAGGTAGACAAAGAGGTTGAAAAACAGGATAGACATCAATACAGCTAAAGAAAAATGCCTACAAAAATAACAGCTGGTAGAATGAGGATAAGGAGCTAGAATGGAGCCAAGTGCTATCACAGGCTCAATCTCTTTAAGCATAATTAGAACAAATATGGAAGTGAATACAAATCATTTATTTCATGCATGAATTTTCTAGAAAACTGCATCAAAAAGAAAAAATTTTTTCTCAGAACAATAAAAAATGCTGTAATACTGGAGAGCAACAAGACATTATAGATAATATATCTGTTCAACAAAACTGTCAGTGATCAACAAAGGGGTAAAAACAAACGAGCAATACAAAAATCATACAAAGATAAGTAATATCTGGTGTAAATAAATTTCTGTGATTAGTTAACTAATAGCCACAACACATCAGAAAATAATACCATATAATGTACAAACATTTCTGCGTCAAATGCTGAGAACATGTTTATTTATTTACACATTGGAAAAATAAAAGCTGCATATTCAAGTCAATTGTGATACATATTATACCAACTTCAACAGCTGTACAAATTGCTTTGGCTTAGTGAAGAATAGGACATAAACTGAATAAATAATAAATTAACACATTTTATTATTTTCTTCTAATATAAAGTAATTTAGCCATGATCAAATATTACTACTCACTGTGATTACAATGATAATAAATGCAATGTATGCAAGTTCTTTTTTTGAAAACAATTTAATCTTAATTTCAAACCATCATCTCTTAATGATTAATACATGTACATGTATTTCTAAAATTAACAATTATATTAATGCTGGGTAAATTTTTTTTTATATAAATCACTTAACCTAAGATAAGTTTTTATTTAAAAACAGCATGGTGTGAAGAAGACTTGGGGTAATTTGTTCTCTTTTGCAAGCTATTATATCACCTTCTTTGGTAAATAACCGATTTGATGCAGATGATGTTGCAGGTATACACAGGTATTTTTGAGCCAACACCTTAAGGTGAGGAAATTGAACTTCATTAAGTTTCCACCAAGTTAATGGGTTTGCATTTCGTGGGATGTTGGCTTCTTTGAAATAACGGCGTGTCTCATTGTCTGCTTCAGAGGCTGATGTCTTCATAGCACCGGCCTCAGAGACTTTACGATCAAACATATTCCAGAAAGATCCAGTGCCATCGTTTCCATATGATGTATCAGTAGCCAACGAAGGTGTGTCAGAGTTCTGAACAACAGTTGCAAGCTCACCAAGCAAACGTTGATGGGCTATATCTAATGCTGACATATCTGTAAAAGCATGCCTCTTGAACCGGGGATCTAGCAGAGTGGATACCGCTAATTTATAATTGTTCTCCACATTAGCAAAGTGCTGCTGCATTTGGGTAATAAGAGCATTTTTCAAAGCAGACTGAGGACCAGGAAGAGTTGCTATGCCAACAGAAGTAACCTGCTGTAGCAAGGTGGCGATGGGGATAACTTTGGACATGTAGGTATACTGTTCTGTACATAGCTCTTTGGTGGCAGCTTCAAATGGCTTCAAAACATCTACCACATTTCTGATTAGCTCCACTTCATCATCACATAAGCACATGTGGTCTTTACCAAGAAAACACAGGACAGTGTTGACGGCTTCATACTGCTCAACCATCCTCTCAAACATGGCATATGTGGATGTCCAGAATCTGAGATTTTCCTGCTTGAGCTTGTGAACTGGTAAGTTGTGCTGCTGTTGAACTGCAGCCAAAGTGTCTGCTGCTTTGGTACTTTTTTCAAAATACCCCACAGCATCACTGGTTTTCTTCTGAATGCGTACGAGCTCAGCAATGGATGCTAGTGCATTAGAGATGACCACATTCATGGTATGTCCAAAACAAATGAGTTCTTCCCAACCGTTAACTAGAGAAGCACTATGTATGACATCTTCTGTATTGTCAGCTACAAGAGCAATCACTCTTTCAGTTATTCCCCATTCTTCAGTTATTCTTTTGAAGCATGTTGCTATATTAGTTTCTGAGTAAGAACAGAAAGATAAGTATGGTTAATTAATGGTTTTAACAATGAAATACTTATTTCAAAAAAGTCCTTTAAAAATGAAAATGCTTTTTCTTATAAATAATACAAAAAATTATGTTAAAATAAAATTAATATGTAGCATTAGATTTTCAATACCATAACATAAAGAAGGTAAAGAAATGTAGAATTAATGTAAATATATTACCTGTTTTTTCTTCTGTACAGTCAAATGTTTCCAAAACAATGCTTGACATTTCCCAGGAGTCTTTTATAAAGTGTGCAGAGAGAGTCATAAATATCTGTGACTCCCTGTAGGTCCAAGTTTCTACTGTTAATGCAAAGTAAGACGCGATAACTACATCTAACTTTATTTTGTGTTTTGTTTCTTCCGCCAGTTCAGGAAGTAAACTTTTGACAATGACTTTCTTACTGGGAAGTTCATATCTTGAATCAAGAGACTTGACAAATTCATGGAAGCCCTTTCCATTTACAACAGAGGCAGGGTGCAAATCAACAGTAATCATTTTTAGTAGAGCTCTTGTCATAGTCTGTTTAACTTTCTCTGCACCGTAGGATTTTCGTACTACGATGGTATCTCTTGGACTGTTATTAAGCAAAACAGTTTCCTCAGCTTTTACTATTGGAATAGCTGTCAGTGCTTTAGGTCGTCTGCCTCTGATACCCGGGCGAATGATTGGCTTGCCAGATTTTGCCTTCAGTTCTAGATAGAGCTCCATCTCTGCTTCACGTTGACTTTCTGCCTCTTTATAAGTTGATGGGTGCTTGACACGAAGATGCTTAAAGAGATTAGATGTGTTGTTTGCATGATGGCAAGTGGCACCACAAATTTTGCACCTGGCCCTCTGTGGTTCATTTATAATTTTATCAAAATAATACCACACCACACTACGAGGACGTTTCGGCCCCTTATTAGATTTAGGAATCAGGGAGGTTACGCCATCAGCCATGATGGGCACCTGTTTAGAGCTTCTGGTCCTTCTCACTTTTATTTCGTCTGTAGACAAATAGACTCCAGGGCTTTTACGAACCCTGCTAACCTGTTCTATGGGTGAAAACTGCACCAGTGGTGAGGTACTGTATTCGTTCATGAAGAGTATTGTGGAAACTTTAATTAGCTATGAAAACTTTTCATTATGTTGTAAGTCCACAAATCAGCCATTCATTGTAGTTATGCTGTGAATAAAAAACAGGCTGATCTAGCAAACAGCAATGCCTTTTTTTATAAATATTTTTGTTTGTTCGACATTGATTTGACCATGAGCAATCAGTGATCTCTTTCATACCATCCAGGTATAAAAATATTTCCCTTAAAAACACTTTTTCATAAATATTAAAACTGACAAACAGATATATTCATAATTTTAACTACCAGTGGTTAAGCTGCAAGCTTAAAACACTAATAGGATTAACATCTCACAAATTTTTGTAAAAGATTTAAGATTAATATAAAATCAGAGAAAAGAATAAAGCAATCGAGACTTTATAAAGTAATAAAAATTCAACAAGGATGGGGTTTAGGCTATATTTATAATTATAAGAACTGACTTTTTGTAACAAAATTGAGAAAGCAAAATTGATTTAATTAGCCTTAATTGGCTTAATTAGGAGATTAAAAGACAAAATAATTAGGGTTTACAGAAGTAAAAGAGCTGATCAAAAGTTGGCAAAAGACTTTGAAAAGGTAGTTTTCACATTTAAAAAATGTCACTAAGAAGATGTAGATAATGAAAACAATAAGTCAAGTGAAAGGTTTTATTTACAAATGTCAAAGTGAAAAGTCTAATAATATATATAAAATATTTATAAATACTAAAAGTCTTACTTGCGCTGCAATCGGAGCTATTGCACGCTCTACAGACTTGCATTTTACAAGCTTTTTTATTAAACCTAAAGTAACATCCATGTTTTGTTTTATGTGTGAATTTTTTACAGTATATAAATCCAATTTTGTAGAGTGCCTCTAACTGAGAAGTTAAAATTTATCGACATTTTACGTAAACACTGAAATAGTCTGCTCATTATAAGCGTATCGAATCCGATTTGATCATCATGTCGTGCTCAGACAGAAAGACGTTGATCGATACCCTGATTGCTCATGAACAAATGTGTGGCGATACTGATAAAATTCCGATTACTAATCACTAATGTTTATTAAAATAGCTGAATAATATATAAAAGTAATAATTATTAAATTAGACAACATTACTCTCTTTAGTTTTCACTTCATCAAAAGTAGTAATTACTGAAAGTTTGAAGATCGAATCAATATGGCGTCCGGAGGGAACATACCAATGACGTCACAAAGTGGCGAATAAAAATGTCTGACGGGACTATCCTCTTTATTTCTGTCAAGTTGATATGTTTAATCCTCCAATAGTTCTTTCCATCGAATAAAATGATATTGTTGAAATAAAATACGTATTCTTGAAGACATTCTAGCGACAATCTGAATCATAGTTTATTAAATATGGGTTTTGAAATCGATACTATTAATATCCATATCCATTATAACCTGAATTGTATCGTATCGTCATATGATTGGATAGTATCGGCAGCAGACAATCGTTGGCTGATTTGCAACTAACGCTCTCATATTTTTCTTATCATAACCATTCTTTTACACTTTTAGTTTTACTCTATATACATAATATAAAAATAAAATACGAAGAGCACATATGTTGTCAGTTAATCTATTTTAAACTAACAAGTTGTAATACAGCCATTTACCATTTTATGAGCAACACTTGCTACAGTAATTGTGTGCTAAATTGTCTAAAAATCTAAATGATAAACTCTACATGGAAGCCTAGGGCTATGGTGGAGATGAAAAGCACCATAAAAACAGTCCCATTAGTGGTTTTTAGGATCTAAGAGATTTCATCTCATCCTTATAGGGGACTTCACACACATAGAAGCCTACCATTGATAATACTGTGTCAATACTTTATAAATCTCTAGTAAATTAAAGAGCAACCTGGTGGATAAGGGTGGGTATTGTTAACCTGTTTGACAGTATCCATAGCCATGGTGTACAACCTTTAATGTTTCAGACATGGCATTCATGGTCCACCTAATTGATAAGATTTCTCTACCACAGACCACCTATTCCATTTTCCCCCCTGCAAAACACTAAATTTATATGTAGTATGCCTGTCTTTAAATGAAAACGATCTGATTAAATTGAATATACACAAGAATTTAATTCTAATGGTGGTCAAGGGTTTGATAGGCCTATAGAATCAAGATAGAAAATCATCCTTACAGTTTGCTACTACAATTAGCTATATGAAAGATTTTTTTTTTGCCTGTTTAAAATTCAACTGTGCGTGAGGATTGTATAAGGTTATTCCTTATATCTTCATTCCATTTGTTATTAATGCTGTTCAGGATAACATTTTTTTTATATAAAAACGAGAAATATATCTTGGATTCAGCCAGTAAGCCTTTACTTAAATATAAAACTACAAAGTAAATATAATTAATCCCACTTGAATATGAAAAAAAGCTTTAACATGAAATTTTCAAATACAATGAATACTTCTGATTGATGGTAAACTTTAGAAGTGAGAATGAAGTTTACTGATTATGCAGTGAATCATGCAAGTGCAATATATTATCCACCTTTTCCTGATTTTCTTTGTTGTAACTACACAGTATTGACTAAAAGTATAGATGTAAATTTAAATTAGAAAAAAATTGATCAATAATAAAAGTTTTAACTTTAATCATGGTACAAAAAATTTTGACATTTAAAATTGTTCATACAACTAACACACAATTAATACAAATCTTGCATACAAATATTTTTTATATATTAGAAAAAACATTAATAACACTTTGAATTTCGAGACATAACTGTCTAAATGTGCATAAGATTTTACTATACATTGTATATATATTTATAAGCCTTTGTATATTGCACATGATGCCATTTTATGGCATCAAATCTACTGAAGAATTTACAGAAACTGAGACATTTGGAGCATAATCTGGGAAGAGTTCTGCCACTTTCTTTCTTAGTTCTAGTTTTCTCTTTTGTCTTTCTTCTTCTCTTTTCTGTCGCTCTTTCAAAAACCTCCAACCATTAAAAGTCTTTTGTATTAAACTTCTGTGAATAGATTTTTCAGATGCATTAGGTAATATTTGTAACATTCACAATGATTATTACATGAAATAAAAAAAAAATGTTGCACTTTATAATCACAAATAACCATTGACTTTTTCCCATGCTACCAAAGAACTGAGAATGAACATAGAGATGGGAGAGGGGGGGAGGAGGAGAATGACAGTAGAAATAAAAGAAAAGATCATATACCGGTAAAATAAAACTAAATTTATATCAAGGTACTTTTTTCAAAACAATAAGTAAATATTGTAAAAGGGTAAGATGTTTCTTAAATACTATAAAACGCTAATGGGACAGTTTGTATGATGCCCTTCTTTGATGCCCACCATAGCCGATAGTGCAATGACCATGAAGCACCACAGCAGATAAAGAATACCTTCACCATGACCTGATGACCTGAAAAAAATCCCATGTTTCTCACTGGAGAACTTACCTGGGACTCTCATATGCATGATTTACACTGCTTAACCACCTGTCCTCTCGCCAGGCTTTATAGAGCTAAACTAGTTTAATAAGTTAAATATATTGCTGATCAGTAGGAATAAGTTTTTAGAAAATGAAATAATTTGCACTTTTCTGAATTCAGCAGGTTATACAAGGCTTCCACCTGAACCTGAATTGCTTGCGCTCTTGTCATTTTGACCACGGATTGATTTGGAATGTTTTTCCCATAGATAGATAAGTGTACACCTTCTCACCTTATATAATGATGCCTAGCTATTTCCACTTTTTTTATCATGTTTTCTTTCTCTACAACTACCCAGTCAGCCCATGCTTGGAAAATGTTAGCTTTTAGGTTATCATAATAGTGTCTGTCAGCTCTACGTTCCAGCAACTGTATATGATACTTGAACTAATTCAAAAGAAAAATTACAAAACCATTAGCATATTTACATTAAAAAAAACAACATGGATTTTCAGAATTATTAACAGCAAAATTATTCCCCATCACAGAATATGAATTATACAATTTAAATTGATATTTCTGAAAGCTGTCATGTTTGTGTTATTGTGCTGCTGTGCATTAATATTTAGGTGCTATGCTATTAAAAAGGAAAATGAACACAAATGGCAGCATTTATTAAAGTCATTATTTGAGGACTTTTAAAAAGCAATGCACTTTCTGAATGATATATGATCTGTGTTTCCCTCTGACTATTTTCCTTCTAGATTTACAGCTTTTTCAAAATCATGTTATCTAGTTACGAAACTATTACATGATGTATTTTTTAAGGAAAAGAAAAATTATGTGTATGCATTGATAATTTTTCATCATTTTTTTTTTCTCTTTTTTTTTTTAGCTATAAAAGCAAGCAATATTCAGGCACATTTTTATTTTTCTTAAAAAAAGGCTTCAAAGTGAAAACAAAATACTATCATCTAAGCTTACATTTCTCCAAGAATGAAAAGTATGTTTAACAATTAAAAACTGGTGCATTTGATTGGCCATATTTCCTTTTTTCACCCTCTCCTCATCACAAAATAATTTCCATGCTGCAAAGCATTTCCTGAAATATAAATTGCAGGATTAAATACCATCAAAGACATTTTTTTTATTAAAATTTAAAAAAAAATTACTTGAAAAGTTGTAATATGTTCAAACTTTTTTTTTAGTATATATGCATACTGTATAGCCTAAATTGAATCTGTGATGGAGTTTGTCTTGTCAGAATGATACGTTTTAAGTGCAAGATAAAAGTTTGTATTTATAAAATGCCAATTAAGAAAGAATTACATCCATTGGATTAAAGGAATTAAAACTTTTAACAAACGCTCCACTTTAACTCTGCAGAGACCATAATTTTCAAAGAATGAAACATTACTTCAAGATTATTTAATGCAGTGCCTTATCACAGTAACATAATGTCCAACTGACCTCTATATAAAGTTCAAACTACTACTAAAACTCTTTCAGCCACAGTGTAATTTCACACTGCTCCTCAAATACTCCTACTACACACTCTGCCTCTACACAATCCTGTCTTCTTGCTACAGTAAAACACCACTCAATACCTCATGTGAAATACCCGTTTTCTTGGGTCTCCCTGCATCTGCTATACAGTCAGCCATTTAAATGAGCAAAATATCCAGTCATACAAGTATCAAGTCCATAATCTGTCATCCACCACTGTTCCCTCTAAGTTGTGTACATGCTCCTCACAGAGCTACACAGTTTACAAAGAGACAACCAACAAATGCTTCATCACTTACATAACGCTATATTACACACACACACATTTTAATTTATTCCCCAAGTTGCCCATATTTTTAGCCTCACAGACTTTAGAAAATTAGAAAGAACATTGTTCTACACCCCCATCTCAACTGTCACTTTTATTCATTTCTTTTACCTAGTCCTGACAACCCACACCTTACTTTACTTTTCACTCTGTTTAGATGACTTGCCTTATAGCTTCTTTATCTCTGTGTTTGACGGCCTTCAACCAGTTTCTTTTAGACATAGAGATGATCTTTTTAAAGGGTAGCAGGCCTTTATACTTCAGCAACGACCTTCTGTAATGCTCCTCAGCTTTCTTGTTCATTTCTCCCAACAAAGCTTCCTGCTGTTTTCTTTCTTCCTCTTTCTTTAAAACCAATAAAAAAACCATTACTTGTTGAACAGAAGAGCTACATATCACAAATGCAACAGCTAACTTACAATCAGCAAATGTTTTTATATAAATATTTCTTTAAAAATATTTACAAAAAAAAAGCTAAAAATAAACAACCTGTTTTTCTAGTAATTTCTTCTGCCTGTAAGCTGCAGCCTTGGCACGCTTTTCAGCCTCAATCTCCATTTGCTTTTCCTGTTGTTCTTTTTGTATTTGTGCCTGAAAAAAAAATGTCACAGTATCTTACTACAAAGCTAAATTACAACATTGCCATCATCAAAATAAAAATAGCATTTAAGGGGTGAAACTATTTTTTTTTTTTTCAAATCAACAAAATTCAAATAATTACTGCTGAAGATTTCAATTCATTCTTGATTTAAAAAGCCTAAAGGGAACTTTTACTTTTTTTTTAGTTCTGAATAGGTATTTCTGGCAACTGCAATATTTTAAAATGTTATTTTAGAACATAAGCAGAGACTAGACCTAACTGGTTTTAAAGGATCAAATGTAACTTTGAAAAAAATCACCCCTGCCAACCAACAAAGAACAGCCATACAAAACTTATCTACCAGTTTTTCTTCCTCTTGTTTCCTTCTCTTCTCATCTCTTTCTGCTTTGATTTTTGCTCTCTCTGCAGCTCTCTGGTCCATGTCTGTCATTAAAAAGGTCTTGTTAACAATTGGTGAAATGAATTAGAATGATAGTTAAACGATTCTTTTTATTTTTTTTAAATATCTCATTACTTTGGTATCACTATATTAATAAACTAACTTTTCAAGACTTGCAAATATTTGGTGTTTTGAGAGCTGACAGATGGTCTTTGAGAAACTTGTGACACAGAAGTTAGCTCAGATCTAGAAGTCGTCAAATTGGTCCTAAGTTACAAAAATCATCATAGTTTACTAAATTACCACAATACATCTTGTTTAATAAGTTTGAAGGAATGTGGTTAAAGCCTGTGTTAAGTGGTTGAACTTTTCGGTTTTAGACTGCATTTTAAGATCCACTCAACATTAGCTAAGGAAATTTAAAATAGATAGCTATTGTTCTAATGACATTATCCTCTAGTAACAGTGTTCTTTAAACTGGGTTTTTTTTGGCTACATTCGACTGTGGAAAGCTAGAGAGACTTTCCACAGTCTCTAGCGTGTGTATTTAATGTTCCCAATATAGAGTCTTCATGGCATGCATGGGATTCTTTAATTTGTTAATTAGTCCTAGAAAAACTTTCTGTTGGCATTAAATATGTTTAAAAAATAAACTGAGATTGTACTTTATGGCTGAATAAATCTTAAACATGTAACTAATTTATAAATAAGAAAATGTTTTTAAGAACAATATTTAATATGAAAATCATTATATTTTTCACAACCTGTCAGTTTCTCCGCCCAAACTTTGTTTTATTTTTCTATCATTAACTTCATCTTCGCAGTTCTCTCTGGCAACCAACCCATTTTGATGACTTTGTTTCTCAACACTTTGATTGTCTCTTGGTATCTGTGTGCCTAAAGGAGGAGCTATTTAGAAAAAAAAAATAACCACATGTCAACCAACCAATGAAATAGAGTGAAACTTGAAAAAACAGTCAATAATTATGACCAATTTTTGTTTCTTGTCAAATTTTATGTTTTGGATTAATTGCCGAAGCTATGCAGCGAAATATCCTGCATCCTCACATAGCAACACATGTAAGTGCACTAATGTCAGTGCTTTTTGTTCATGAATAATTTATTTTTCAGTGCTTTTGTTCACGAGTAATCTATTTATCAATGCTGTTGTACTTAATCAGGTAGTCTTGCAATATAATTTTTAGTGAGCCAAGGTGACATTAAATCATTGATTTTTATCCAATTAAATTAATTAAAAATCGCTTCCTATAAAAATATTTGTATGAAGTATTGATGATTTAAGTTTGGTTTAAAAAATTAAGTTTTATGACTATCTATTAATTCTATGTAAAAAGGATATCTTTGTTTTTTTTAAATTAGATTGTAAGCCAGACAAATATTTCAATTTATCATAAATTCACCTTCTATAACTTCCAATGGTGGCAAAGGTGGAGCATCTGCACCTGAAGTTAGTCTCTGTTTCAAATTCTGGTTCTTTTGTTCAAACTGCAGCTCTTCAATCAATCGTTTCTGCTCCCTCAGCTGGTTCTGCTGTTCTTTCAATGTCTCCTGCTGAGCTTTGTAGCGGTGTTCAAAGTTATTAGCCACAAAATGTTTATTCATCCAAGGTTGTGTTCCATATCTTAACATATGATAAATAAACCATTTTTACACAATTATCCTGTAAAAAATATCCTCAAGAATGTTCTTTTTAAATAATCTAATGGATAGCAAAGTCGATAGTGAACTCGACTTAAATGCAAATGGTAAAGCCAAAATATTCACCACTGACTTGGAGAGGAGATGGACGCCACCAAGTCTATAAGCCCAAATTAAGGATGCATGAAAGCACATCAGATATATCTGTTGATGTGTTTATTCATTCCCCCCAAACAACCAAGTCAGTAAAGATTAGTTTTTGAAAACTTAAAATGAGAACAAAATATTAGTTTTGGACTTTCTTTTTTCTGTTATTTATGAACATAAAACACTGCAGGCTCCATAGAAAACATTTGTAAGCTACTGGGCAGCCTTAAGAAACCTGAAAACGTAAGAGCAGGTTTTGGTATAAATATTTTTAATGTTATGGATGGGGTGGATGTTATACAACTCCAGCCTAACTGGTCTTTAGTATATCTAGCCTGTATTTACACCACATCTGGCCAGAGCATCTACTGTTTTTTGGGATTGTTTTTTTTTTGCATGTAACAACAGGGATTGCCTATTTTAAGAAAATATTTTTTTCATTCTTATAAGAAATAATCAAAATAAGTCTTATTCTTTGTAAACATGACATACATTACATCCCCTCCATTGTTAAAGAGGTAATATTCCCAGGAATCTAAATCGGTAATTACCTCTTTCTGATCTCAAAGTCTGTGTGTGTCTTGGGCTCTCCATCCTTTACAGTAAGATTTGAAATTTTTTTGGATAATTTCAGATGTTGATGAGTTATCTGCCAAGGCTCTTTAGGCATTGCTCTCCCCTGTGTGGAAACGGATTCACTAAATGCAGAGTTCGATGTATCACTGCGAAACGTTTGACAACTTTCATTATCTCCCCATGCTAATTTAATAACAGGTGTGCTAAAATCTTGATCCTGAAAATTGGAAATCACAAAATAATAAAAAAAAATAGTTCATTTCAAAGCTTTGCCCTAGTGACATTAAATGTACTATAAAGAAAGATTAGATAAATCGTAACCTAAAAATCAACTTTAGTGTACAATACAAGCAGGGAAGAGGCGTGAGTGTTGCCGGTCATAACTCTTAGAAAAAAATGTATTAATGTCTTTATGCTATATGCATAGGCACAAACGAACATAGATTTATATATTTGTATAATTTATTAGACTAACAACATATAAGGTGTATATATAAATGAAAGTTACATATATTTAAACTTTTAGTCATTTTATTATGAATGATTATGCTAACTATATTCAATAAAGACAGTACTATTATGTAGCATTTTCTATAAATATGACCAACCCCGACAACACTCGCGCCTCGTCCCTGAATACAAGCATCAGTGCCAAAGAAGCATAAATGTGTTAATAATAAAAAAGTATGTCTTTAATATGGCAGTTTAGCAAGTCAAACACTTAATATATGTCAGGATCAAATGATAGAATATAAAATGCTTAATAATTATGAAGGAGTAAAAAATATTTTTTTTATTCCTGAAGTCATACTCACTTCTAAACTAACAACTGTCAAATCATCTCTATGTGTTTCTTTTGATGAGCCGATTTGTAGTTTTTTCTTGTCCTGTGATTCATTTTGTTTAACCTCTTTATTAATTTTTCCTTCTGCTACAGCTTTCAGTAAAGACATCATCTTATTCTTTGTCTGCTCCTGCTCCTTCTCTAACTCTTTTCTTTCCAGTGACTCTTTCGTAAAGAGTTGCCAGGACAGAAAACACAGACGCAAAGTTGAAAGTGTCCAGTGTCTTTCTGCCATTAACATTTTTCTAATTATGAGGAAAAAAAAAGTTATGACATTAATAAATACTATCTGAAAAAGGAGAAGTGAATTTAAATGAACTTTAAAAAATAATTTTATCCAGCTTGAAGCTTTTTACAATTTTTTTTTACAATTTACAATAAATTACACATAAGTTATTGGCCTTGTTATCAAAATGGAATTTATCTTTTTATTTTCATTTCCAGCTGTGTCTGAGATATAATGATGGGTTATTAGTCAACTCTCCAAATACTCTAAAAGTCTCAAGTTTCAAATAGCAATTGGTAATTAGACAATGCTCCTAATAATCTCGAAGTCTCAAGTTTCAGATAACAAGACCAATTTAATATTGGACAGCAAGCCTGCAAAACTTGCAGAAGGAGAAAGGTGTAGATTACTGATGTGGCTCATACCAAATCATTAGAAATGTATAAAAAAAATAAAAAGCAGATGGAGAAATTCAATTAGTGCTTATCATTAACAGCATTAAAGTTTATTTCTTACACGGCTTCATTACAAAGACTTTCAATGTTACATTCTTCAATAAATCTTTTCTAAAGGTACCAGTGTGGGTTATCTCTTAAATCTAAAAATGGCTAATGAGGTCAACAGTTCAAATTTATAGAATACTAAGTAAATATTACGGTTAAAAATGAAAAAAACCTGCATGTTGAAAGGGAAAAATTTGTTAAATAATTATGCTACTTTAAACAACAAAACAAAAATACAGACTGACTTCTGACTGTCAATTATATCTCTTTCATGCCTCTCTGCCTCTACTTCTAGCTTTTGACCTCTGGCATATGACCTCCACGCTCCATAAATTTTTAGCATAAGCTTCCAGTCTGACATGGCCTTCACTTTACCCAAAAGCAGACGTCTAGACAAAACTAGATCATACCAGGCTGTAAAGTGTCTATGAAGACACTAGAAATTATTACATTTTTAAGTATTTATAAATTTGAAAAAAAAAAAAAAAGAAATTTACTGTGTTATTATAGTCTTATTAAAGATTTTTTTAATGACAAATTTTCACCTGCAGGTTTTTAGATGTTATTTTAGATTTTATAGCTTCCATCCTCATCATCTGTTTGAACTTTCTTTCATTTTCTAATCTCTGTGACAAAATCATCTCTCTGTCCTGCTGAGTTCTCTGTCTCTCTAATTCATCTCTAGCCAACTTATTCAACTTTTCTTCCTCTTCTCTCTCCCTTTGATAGAGATGATTTATTTATATACATTAATAAGATTAAACTAGTATTGAGATGAAACAAATACATTACATACTTTATCCTTATTTCTATCTAGAAATTGGTTTTAATGTTTTCAAGTTGAACTGTATTCCTGAAATTGTGTATAAAATTGGCGTAAATAGAAAATAAACAAAGGAGTTAAAGCCATTTCAGTTTTTGCATGTTTGTGCACCTGAATTACCACCTTTGCATTAATATTTTGTAAGACAACCAAAATATATTATTAAACACAGGTAATGTAATAATTAAATATTTATTCACACATGATGCATTTTTAATAACATTTTAAAAAAGATAAAGTTCTGAAAATTTTCAAATAAAATGCCTAAATAAATAAGTAAATTAAAAAAGTTATTCTCATCTGTATTTTAAATCCTAGTTTCTATATCTCTTTCAGTATTTCTAATTAAATATTAAAATACCATCTTCATAAATTACAATACTGGTACATAGTTTCCCAAACCCAAACAAAAAAGATTACCACCTTCGCAAAATATGATCATCAGAATCCATCAAGTCCCTACCCCAAAACAATTTAATAACATTTTACTGAAGCTTTACGATTAAATAATAATCACTGTCAAGCACGCCCGGTATGGCACATTACTTGAAAAAGTAAAATTTTCTAACAGATATTATATATGAATGGGGGAAGGGCAGCAAAAAAAAATTGCAACACTGAAAAATTCAACACAGGAATTCATGATAACAACATGCTGCTGTATATAAATCCGTAATAAACACGAAATGCTGATAAAAAAATGATGTTTTAAATATATTGTGTCACCTTCTTAACTCTTCCTCTCTATGTTTTCTATCCTCATGCATCTCCTTACGAATTTTAGCCATTTCTTTCTTTAATTCAACTTCTTCTCTCCGTGCTCTCATTTCTCGCTCTTTCTGCTCCTGCAATTAAATTAACAGTAGTTCAAGAACAAATAAGCATGTTGAATGGAAAAATAGGGAATGTATATCCAGATGTTTAAGAGGGATACCTAAGAAAAACTTAGAAGTCCTAAAAAGAATAAAGATTGAATTGAAAAGATATCAGTGAAAAAAAAAAATAACAGTAAACCATAAGAAAAAGAAATTTATGTTATTAGTGTTATTTATAATACGAATCACTGCTAAAAAGATTTTAAATTTTTAAATTTACACTTATTTTTAATTTAAATTTATTACCCTGACTGTTCAGCCTATATAAAGGTCCATTTTTTTTTTTATTAAAAATCACTTGTTGACAATGTGGTTGTCTTTAGACAGGAGGGATAGATTAATTAATCCAAAAGTTGTTAAACAGAAACCAAAAACAACTTTTTAAAAGTACTGCCTTTAGTATTAATTGCTGAGCTTGAAGTCTCGCTTCTTTCTTTAGCTGGGCTTGAGACTTTCTTTTCTGATCTTCTTTTTCTCTCTTATCTCTGTTTTCTTTCACCATCTTGTGGCGTAGCTCCATCTTAGTGCGAGGGTCTGACCTGGGCTCATCTTGCAGACCTAAGTCTTTTCTTCTCATGCAAAACATGTAAAAATACAAATAACAGCTAAAAGTAATTTCAAACAGAGTATTACAAATGTCATCTAATCTAAGAAACAATTAGAAATTCGCACTTTATTTATACCATTTAGCTTTATCAAAACTTAGCTGAGACAAAAGTCTATTTATTTTATTGTCATTTGCATATTATTATTTCTGTTTTAATCTTGAAATGAAAAATGGATAGCATATTTGTGTATATGACAGGTAATTGTCCTTTCATAATAATCCATAGTAATCAATAAAAAAGTTAGTTAGGGAAAAGGACAGTTTTTAGGAAAGAAAATCAGTGCAGGTATATACGTGCTGAAAAATCTAACCATTAAATCAAGATAAACGACAACCAAAATTGTCTATTTCTTATAATTACATTGTTTCAAATTTCTTTCATCTGTACTATGCCATTTAAGCATCAGCAAAATATATTTTTTTTTAAATGCATTACTATGAACAAATAACTTTATGTTTTTATACAATAAATTATAAATGTATTGAGGAAAAAAATGTTTTTAGGAAACACAGAGATTTTTTAAATGATACTTGATAAACAGACATTGTAAGCATTTCTTTTATGTATTATACATGAATTACACTGTAAACAAATGGCACGCAAAAAAAATAACTCACTTGAAATTATCTTTAACCATTTCTTTGGACAACATGGTCTTCAGCACAGACTGAACTGCTTGACTATCTTCCAGCTCATACAGATTTTCATATGGATCTGTTGTATTCATTTTTTTAGATGAAAAAGACAGGTCCTTATATTGAATTAGAGCAGGAAGTTTTACAACTTGGAGTTAGAAAGAAAATAAATGAAAATTAAAAAAAAACCTTCTTTAAAAAAAAAATATTAAAATTGCATTCAAAAGTAACTAATAACCCCATAGATCATGTAACAGTTATAGAGACCCAAACTTCAATAATCAAGATATTTTTGCTGATAAACATATATTACTGGGGGGCTAAAATTCATATCAAGAATATTCTTAAGTCAAAACTATCAGGTATCCGTGATACTAACAACTAGGAAAAACGCTATTTAGACACATTCTACTCAATACCCTCAATTTTTTCATAAAGCTTTTTTTTTTTTTAAAAATAAAGTCAAATACTGCATAATTAACACAATATATAATCTCATCTCTACCAAGTCCGACAGCACCTGTCTATTGGGATTCAGTAAAAATAAACTACACTGATAAAATGAAGCAAATGAAAAAAACGGGGGAAACATAGTAAAATAACTCTTAGATGACCCATTGAGCAAGATGAAGTATAGATCATTTATCTCTAATAGCATTTATCTGTGGCATTCCAAATATAGCTCTTCAGTAAGTTTTCTGCAGCTTTCAACAAGCCAGTTTTTGTATTATTTTATCCCTTTCGTTTACAATCATTAGAATACAAATATCACGCAGTTTTAAAAAAATTATTGCAATAAATTCCCTGAATTTATTATAGAAATGACTATTCTGTCAATTTTAATTTGGAAGTTCTTTAATATGTCTCTGTATGTTTCAGTCTCTATCTTTATACAGTGCATAAACAAATATTATAAGTTCAGATAATGTAGAAGCAGTAGATATTTTTTACCTCGGTTTCCCACAGCATTACGTTTTACCCTTTCATAAATGGCAGTTTCATCTATTTCAAAGTCTTCATCAAGTGCCAATTTTGTAAGCCTTTCAAGAGATATATCATGAGTGTCATTTTTCAGTTCAACTTTGTCCAGAATATCATATTTGTTTTTCCTTGCTCTGCGCCAAGCTTCCAGATCATCAAAACCATCATCATAATCATATCTGACCTTTTCACTCATCCACTGGGAAAGTAATTCTTGAGCTGTATAAGATAATAAGATATGATCCATAACTTTGTCAAGTGTTGGTGTGTAAAAAAAATATTTTATCATAAAACGGAAACAATTTTGGAAAGAAAATCTACATTTTTTTAGGGATGTATAAATCACAGTGCTACCTCCAAATCCAAGGGCAATCTGTGCTTGGAAATTACTCAAATTCCAAATCGTTTCAATTCAAAATCAGTTGTATCTTGGATACATCTTATAAAATAAATTACTAAGTCCTGGATTATTGAAAATAATTTTTGGCAGAAATAACACTCAATTTTAAAGCAATCTTAGAATATTTGACTAACTGACAGGTACATATTGCAAAAACCAAATAAAATAAATGTGACTAGATATTTACTACAAAAAAAAAACACAGAAATATATTGATGGACTTTCACAAAAAAAAGGTTTATGATCATTTTTCTTATTCAAATTGTTTATCAGATTCCAAGTTGAGATTTGGGCCATTCATACCGACTGTAAAATCAAAATGATCTGTTAAAAAAAATCTTCTTAAATAATCTTTATCAAAATTCAAATGTGGTATACCAGGTTATATAACTTTTTTTTTAATGTGTTAAAACAAGCATAAAAAATAATACCTTCATTTAGGGCTGACTCATTGTCTCTAACATGACCGGATATGTGATGGGCTACTGCTTTGCCTTTATGCTTTCCAGATGGCATAAGACCAAAAGCCACATCTGTTGCTTTATCTGTGGCATCTTCAACTTTCTAAAGTTATTAAATATTTGGAATTATAAAGCCTTCAGTAACGAGGATTCATTTTTTCTTAAATATATATTTTATAACTCAATGATACATTAATACAAAAATAATTATTTAAATGATTAGTTCCAGTGATTTTTTTTACAAGTATCTGAAACATAATTGCTAATACAGGACAAATAATGCTAAAAAAGATCTACTTAAAATTCATATTAGATATAAAAAGTAAATAACAAAACCTTAGGAAAATATCTTAAGGCTTTGCATAAAAAAAAAAGGGCTCCATAAATCCTTAATTTTAAATATACACTTTGAAAAAGCTGGTGTACTGAGTATCAGCTGACAACAGAAATATTTATTAAAGAAGAAGTAAAAAAAAAATCAAATCAATAATGGTATGCTGGTATGGATAAAAAAAAAACATACCTTTATCCAGTCTGCTATATCATCTTTGGATTTTATACGCTGCAATAAATTTTAAACAAGAAAAAAGTATAAAGCTGTACTTAATTAGAACCATTCTTGTAAAAAAACAAAAAGGGTGTGTAGCTTTTAGTTTTCTTTACTTCAAATAGTACATATAAAAGTGAGTTTAAGACTTTTTTAATAGTAAATGACTGATAAGTTCAATCTGAGGATCTTTTTATTCTATCCATAATTCTTAATATGATCTTGTTCAAACCATAAACTTTAAAGCCCTAAAACTAGCCCATATCAATTTACAGTTAAAGCTTATTGAGAATTTTAAAGTAAAGGTATAACTATATTGTTGAGTCAAACTCTTGTGACAACTTCCTAGGCCAGTGTTTCTTAAAGAGTGGTATGAGTAGCCAATAGAACAAATAGTTCGGAGGAATATGCGCTGCACTGGACTGAAAACAAAGCAGCCTAAAGTGAAAACAATGAAATGAGGAGAAACCATGACTGTAAAAACAATAAGTAAGCATGCTGGGATTAATTTACTAAGGGTACATGAATATGCCCATGGGTACACAGTATAACAAAAATAAACAAGGGGGTACACAGATGTCAAAAGTTTGGGAAACACTGACCTACACAATCAAATCTAAGCAATCCATATCATCAGCCCCTTTTTACTTTACTACTTAATTTTAATTTAATTAATTTAGGCTTGAGAACACATTTTTAATAGCTACAAAGCAGCTGTGAATGCAAAGCCATACATGATACAGACAACAGATCAAACAGCTTTCAAATTTATAATAGACAAGGAGTAAGATCACAACTTAATTTTGGACTAGGTTATTACCCAAACAGAATAAGAAATTTTAGCTGCTGCCATTCAAAACAAGTACAATTTACAAGGTAAAAAGTGCATCATTTGAGACAGCATAGCACTATTCTGGCTATAAAGATAAATAACTTTTTTTTTAAATATGATTATTAAATAATTTGAATCACACTTTTCATTAGCCTAGGCGCCCTAGGGTTAGCCTTTGACTTTAGTAACTAAAGGCTGTACTCCTACTCAGTGTACTTTTTCTTTAAAAAAAAAAAAAGGTCGTGTCATAAAGAAATAACACTGAAAATATAGTGGAGCAAACAGTACATTTTTGAATACGGAAAAAAAGTTGCCGGAACACCATTCCGATGCATTCCGCCAGAAGAAAAAAAAAGCACAGCTCTTACTGCCTTAGTAAGTTTGTTTGGTCTTTACTTAGAAAGTTTAGACTATAAAATAATTTCCGACTTCAGAAGGAATATTGTAACCTCAAACTTAAATGACTGGAGATCTTATGTCTTATGATAATATAAAAACATACATCAGATCTAGATAATACTCGGGGTTTTTCTTGTCTTTGCCAACGATAAAGTGTATTTTTATGTACATTTTCATCCATGTTCTTAGTTATCTTCCCTTTCAGGTGTCAACGACGCCGGGTAAATTCAAAAGTTGTTTTCTTTTTTTAAGAATTCTCTTTAAACGGAACAAATCTATAACGATAAGAAGTGACTAAATTACGATAGTTCTTACTGTGTGGCATCTCTAACTCTTGATCAGTCATAACCTTCTTTGTTGTATAATTAAGATGGCACCGAGCCTAAGGCAATTGATATGAACAACACAACACCTACAAACATTTTTTGTATTCATATCTTCTATTTTGTTGCAACATCGACCCATGGTGGATAACTCTGCTTTTCTTTTCCTTTGGAAATTTCTAGAATTCTAGTTTAGTTTAACATTCGTCAATAATTGCTTTTACATTAATTTCGGTATTATTATAAATATTAATATAAGCTTTTTTAGTGTTTTATATGACTAGCGTTGTGTTTTTTTTTAAAGTTAGATAAGTGAATGTTTTAAGAGGAGTTACAAAAGATTCCGGAAATAGATGTCATTGTCAAGCTAGAAAAATACCGTTTCTGATACTTGATTGCAGCAGGTTCGATCCAATTTGTGTACATAAATCCTACATATTTCGATACTTTTACCTTGACAATTTGCATTTCAAGGACGGAATATAGTAACCATTATTTTATCTGTTGAACACTTTTTGTTTTGTAATTCCGTAATGGCCGAATATCTAGCATCAATTTTTGGCACAGAAAAAGACAAGTAAGTAAGACTGTATGGTTACTGTATAGGCCTAGTTACTGTAGACACAGTAACTGTAGTGTAAAAGTATAAGCATAATAATTATCCTGTTTATCCTAGAATCATTTTTTTAAGAAGAGCATTGCAGGCGTTAGATTTGTGCAGGCTATTGAGTTTGAGACTTAAACTTAGGCATCCTTTTTCATTCAATGTCTCAAGAAAAAAAAACATCCATTACTGGCATTACATTATATGATGGCATTAGCACTGCAGGATGATGGACATCACATATGGCGCTAAGGCTTGTCACCCAAAAGGGGCTAATTTTAGAAGATTGTGAAAAAAAATGACAACATATGTACACACTGTCACTTGTGCAAGTAGCATTGTATCACAGGTAGATAATAAAGAAAAAATGGGCAACTAGACCAGTGAACTAATGCTAATATGCTAGATATATAGATAATTGAAGGTTTATATAATCATGCTTTATATATTTAATAGCTTTTGAATGAGAGTCTGTGATAAGGACCAGCAGATATTTCAGGTCATAATGAAAGTCTTCTGCTATATCTCATGTGGTGACTCCATGGCAATTGCACTATTGGCTCTGGTGGGGATGATAGAAGTACACCATAAAAACTTTTAAAAAACCATCCCTTTACTATTAGTGGTTCATATGATCTAAGAGATTTCAACTTAAATCCTCAGAAAGAGAACTGAAAATTTTGTGCATTTAAGCATTAATGGCACCATCAGACCACAACAATGCGCCAACAAAGATAGGAAATTAGAAAATGTGCTCTAGACATTCCTCACTGTCAGGAACCCTGAATACTAATAGATCCGGATTTTTGGTTGCTGGATTTTTTAATGCCTTAATGTATATCTTCCACATTGCACATAATATTTCTAATATGCCTGTATCCAGATGATACAAAGAGTTGATCAGAATTCATTTTCTAATATAAAGTTAGATGTGATAAACCTTATAAACTGATATAGGCTCCATTTAAATTTCAAAATTACTAGAAAGTAACTTTTTATCATTTTTAATTGTGACCTTTTTTTTTTACAGAGTAAATTGTTCATTTTATTTTAAAATTGGAGCTTGTAGACATGGTGATAGATGTTCCAGGCTGCATAATCGACCAACTTTTAGTCAGGTATATCTGCTACATTTTTTCTAATTTTTAGAATATGGCATACTCAAACAGCCGAAGTAAATGGCAGGCTTAATAGATCATTGATCTACTTTCAGAACATGTTAAAGAATTTGATCCAACTCATTGAGATTAAAACAGTATCCGGGTGGTGGGGGGGATGAATGAGAATTTAAAAGGGATAATTCACCATACCTCAAAATTTCTGTAGAAAAATCAATTTTATTTAATAATAACAAATGACATCTAAATAATAATAAGATTTGTTTAATAGTTAGTTTTGTCAAACTTTTACTGATACCCAACATATTGGTAGTAAGTAAGTAAAGTTCCCTAACGGGCCATCGGGGCAGATAAAGTGTAGAATTCAACTGTTTCTATAACCTCGGCATATGAAGGGATTGTGTGGTTAGCACAACGCCCAGCCGCCTTTACTTACCCAACTTAAGTCAGGTACCCATTTAAAACTGGGTGGACTTGTGGGACGACTTTGCACCAAATTTCACCTGGAAAAATTCCAAGGGCCTCACAGAGGATCGAACCCAGGACTCTCAGGTTGACAGTCGAATATCTACACCACTCGGCCATCCGTCCCACATATTGGTAGTGTAGTGTTTTTATTTCTTATAAAGAGAATAAAAACACTATGGCACTTGTAAGTTAAAATGAAGCCATGTTTACTTATGAAGACCATTTCATTGATAACTCCAACTTTGCTTTAATAGTTTCTTATACTCTTAAAAATGTTCACGTGACAGTAAACAAACATTGCAATTTCTAATTTTTTGTTACTTTCTTATTTTGGACAGACCATCCTACTTCAGAATCTCTACTTAAATCCTCAGAACGCAGCACTAACAGCCGATGGGTCTCATAGTAAGTTTAATTGGCTTTAAGTGAATGAAATATAATTTTGCGTTGTTTTTATATTAATTTTAAATTATTTGATAATAATTACAATCAAATGCTTTTAAATACCTCTCTTTGTATTCAGAGACAAGAAGTTTAAAATTTTATTCACTTTTAAAAAAAAAAATGTGTGTTCCTCATATCTTGTCTATTTTACAGATGACATACTGCAGATGGTTGGTTTTTAGATTTCAAAACCTGTTTATATAGTTACCTATGGTTTTTTTTTTTTTTTATTTTTTTCTTTATTAACTTAAGCACCATATTTTGGATACTGCAAGTACTCGTAACAGAATATTTTATTTCTTGATATTTAAACATACAGCATTTTTAACAGCAGTTTTCTTTTAAATGCTGCTCACAAATAATTACTTTTCAGAACCTTTCACCGTAAACCAGTTTTTTCCTAAAATTTCTCTCTTGTGTTTTTGCAGCGAAGGAAAAAAAAATTTTGGACCACTTCATTATTCCAATGATACTAATGTAGATTTATACATTGGTGCACTACTCTTATAAAATATTTCTTTTTTTTTTTATTTTAAGCTACAGTTGATTGAGAGTAGACTTTGGTCCTAAACTGCTCGAGCTATTAAGGTGACTTAAAAATTGTGCAAAAAAAAAAAAAAACAAGTTTATGTGAAACATTCTATAAAATTGCAAGCATTTTGTGCTCTGCTTCATAGAGTGTTACGAATGTGGTCAATTTCTGGAAACATTCATTGAACTTGATTCCATTAACAGACAAAAATATTAGGATAATATATTTTGTATGCAATATTAGTGAATGAAATGTTGCTAGTTAACAATTATTGACTGTATCATGTTAACTATTTTTTTCAGTTGTGGTTGATGATGTTGAGGCACAACAAGAGTATGATGCATTTTTTGAAGAAGTATTTACTGAATTAGAAGACAAAGTAAGTCAAATCTGAAACCAGTTTATCATCACTTAAAAGTTAAGTTCTCTTAAGCCCCAAAGGGCTTATCGGAGCAGATGAAGTGTAGAATTCATCTGTTTCAGTATAAACTCGGCATATGAAGGGATTATGTGGTTAGCACAACTTCTAATCGCCTTTACTCCCCCAACTTAAAGTCAGGTACCCATTTAAAGCTGGGTGGACTTGGGGACTTGAGTTCCAAGGCTCTCACTAAGATTCGAAGTTAACATTTGTATGTATAATTTTGTACTCTATCTTATATTTTCTTCTAGTACGGGGAAATTGAGGAGATGAATGTTTGTGACAACCTAGGCGATCACTTAGTTGGCAATGTCTATGTCAAGTTTCGTAGAGAACAAGATGCAGAAAGAGCTGTTGCAGAACTCAACAATCGTTGGTTCAATGGCCGCCCCATTAACTGTGAACTGTCACCAGTTACAGACTTCAGGGAAGCATGCTGCAGACAATATGAAATGGGGTAAATGCCTGTTTTTGGATTTTTCTTCATGCAACTTTTAAAGCTGTGAATAATAAAAATGTTTAATATAAGTAAGGCTTATTTATTTATTTTTTCAGTGAATGCACCAGAGGAGGCTTCTGTAATTTCATGCACTTAAAACCTATTTCTCGAGAACTGAGAAGAGAGTTGTATGGACGGGGTCGTCGAAGAAGCAGCCGAAGGTATGAATCTTGTTAGCATTGTACAAAGTAATACCGCTCACAATTTGGAAACAATTACAAAACATACAATTTTCTTTTATTTGATACCAAGTATAAGAGATACTATCCTAACTGTTGTATTAAGTCTAATGTGGTAATAAATAGAAATATCCTAATTATAATTTACTTGATAGAAGTCATTATCCAAACCAGTATTAAAAATGCCCTCACAGTACTTCACACCCTTCACTGCTAATTTTGGCTCCACATTTGTTCACTTTGTTGCAATTTATAAAGGATATGTGTACCACTTGAAACAATATTCAAAGTATGTTAAGTTATACATTTATTGGGGGGAGGGGTTAGAAAAATGAAATTGAAAATGGTCACAAAGTAACATTTTCAGCAAAAAATTTTATCCCAATTTTACCCCTTCGTGTTTCATTCCTTTGAACCATTTTTGTGTTATACATATGCAAATAGTATCTATAAACAAGACTCTTGAAGGTGTTTCAAATTTAAGATTCAAAATTTATGGATTCTTTTTTTTTAAACAATCAGATAACTTAAAAATATTATTTCCTACATTAGTCTAGTCACTTGATTTCAAAAATTCTCCTTCTCTACTAAAAGCCATTAAAAAGTTATAAAAACTATCTTATACAATCAGATACATAAAACAACTTTTAACACCTTTAGCGAACTGTAAAAGGCATTTTTGGATAGCCATAGTACGGAATTTGTTAAAATTATAATGCATGTAGTAATCATGAATGATGCAATGTTGTAACATTTAAAAAATGTATCAATAGAGAAAGATTTCATATTTCTATGGTTTGTCTTTTAATGTTAAATTTTGCTTAGTGCAGAAAATATTGGTCATTATATTTTATCCTTTGTATTAGATCCAGATCACGATCTCCACCAACCAGTAACAACAGGAGAAGATCACGCTCAAGAAGTCGAGGAGATCGCAGAGATAGGAGACAATCGATCTCGTGATAGACATGGTCGTTATTAAGTAATTTTATTGATTATATATCATTTGTCAGTTTTTTTTAACATTACTGTTTCATCTTATTAGTGAATATTTATTATGTACATGTTTGATATGTAACAGATAATGCTGGCAAGCTTGTTAGTAATTAATTTGGTTTTAAATTAGCCAATGTTCTTTGAATGATAAGTAGAAGGTTATGATATTTATGGAAGATTTGTAATTAATTTGGTTTTAAATTATCCAATATTCTTTGAATGTTAAGAAGAAGGTTATGATATTATGGAAGATTTGTAATTCATTTGGTTTTAAATTATCCGATGTTCTTTGAATGATAAGTAGAAGGTTATGATATTTATGGAAGATTTGTAATTAATTTGGTTTTAAATTATCAATATTCTTTGAATGTTAAGAAGAAGGGAGTTATGATATTATGGAAGATTTGTAATTCATTTGGTTTTAAATTATCCGATGTTCTTTGAATGATAAGTAGAAGGTTATGATATTTATGGAAGATTTGTAATTAATTTGGTTTTAAATTATCCAATATTCTTTGAATGTTAAGAAGAAGGATTTGATATTATGGAAGATTTGTAATTCATTTGGTTTTAAATTATCCGATGTTCTTTGAATGATAAGTAGAAGGTTATGATATTTATGGAAGATATATTTTTTTCCATAGTGTTTTTTTTTCTCTCAATTAATTTATTTTTTTTACAATTTGGAATTAAAATGTTTTGCTTCAAATGTTTATATAATGCATTAAATCTTAATCAAAATTACTGGTCATGGTTTCCCTATTTTGTTCTGTCAATAACATGCAATAGTCATTTTACAATCATATAGAAAATTCACCAATGATGCTGTTTTTAGGGAAAAATTGTATTAAAATATTTCTAGTGTATGATTTGTTTTGTTTTTTTAATTATTATTTAGTTCTTGATTTATTGGTTTGTCATAAAGCAACTTAAGCCTTTGATAGATAGTTGAAAGATAACACATTTTGAGTTCTGCTTCTGCAGCCTGTGTCGCTTCATGTCCTCTTCTTCTGTTCCTTTTTTTAAAAATTGGTTTCCAGGGTTGTTAGTATCAAGTATCGGTATCGGCCAATACAGTATCGGCGATACTTTTTTAGTATTAGTTGCTGCATTGCCGATCCTTTTTTTGTAACGTATTGATTTGTGTATCGCCGATACATTTTAAACGAAAAATTTCCGATACTCGATACCAATACTTTTCTATTGCCACTATTAGCTATTTGCAGAAAAAACAATAGCGATTTTAATGCCCTTGTTTTAAGAGTAATCTAGGCTACATACATTAAATCTACACTACTAGTCATCATAGCCAACACCACCCACCTCCCCACCAATACAACCACGGTCGGCGAGTTGAAGGAAAAAATAAATTTTCTTTTGAAGTTCTTTCTTTGCGCGCCAATGTCTATAAATGTTATTCTTATACTCTTTCATTCATTTACTTTCTCTATCAACTATTTGTTCAATGTTTCAATGAGCGACCAGAAAATAAAACTTTATTTCTTTTTTTATCGATCTATCAGTAATTTATTTATATATTGTTTTTATTTATTAATTCATTATTTTAGTGTTTTTACTACATTTCATTAAAAATAATTAATTGAATGGTATTAAATTCTAAAACTGCATGATGTAATTAAAATTGAAAACTGTGTAATAAAACAATATCATTTAATTAACACATATTATATTATTAAATTATATGCTGAGTTCAACAAACAATAAAATTATGGGTGGTTAATAACAATTAATTGAATATAAATACATGAAAATTAACAAATTAATAAAAAAAATATCTTGTAAAATGAAACTCTTTGATGCAACCGCATGTAATTTTCAAACGTTCAAAGTAAAATTATTTTATTGATCGGTCGGCTTTCATTTTTCATTGTTTCATCTTCTGTTGTTCTTTCATGTGTCAACATTATACATTCTTTCTTTGAATTATATTTGGTTATAGTAACAGTTTTTACAGAGTTGCAGAAAAAAAAAATCAGTAAATAACACAATTCTATAACCAGAGATCAGACAAGATTTAAAAAAAAGGAAAAAAACCCGTACACAGAAATTGACACGTCTACATAACATTACCATCAGCGATATGACCTTGAAACAATAGGATTGGCATTTCTTAATTCTAATGTATGACCTTGAATGAAACAATTAGTGAACATCTGTGTGTATTTTTTTTGGGATGGGAAGTTGGGGGGAGGGTAAAGACTTATGTGTGGGCGAAGTGTTACAAAAATATGACAGAGAAGGGGTGAACATGGGTTGATATAGGGGCCGTCCATAAAGTACGTCACGCTATTTTTGACCCCCTGTCACAAAGTGTCACAAATCTCAGGACCCCCCCCTAAAGTACGTCACACTTTTGAAAAATTTTTTCATTAACAGCTAATTAAAATTTAATCGAAAACTTAAATCGCACTTCACTATTAAACTGCCTTAAAATATAAATATTAAAAGAACTATCAGATTATTAAATGACTTTAATAGTAGAATAACCAATTGTCAACAGTAGTCTCAGTTATTCTTTGAAACAGTAACTCAATCAATTGAATTTGAAAAAAAAATGCAAAAATTAGACTTGAAAATTATTAATAAACATCATTTCTCTGCTACCTATTCATTTACAATGAGAGGGTCAACTTTGAGATAATCTTCCGATTATGCATTCTATTGACATAGGATAAGAAGTAGATTAGCGAAACTGACCTCAACCAGTGGTTAAATAATAAAAATGGCAACAAAACAATGCGACTAAAAAAGGACTAGATTGACAAATTATGTGAGCAGCTCTGGTGCTATATTGAATATGTTTATAGTAAGCCTGTGAATTGTGTTTTATTTTTAAAAAATCACTAGAAATCATCCATCCATTGTGAAGATAAGTGTTCATCCATAGTTACGACTGACATAAATCTTTCCCCATCATCGTTTCCTGGAAGATTAATTGCAGACAGATCAACTTCATCCTCATCTAGCCACTCAACATCCTCTGGAATTTGCATTTTCCATTCTGCCAATAATCGCCATGAGTTCTCTTTGCCTTCTAGCAGCGATTCTCAAAGGAGGACGGATGCATTTTATCTGAGTTGATTCTGGAAAATTTACGGGGTTGGCACATTCTCTTAGGTGACGGGTGGTCGAGTGGTGTGAGCGCTTGACTGTCGACCGGAGGGTCCCGTGTTCGAGTCTTGGTGAGAACCTTAGGACTTTTTCAGGTCCTGGTGAAAGTCCCCAATACCACCCCAGTTTTAAATGGGTACCTGACTTTATGTTGGGGGAGTAAAGGCGGCTAGGCGTTGTGCAAACCACACAATCCCTTTATATGCCTAGGTTACAAACAACAGATGAATTCTACACTTCATCTGCCCCGATGGCCCTATAGGGCTAAGGGAACTTTTACTTTTTTACATTCTCCTGCGCCCGAGCTCTGTGTTATCCTGTATGTTTCTTCAACATTGTTAGTGAGGCAAAGTATAAGTGACACACTTTGCAAATTCGATCATGTAAGCTGATCTGCAAAGATGGACAATAAAGATCATATGGTTGCACTTTAAAAACTCTTGTTGAACTTGGCATAATGTCATCAAATTTGAGAATTTGTGCCACAAACAATGAAGGAAATTTATGAGCATCTGCATCTGCTCTTTCTGAAGCTCTGAGTCCATCAGTTGTTCGGTTGATTGGGATTGGATTTGAAGGAGGAAATAATCTCAAAGGTAAAGCGTTGAAAAATGAGCTCCGTACTTTGTCGCAACATTTTATGTCCTGACATTTCACAATTTGAGTGAAGTATTGGCTGGTGCGAACATGATGGTCAAACCATTCCTTATCCTTCGACATCAGTCCTGCTGCATCAATTCAGATTTCTCAGGGTTGATTTATTCTGCAACTGTTGGAAATTGGTCAACAATCACATGCGACCAGATTTCAGCTAAAGTTTCACCTGCAACACTTGAAGTTTGTTCTTTCCAAACCTCATTTATTGTTCTGCCCTGCGAATCAAAGTGACTCCCATAATGTTCATTTGGCAATATGACACCAGACAATTCTATGCTAAATGGAGCCATTTGATGTTTCACGCGATTATAAGCATTTCTTCCTGGTGCATTAGTTGCAAGGAATAAGGCATCAAGATTATTTTAACGAAGTGATGGATTGCAACTTCAATTACTTTTTTGTATCATAATATACAAATTCCAAATTTTTGATCAGTGATAAAATTATGCAGCAGACAACAAAGAAATAATAACACTTTCGATAAGGTTACACATAAAACAAGGCTTTTGGTAGTGTAGTGTTTTGTTTCTTATAAAGAGAATAAAAATACTATGGCACTTGTTAGTTAAAATGAAGCCATGTTTACTTATGAAGACCATTTTATTGATAACTTCAACTTTGCTTTAACAGTTTCTTATACTCTTAAAACTGTTCATGTGACAGTAAACAAACATTGCAATTTCTAATTTTTTGTTACTTTCTTATTTTGGACAGACCATCTTACTTCAGAATCTCTACTTAAATCCTCAGAACGCAGCACTAACAGCCGATGGGTCTCATAGTAAGTTTAATTGCTTTAAGTGAATGAAATATAATTTTGCATTGTTTTTATTTTAATTTTAAATTATTTGATAATAATTACAATCAAATGCTTTTAAATACTACTCTTTGTATTCGGAGACAAGAAGTTGAAAATTGTATTCACTTTTAAAAAAAAAAATGTATGTTCCTCATATCTTGTCTATTTTACAGATGACATACTGTAGATAGTTGGTTTTTAGATTTCAAAATGTTTATATAGTTACCTATGGTTTTTTTTTTTATTTTTTATTTTTCTTTATTAACTTAAGCACCATATTTTGGATACTGCAAGTACTCGTTACAGAATATCTTATTTCTTGATATTTAACAGCAGTTTTCTTTTAAATGCTGCTCACAAATAATTACTTTTCAGAACCTTTCACAGTAAACCAGTTTTTTCCTAAAATTTCTCTCTTGTGTTTTTGCAGCGAAGAACAAAAAAAATGTTGGACCACTTCATTATTCCAATGATACTAATGTAAATTTATACATTGGTGCACTACTCTTATAAAATATTTCTTTTTTTTTTTATTTTAAGCTACAGTTGATTGAGAGTAGACTTTGGTCCTAAACTGCTCGAGCTATTAAGGTGACTTAAAAATTGTGCAAAAAAAAAAAAAACAAGTTTATGTGAAACATTCTATAAAATTGCAAGCATTTTGTGCTCTGCTTCATAGAGTGTTACGAAGATGTGGTCCATTTCTGGAAACATTCATTGAACTTGATTCTCATTAACGGACAAAAAAATATTGGGATAATATATTTTGTATGCAATATTAGTGAATGAAATGTTGCTAGTTAACAATTACATTGAGAGCTGTATCATGTTAACTATTTTTTTCAGTTGTGGTTGATGATGTTGAGGCTACGAACAACAGTATGATGCATTTTTTGAAGAAGTATTTACTGAATTAGAAGACAAAGTAAGTCACATCTCGAAACCAGTTTATCATCACTTAAAAAGTTAAGTTCCCTTAAGCCCCAAAGGGCTTATCGGGGCAGATGAAGTGTAGAATTCATCTGTTTCAGTATAAACTCAGCATATGAAGGGATTGTGTGGTTAGCTTTGCTCCAATTACGCCTTTACTCCCCCAACTTTAAGTCAGGTACCCATTTAAAGCTGGGTGGACTTGGGGACTTGAGTTCCAAGGCTCTCACTAAGATTCGAAGTTAACATTTGTATGTATAATTTTTGTACTCTACATCTTACATATTTTTTCTTCTAGTACGGGAAATTGAGGAGATGAATGTTTGTGACAACCTAGGCGATCTTAGTTGGCAATGTCTCTGTATGTCAAGTTTTAGTAGAAGGAACAAAGATGCAGAAAGAGCTGTTGCAGAACTCAACAATCGTTGGTTTCAATGGCCAGCCCCATTAACTGTGAACTGTCTGCCAGTTACAGACTTTCAGGAAGCATGCTACCCAGACAATATGAAATGGGGTAAATGCCTGTTTTTGGTTGTTCTTCATGCAACTTTTAAAAAACTGTTAATAATAAAAATGTTTTAATTTAAGTAAGGCTGCTTCTATTTATTTTTTCAGTGAAGATGCACCCAGAAGGAGGAAGCTTCTGTAATTTCATGCACTTAAAGCCACTATTTCTCGAGAACTGAGGAAGAGTTGTATGGACGGGGTCGTGTGAAAAGAAGCAGCCAGGTATGAATCTTGTTAGCATTGTACAAAGTAATACCGCTCACAATTTGGAAACAATTACAAAACATACAATTTTCTTTTATTTGATACCAAGTATAAGAGATACTATCCTAACTGTTGTATTAAGTCTAATGTGGTAATAAATAGAAATATCCTAATTATAATTTACTTGTTAGAAGTCGTTATCCAAACCAGTATTAAAAAATGCCTTCACACCCTTCACTGCTAATTTTGGCATCACATTTGTTCACTTTGTTGCAATTTATAAAGGATATGTACCACTTGAAACAATGTTCAAAGTATGTTAAGTTATACATTTATTGGGGGGAGGGGTTAGAAAAATGAAATTGAAAATGGTCACAAAGTAACATTTTCAGCAAAAAATTTTATCCCAATTTTACCCCTTCGTGTTTCATTCCTTTGAACCATTTTTGTGTTATACATATGCAAATAGTATCTATAAACAAGACTCTTGAAGGTGTTTCAAATTTAAGATTCAAAATTTATGGATTCTTTTTTTTTAAACAATCAGATAACTTAAAAATATTATTTCCTACATTAGTCTAGTCACTTGATTTCAAAAATTCTCCTTCTCTACTAAAAGCCATTAAAAAGTTATAAAAACTATCTTATACAATCAGATACATAAAACAACTTTTAACACCTTTAGCGAACTGTAAAAGGCATTTTTGGATAGCCATAGTACGGAATTTGTTAAAATTATAATGCATGTAGTAATCATGAATGATGCAATGTTGTAACATTTAAAAAATGTATCAATAGAGAAAGATTTCATATTTCTATGGTTTGTCTTTTAATGTTAAATTTTGCTTGGTGCAGAAAATATTGGTCATTATATTTTATCCTTTGTATTAGATCCAGATCACGATCTCCACCAACCAGCAACAACAGGAGAAGATCACGCTCAAGAAGTCGAGGAGATCGCAGAGATAGGAGACAATCTCGATCTCGTGATAGACATGGTCGTTATTAAGTTTTTTTTATTGATTATATACTCATTTGTCAGTTTTTTTTAACATTACTGTTTCATCTTATTAGTGAATATTTATTATGTACATGTTTGATATGTAACAGATAATGCTGGCAAGCTTGTTAGTAATTAATTTGGTTTTAAATTGGCCAATGTTCTTTGAATGATAAGTAGAAGGTTATGATATTTATGGAAGATTTGTAATTCATTTGGTTTTAAATTATCCAATGTTCTTTGAATGATGAGTAGAAGGTTATGATATTTATGGAAGATATTTTTTTGTCCATAAAGTGTTTTTTTTTCTCTCAAGTAATTTTTTTTTTTTACATTGTGGAGTAAAATGTTTTGTTTCAAATGTATATATAATGCATTAAATCTTCATCGAAATTACTGGTCATGGTTTCCCTATTTTGTTCTGTCAATAACATGCAAGAGTCATTTTATAATCATACAGAAAATTCACCAATGATGCTGTTTTTAGGGGAAAATTGTATTAAAATATTTCTTGTGTTTGATTTGTTTTGTTTTTTTTTTCACTTATTATTTAGTTCTTGATTCATTGGTTTGTCATAGCAACTTAAGCCTTTGATAGATAGTTGAAAGATAACACATTTTGAGTTCTGCTTCTGCAGCCTGTGTCCGCTTCATGTCCCCTTCTTCTGTTCCTTTTTTTAAAAATTGGTTTCACGCTAAATGGAAGTGAACACAAACATAGCTTTTGTCACTTTGCTCTGAGATGGACAAATCTCAGCCTATTTCATATGATAAAAAAAATTAAAGACACTCGTCTAATAACATTATCACATTTTGTACTTAAATGTCTTCTAATTGCCATTGATCAGCTGTGATTTGGGCTGAAGTATCCTATTGACATCTTATTTCAAATAGTTGAGTACCATATTCCTGTAGTAAGTACAGTGTATCTCTTGTTTAAAGATTTATCGTTTGTGAGTCAGCTTTATTTTTAAACACCCACAATCCAGTTTTCCTTTTTAGCTGCACCAATCAGGAAGTGTAGAATTCATCTGTTTCTATAACCTAGGCATATGGAGGGATTGTGTGGTTAGCACAATGACCAACTGCCTTTACTTAGGTACCCATTTAAAGCTGGGTGGACTTGTGGGACAACTTTGAAACTAATTCCACCTGGAAAAATTCCCTTGGTTCTCATGAGGATCAAACCCAAAACTCTCAGGTTGACGTTGATTATTTACACCACTCAGCCATCCGACCCACTGTTAGGTTACTAGCAAAAAGATATTTTCTTCTAAGGTTGTATAGTCAATATATTTTGCCAGCACAGCATTCAGTGAATAGAGGAAGCATTGCTGAGGTCATATGATTTGAATCCCTAATCTGGACCTTGATGGGCCAACCGACCAGGAACGCAATTTAAGAGGACATAATTAAATGAATGGCCCTTGTAAAATTTGCACCTCGATGTTCTGGTTGACAAGCCTGACACCTAGTTATGCAGATAGTGGGTTCACTTTATGTTAATTTATGACTGACCTAAGTACAATGAAATGATTCTCACTTTTACACCAATATCTTCAACATTGCAATAATTTACATTGTACTAGTACTGTAACTCCCCCCTCCCCCCCCCCCCCCCCCCGTTATCACTGAGAGAGTTCAGTAATCATATATATGACTTTCCAATCAACTTAAAAAAATTCAGAACATACTTTTAAAAAATGTATGATCATTTTTTTTAAATATATTTGAATTAATTGGATTAGGCAATGAAAAAAAAAGGTTTTAGATTTCACTAATAAAAGTAAATGATGATTTAAGGTAGTGATACTGTTCTCACAATACATCAGAGTTTAGTCTGCCATGGTCATGTGGTAAAGGGCTCGACTGTCGACCAAAAGAACCTGGGTGGTACTTCAGTTATGATGGGAATTATAGAAGGGCACAACGAAAGCTGTCGCATTGTGGTTTATAGGATCTAAGAAATAAACAGAAATTTTACATATCATCGTAAAAATATTTTAAAAAATATAAATAGCAGACATAACATTTTTCATAAATTTATCTTTTATTTTAAAATGAGAAAAACAATTGGGGACCTACTACTTCAACAATGTTTCCTGTAAACTATAATTAATGTCTAAGACATTGATGTTCTGACATCATTGGGCTTATTAGAAAATATCACTTTTCGGAAATATTGCCAAGATAATAAAAAAATCGGAGGGTATTATGCTGTATATATATATATATATATATATATATATATATATATATATATATATATATATATATAATTTTATCGCCAATATGATGTGGGCTTGTATGAATATACCGTTTTCTCAAAAATTGGATGTACAATTTTACAAATCTAAAGCTACATCCAATCCACATATATCTCTAGGTGTAGATGTTTTATAATATATTTTTTGATTGGATGGCTTAAGTCCCAAAAGCCAATGAAAACAATCCTTTTACTTTTTACCCTAACAATGATAGACTCTATGGACGCTGGAGTACAAACTTGTTTAGAAGACGTATTTGCAGTGGGAGTACTGACATAAAATATAAACAGATGGCTGGGCAAGTATTGAATGTAGGAATAGGATTGTTCCTGCTCGCTTTTATATGGGTGGCAGCGCTAGCAGTATGTATTGCTCTATCAAGATCGCCAACGAAATTAGCGTAAGTGAAAGTGTTGATGAGTTGTTTGACACATACATACACTGCGACCAGTGAGACATACACTTTATACAGTCTATTAATTAATAAATAAAGTTTAGACTATGTAGAATTATTAAAATGTATTTATTGTAATTGCAGAAAGTTCCTATAATACTGATTTATCATTAAAAATGTTTCCATTAGTTCAGATCAAGATCTTTGAATTGAGTTAACAGATGAATGAACCAAATCATTTATGATCTTTTTGATGGACTATCTTTAACAATTATCAATATTATTTATAAAAACATGTACTAGTTATACAAAGTTTATGGTTATACTTATAGCAGGTTTGTAACCTTTCTGGAGCCACATTGGAGGAAAATGGGGTACCTACTGCAGTAGACCACACCACAGAGCTTATAATTTTACATTGCATGATTGCTCTTTGCCTTTGGGCTGAAATACCAGAATATATTTATCTGAATCTTGTCTTTAAGACATAACTAAACATTTCTAAATCAAAAATAAAAAAGCAACTAATTAATTAAAGCTTCAAATTAAAAAACAAAACAGTAAACAGAATATTAGTTAATTTCACATCTGTTCCCATGCATGGAAATAATTATGTTTAGGAGATGAATGAAATAACAAATGTCTAAAGTTACTTTTTTTTTTTTCAGTTCCTTTGCACCAATATCTGTACTTATTGCTATAGTCATATCCATTATTCTAATTTTTATCCCAAGAGAAAGCCAGTTTCCATCTCTTGAAGAGCAATCTGTGGTAAGAATAGTGTATCCTTTGATGAAATAACAATTTAATACATATAGTTTTGTTATTTACCCTAAGTAATAATATTATCTTACACTAAAAGAACCTTTATGCATGTCTTTAAACAGTGGGGTTTTTTTTTGCATGCATTTTTATCTTAAAATTGTCTTCATAACTTTAAACCTTAACTAAATTACTAAACTATCTTCTTTGTTTATTCCAGGTCTATGATTACAGTATTGTGTATCGGTCCAGTCTGATAGCCGTGATGGCTCTGTTTATAGTCATAGGAGTTGTTTTCTACTTTATCAATCATGCCTTACATCCGGTTCAGGCCAAACCTCTTCGAAAATTTATCAGATAATATTTGGAGCTGCTTGATGTTCTGTTTTTTGAAAAAAAAAAATTGCTTTCAACAAGAGAGCAAGCATACACAATTAGTGCAGAATTTCAATTCCGGTTATTTGAAAACTGGTAAAATCTTAGCAATTTAATTGAGACCATCTATTTTTATCATTTAAAAGCATTGTAAAATGTGATTTGTACTATTCATTATAATCTCCACTTTTCTTCAGAGAAAATGTGTTTTGTTCACAGCTTCTGTGATTTTTTAAATTACAAAATAATGGTTTAATTTTGTTCGTGTTTGTTTTTGTTTCTTCTGAAACGACATTCTTATTTTGATTCTTGTAATATGCTCTTGAATTTTTTCTCACGTTACATTTTATTCTCACTGAGTTTAACTATTTATAGTACGCTTTAATTGTTTAGTTTTTTATTTTTGTTGTAAAAAAAATCTCTTTTTTTTTTATTCTATATTTGCACAGAGAAAGGAGTGTGAATCTCTCTTTCAAGGTATTATTGCAGAACCTTCACAAAGATTAATGGAAAATTTGAAATGTTTATGATAGCTTAATTATAAATTATGAAGTTGTGATTTTTTTTTTAATTATTCAAATTATTTGTTTATTTCCACCTATATAATAAATCTTAATGGACATTTATTTTACATGGTTTTATGTACATTTCTTTGTTAAAATGTATGCCCTGATAATTTCTAAGAAACTTTAGTAGCTTAAGCTGGTACAATGTACTATTTAATTATTTAAGCGTATGGGAGTAAATTTAACATTACTTAACATTTAAACCACCTAAAAAAAACTTTTTGAAATTAACCTTTTTACACAAACCAATCAGATCATTGGTTCTTAAAGTGCGCTGATTTGAACTGAGTTGCCTACAAAATTAAACATTTTTGGTTGTTTTCTTTTTCTTTATAGGTGGATAGTGAAAACCCATAAGGTTTTTAGTGGGTCACAAATTGTAAAAGTTAAAGAACCACTGAATAAGAGGATAAATGCTTGAAACAGAAAATAATTGTAAAAAAACAAGTAAAAAGTTCTTAGAACAAAAGCGCAGAAATATGATTTGTAAAGGTAGTACTTTTATATATGTTCTTGCATCTCCATTCACAGTTATCTAAAAACTGAGATCCGGAAAAATATATAAAAGTACTACCTTTAAAATGATGAAACGCCACTCTTGCCACAATGGAAGAGGAACTGAAAAAACTTAAATTACATATGAAAAATATAAAAATGACACTTGAAGAATTTTAGAAATTTTCAGGTATATATAAAAAAAAAGGTCACAATGAAAATCATAATTTCAGTTTTTAGTTATGATGACTTTATAAGGTAGTTTAATTTTACCACTGTGAATAAAAAAAAAAACAAAATTAGAAACAGCTTCAAATTTTTTTTTAAGGCTAAGAACTATTTACTTTGGAATTTCTTTTTTAATATTGTGCCAAAGGGGGATAATTTTTCTACTGAATTGATCCAATCTCTGACTAAAACCTATAACATTACAACTAATTACTTTATTAGATTTAATGTTAATATATACATGGCTGTACATTTGATGAAGCTGACAGTCAGAAATAACTTTCACCAAAGATTATTCAAAAGACATTACAAATACTGTTTCCCTCATTGTGCATTGCTATATTTTTTTCATTATAACATATTGTAATGTGTTAGGATAGAGGGAGTTCTTATTAAATAAAATGATGCTGTTTTATTTAAAAAAATAAAACATTCCAAACAATATTTTATATACGGTTGGTTTTATTACTCACAGGAGACTGGTGTATCAAAGAAACTTAAGTTTAACTCAAAATATTGCAACTGAAATAATTAACAGAAAAATAACAAATCTGTTTTTTAAACAGGTAATACAAAATTTAAAACAAAAACAGAAGCACAAGTTGTACATGTATATAATACTGTTGAGATCTCTTGTTTTTATGGGACTTTCATATTTGAAGAGTGCATTGTATGGTGTTTTTTGTTATCTTAATGCATGTGGACAAAACAAAATGAAAAAGGTTTTAAAACAATGAAATCTGATCATAATGAATGTAGAATTACAATTCAAATCAAAACTGCTGTTTGTTAAGTGACAACTAGTATACCACAGATTTTAATTCCTTTGCACATTAAACAAATGTAACCATAACCCTTTGCGCAGATTCTTTTACTGGATATCAGGGAAATTTTCCACTTACTAGATAGGTTACATCTAAAATAAATTTGTTCAGAAATACATGTGAAATGAGGTGTATACAAACTAATGAGATCAACTTTGTACACTGAAGGCTAGTAGAATTGAAGAAGGACATTTAAATTCCCATGATCGATATTAAAAACTCAATGAGTAAATAAACAACTTATGATAATTTCATATTCCCCCAATCATTTTTGTTGATTTAGTGCTATCATGTGACAAAACAAGCAATTAAGCCTGTTCCATTCTGGACACAGGACGTGTTAGCGCATTTTCATGTTGTAAATATTTGTAAATTTTGGAAATGTTTATAAATCCAATTGTGTAATGCATATATCTGAAAAAAGATTTTAAAAGGACAAGTAAATCATGTTGAATAACTGTTACAAAAATAAATAATGATTACGCCCCTTTTATTATTTATATTTAAAATATAAGCAAAACGGTACATAAAAAATTCTTTTATTTTGGCCCTGAGAGGTCAAATCGCGAAATGGACTTTTGATGTACACTTGGAAGGCCAAGACCTACACAATGATATATACATCATGGGTCTAGGACTTATGGTTGCTGAGATATAGGGCGGTCCATTATTAATATAGCTTATATAGTAAAAAACGGTACTTTATAAGGCCCCTTTTACGGCCCTGAGAGGTCAGATCGCGAAATGGAAAAAAGTCATTTCTTGGCAGGCCAAAGACCTACAAAATGATATATACATCATGGGTCTAGGACTTATGGTTGCTGAGATATAGGGCGGTCCATTATTAATATAGCTTATATAGTAAAAAACGGTACTTTATAAGGCCCCTTTTACGGCCCTGAGAGGTCAGATCGCGAAATGGAAAAAAGTCATTTCTTGGCAGGCCAAGACCTACAAAATGATATATACATCATGGGTCTAGGACTTATGGTTGTTGAGATCTAGGGTGATGACAGACAGACAGACAGACAGACAAAACGGGGACAATAGAGCATTTTTTTTCGAAAATGCTCTAAAAAAATACAACCTAAATAATAAGTTGAAGGAAGATTGGTCATTTTGTACCACTGGCACAAAGTTAACTTTAATTATTACTAGTATTCATTACAAGAAAACTTTCATTAGAATCAACTGTTGTTTAAATATGTCATGTTGGATGGGTGGCATGTCATGTTGGATGGGTGGGCATGTAATGTTGGATAGGTGGCATGTCATGTTGGATGGGTGGGCATGTCATGTTAGATGGGTGGCATGTCATGTTAGATGGGTAGGCATGTCATGTTAGATGGTGGGCATGTCAAGTTGGATGGGTGGGCATGTCAAGTTGGATGGGTGGCATAATGTATTTCACCAGTAGTGAAAATATGATGATGTCAGCAACAAGGATTATCTTATCGCTTTGTTTCAATGATCTTTAACCTACATCCTGTGACCTTCCAGCCTACTGCACTCTGTAACTCAGTTTTTGTACGATAATGAATTTTGTCAAATCTTTTGACAAAATAATTTAACATTTTTTTCTTATGACTGCCCTGAACAGAACTAATAATTACTGATAAATGAAATATGAATCATTTTTTTAAACTTTATAATGAAGTCTATCATTTTACACTACTTCTAACATAGTTAACCCAAGTATTTAAAAGATGTATGTGTATATATATATATATATACAGTATATATAATATATATAATATATATATATATATTTTAGTCATACACCTAATGTACATGTATATAAATCATACATTCTTTATCAGTAATAATTAAATATTTAATTAATCATTTAAAACCTAAATGTTGCAAACAATTTCTGTAAATTTTTTTTAAATTAATTTATTTTTCAAGATGTTTTTTGCTTAAATTACTTTAATATGTAGCTGGTCCTATCAGATTACCTCTTGAAAAAATTCTAACAGCAGAATAAACTAAAGGCTTGCATAAAATAAAACTATCATGATGACTTCACACAATTTCAAATTATAAGTCAACTTAACAAAGGGCCTCAATGTACAAACTAAGCTTAACCTTTTGCATTTTTTTCAAATAAAGTAACAATATATTGATTATTGTCGAAAAGGTATTTGGTTTATTTCAGGTAATGACAATGGCAGCTATGAAATAATATTCCTGCATTAAGAAATGTCTAATATTAACATACATTTTCTAGAACAGATAATTAGTTAATGATGAAACATTGTGAGACTAATTCTTACTTGTTAACATACAAAAAAAAAATAAAAGTAAAAAATCTTGACACAAAGGGATTCAATGCAGGCATTGGACACTTTTTGTTAAAAAAAAATGACATAAATTTAATTGTTTGAAAAGAAAAAAAAAATGCAAAATTAAAAACTCTTTCACTGTCAGACGAGACAGTTAAATAATAATAATAATGCTAATGACTTTCAATGAATTTTATTTTTCTCTGAACTGTGTTATGTTAATGAAAGTTTAGAAATGTGATGCTGGGAAATATCTAAATGATACAACACTTGTACCAATGTTTCAATTCTTACTGAGTAGTCTATACATATCGTACTGAACTGAGAAATAAGAAAACAATAATAAACCATTCATAAATAAGACAAATGAAATTGTATCACATAATTATGTTTGAAGACTTGAATCAAAGGGAAGCTAATTAATGTAACAGTCTAACAAACAAAAGAAAACTATCACAATTGAAACAAAGAAAAGACAACCTATGAATCACAAACTACTTTCTTAAAGTTTGCTTGCGCCAAATCTGCCATTTCTAGAAATACCACCAAATGTTTAATTTATTTCTTGTTTTAGTGTTGATTTTATTTATTTTAAAAAATGTTTCCCATAATTCACTTATTTAGCAAATGTGTTTTCCGTTCATTTTATAAAAAAAACAACTAAATAAAAAATTAATTTTTTGTTTTATTACTGAAACTTTGTGACTGGCTCACAATAAACAGTTATTTATACCTTAGCACAAATGGAAGTTACAAAAAAAAAATACTAAGTGTATGTTAAAAAAACACACACACATACATACACCAACAAAACAAATACAAGGTATGTACACAGAAACCACGGCCGTCCCAAAAATAATCAACATAAAAAAATGCTACATAAAACACACAATGTTTAACATTATGTATTATTCAACATAATAAGAATGACTTAAATGTCCAGGGAAAAAAAAAATCTGCTCTGATGTTGCACAGCTGGTAATACAGCTTCATACAATGTAATACAGCTGGATACAAATATTATACAGCTTTTTTTTAATACATGTATAACAAAAAACAATGACACTTAAAAAAAAAAATGTTCAAAACAGTGAGAAAATGAGACTCAGAAAGTATTAAAAAATAAATCAGTTTGCCATTTATCTTAGGATTCAGATAGTTTGACATGACTTTAAATAACATCTCTTTCTGATATGACAACATTCATCACCAATGACATCTGCACCTTGGTCTGCTTATGTTGACATGATTAGACATTTAAGTTCGGGACACTTTAAAAAAAAAAGAGTAACATGACACGTGATCATTTATCAAACTGAATCAAAAACGGTTTAATCAGACGATTCAGGGAACAAAGTTAAGAAGTAGTATATAAAAAAAACAACTTTTTTTTTTGTGTTGAGCATAGACAGCAGTATAAAATGAGTAATGTACAAACACGCACACTCAGCTCATTAGTTTGATTCAATTAATGCCACTAAACCCTTCTGTTTGTATGTTACCTTGAGCGCAATTAACTTCACATGAGCCACTATTTCAAACAAATGATGTTCATTAACTTAAGTCTGAAGAATAATATGACCAGGGCAGCAGTCGGAAAATCAAACAGTCCCTGACAAAGTTTGACACTTAGGGTCCATCTGTTCCACCTGAAAAGGGCTCAAAATGATTGCAGTTATGGGGCCCCAAAGGCTCAGGCACCTAAGCAAGTGTTTATCTTGCCTCTACCTTGCTATGATATTTCATTAGACTCCTTTAAGCTAAATTTTAAAAAATGTAAGTTCAGATTTTTTTATAACAAAATCTAAAAAAAAAAACAACATTAATTTATGTTTCGGCAATGACCTAGTGTAGCTGCAAAGCAGCAAACACAACCCATAATGAGACAAGTAAGAGGAGAAAAAACAACAAATCATACTGCGGAAAGCAGTTGATACATAGACCTTCAGATCTAATGGCCAAAAAATACATGTGACGTCTGAGACAAGTTTGTAAATTGTAATGACATCCCGTTTTACTTTTTTTGCAATATTCTCCAGAAGAATATCATGAAAACTAAAGTACAGATCAGATGCAAACTTAATAGTCTAAAAATAGAATAGATAGAGTAAGTATTATTTTTAATAATTAAATTAATATCTCGTTAAACTAGTTATAGAAGAGTTATCATAAACTTGATAAATTTGTTGCCTAGGGAACTAATTTAAAAAAATAAGGCTCTGTAAGTTATGATTAAAAAGAATTAGGTCATGAAACATTTTAAACACGTAGCACATGGATATGAAATGCTGACGGAATTAAAAAAATGATTCAAGTGAAATTTTTGTCTGTTGTTGACACAATTAAAAATAAAACAACATGAACAACAGTCTATAAAAGGAAAAAAGAAAGTCATTAGTGAAAAAAGTCTCTATATACAAAGACGAATATTATACATTCATGAATATCAGTTCTGATAATGTTACTGCTAGGAATTAGTCTTCTCTGAATACCTTCATAAAATAATCTCAAAGATGTGAATAATCTGTGAAGGTGCATGTAAGAAAAAAAAAATCAACATTGAAGTAAAAGAAAGAATAAATGAAACAGTATCAAATAAAGCATCGATAACAAGAAGAAATTTTTTCTCCAGTTATTAATTGTCTCAAAAACAGACAGACAACAGCATTTTTTTTTTTTTGAAAATGAACAAACGCAAGTCAACCTAAACCAAGCAGTAAAGAGAAAACCAAATTTAAAAGAATGCCTTATATCTCATGTTTGAGTTTTGAAAAGTAATAGCATGTCAGATTACAAAGGATGAGACAAGAACAACAACACATGACATATTTCATAGACCTTATTCACAATCATATGGACAAAGGAAAATAAAGAAATAACAGCTTTTTGACCTTATTGACAGCATTCAACTATCAAATTACAATCAGAGAGACATCAATACAATTGAGAGTTGATTATTTTCTTTTATGTTCTTCACTTTGTTTTTTTTCCCTCTTATTGCAATTTAAGATTTTTAACATGGTTGGTGTGAAAACTTGAAATAATTTATTTTGATTGAAATAAACAGAGAACAGAAAGTACTCATTTCAGTAGAGGATGATTTGATGATGACAAGTCACTGTCCATCAGTTTGGTTAAAACAAAGTGACCTCTGTCATATACTTGGCACATTAAAAAAAACTAAGGATATGTACTTAAAGTTACTTATTAAGTAATCAAATGTGGACACCTTTTAATGTTACCACAGATAGCTATATCTTATAAATAATATCATGATGCATTTATGATGTTTAAAAAAAAAATATTTTAATTCAGGAGAAAAAATGTCCACAAGATTCTAAATCATCTTTAAAAACAATTTGGCAAAGTGAATAAACATCCACAAAAGGAAATAATAAAAGTCTTCACTGAACAATCTGCGCCCATAATGAGCAACCTTTTTTTTTTCCCAAGCATATTGCCTGAGCAATGCTGACGCCAAGAATAAGGTCTGTTAAGAAAAATCTCAGTTTGTGCTTAGACCACAGTAACAAGTGATGGGGAGAGTGCTCTCACCAACTCAAAGGATTGCAAAAAGATTAATGCATGTAATATAAATAAAATATAACAGCATGCAAACATATAATAACCAAGCACCTGCAACATTAAACCAGAGTGGGAAGAAAAGAATGAAACATTACAAATGTTAAGTTTTTTTTATATATTTACAATTTGTAACATGATAAGCTTTGGCCAGCTGAAAGAATCAAATTGTATGAAAATCACGGGGCTGGGTTATGTACAAAGTTGTTGTTTTGTTTTTCAATACTGTTTCATGATGCAGTACAAAGACAGGCATCAACTGTCGTGAGGATGAGTCTGGCTGCAGTACAAAGACACATATTGCACAAATATACAAGGGAAGTAAACGGACCATCAACTTTAAGTTTTGATGAGCCAGTAAATTACATAAGAAAGACTGAATACATTTTTAGAATTTGGTTCATTTCAGTTCTAACATGTACATAAGAATTAACCATCAGCAAAAAAATATATTAGAATTAGGTAGAAGTTTTAGTTATCATTGTTTTTGACAAATATTCTTTGCGTGGGAAAAAAATGTGCAAAAGAGAATAACTTTGAAAGAATTTTTTATGTTTGGCTTGTGAACAGCTTGAAAACTTTAAGTCTTTAATTTACTTTAAAAAAATTTTGTATTTTTAAATCCGAAACTTTAAAAGGTGGAGAACTGGAGCGTTTTTTTTGCTGCGAAAAAAAAATTTAGAAATTAATAATGTAATGTTATGATACATCCATAATTAGGCCAATGTACAGAGGGATGCTCTGACCAGTATAACTGCTGTAACCCTTTAAATTAATGTGATGACCTATAAATCAACTATTAAGGTCATCAGGGCACAGAGCAAAAAAAAAAAACGGCTATTTCTTTAAACTAGCAAAATGATAAGGAAATAGGGATAATTACAACTGCTATGGTATACTTGATTAGTAACTGACTACTGTGATATTCAGGCAGGCAACTTTTTTAATGGGCACATACACAAGTGAATCAGGTCAACACTGTGACATTAACACACATTAGAAACATTGATGTTAAGTCGATTGTTAACACGGAGATGAGTATACTTCTTTCCTGAGTTGTAAGGGAAAAAAATGAAATGTACAAAAAAAAATGAACTTAAAAAGTTGGTGCAATATAAGTACAGGGGTGTTAATATACACAGTGTACTGGACACAACATATTTACTTAAGAACAACAATATTCTCATAATGGTTACCATATTAACAGCTAGGTTACAGCTAAAACAAAACAGCTATTGCGAATCTACAAAAATACAACCCAGTTCTCGGGCTACAGCTTAGATTGGCTAAAAGAGTTAAAGATTAAAGCAAAATAAAGTGATTGAAAGGGACATAGATAATCAAATGCAAATGATAAAAAAAAAATTATTAAATTAATCAAAAAAAAAAAGAACAACAAAAATGCCAACAAGTTTGAAATAATACAATTAAATGTGATGCATTGTTCTTGCGCCATGTTGTAAATAATTAAGAAAAAAGATTTTAAGTTATCAGCGGAACAAGCCATGCCATTTCACATTCACACCAGTCTTTACACTTAAAAAAAAAAAAATAATAACCCTCTCATTTCTCACGTCAGTATGTAATAAATACAGTTTTGTATAAATATATACAAAGACCAGTCTTTAATAATTTTTTTTTTTCACTTCTCACTTTAAGCAAAACAAACATTTTTTTTTTTTAAATGACAGAAAGAAATTAACAAAGTGATGTCTGTGAAGACACAATGGAAGCAATATGATGGAAAATGAACAGAGAGACAAAATCGGCAAGCGGGTTAACATAAACCAGATGGTTGTCCTGTATTCATAAAGTGACCGTCTTCAATGAATGTAGAAAGTCATGTAGACAGCTGTAGCTAACAACACAATTATAAAACTTTTTAAATGTCCATACAGAAAGCAAGTAATAAATTTGTGGACAATTTACAGATACTGGTTTGTTTTTTGTTTTTTTTTTAAAAAAGGGAGCAACGAAAACAATTTTTTTGTTTTGTTTTAATTCCAAGTTCTGAACACAACATGTATTATTACCCTGTATCTCCAAAATATGAATATTTTGTCGCAGTGTTTTGAGAGAATCATCACGTTCTTTTTTAATCCTGAACGATCTGTTAAAAATAAAAGGGAATATCTGCAGTAAAACTAATATTTGCAAGTTCCTTTTTTTTATATCCAGGGCAGATAAAATAAGTCATTAATTATAAAAATGAAATATTATGATATTTATAAACTAGAAGTCTAAACATCAACTGCCTAATTTAGAAAAGTCAATCCTCAAATTTGAACAACATGCAGCTCCTATTAAGCTTAACATTAAATCCCCTGAAAATCAAATCCATCCAGGATATAAAGGAAAGAGTTGAATGATCGGATCAACAATCTAAGTTCATGTGTTGTTGTTTCTTCTTTTACATGAAGACTGGATCATGAATAATGAATGCCTTTTAAGCTTCTGTGAGTAACCAAACGAGCTCTTCTTTCTGTAGTCAGGTAGTCTATCAGTATGTATGTCTGTGATGAAAGACTTTTTTTTTTGAGCTCCTCATCTCTGTGCCTTGACCCTCCATCGTAAGACTAGGTAACAGCCTGCTCTCAGAACAACAAAGAAGCCACAGAGGACGATGAAGTCGATATAGAATTTAGCATCCTCAACGTCCATCTGTTTGAGGACGTCTGTACCCTGGCGGAAAATGCATTGATTTTCATCACAGTCTAAGTCACCTCGATCCGAGCCATAGATGGCTTGAAGAGTTCCTTCAAATGAGTATCTATGGAATAAAAAAATCACATGTCAAAGATACAGTTACAATCAAATGATGAAAGTAATACAGTAGTCATTATATTTTCAGACTTGACAAAAACCCGCTAATACAGCACATGACACAGGGCAATCATATTTTTCGATTAAATTTAATATACGTCAAATTTACACCACTGCATTTATGTTAAATGGTATAACTTAATGAAAACATTTAATAAGAACCGACCTGATGTAAGAAATATAAGACAACCACTGCAAGTATGCAGGTATGGTATCAAAGTTTACGAAAAAACCACTGAAGAGTAAGATGGGGATGGCAGTTACAGGACCCAGGAACACAGCTACCTGCAGCGTGAGAGAAAAAAAAAAGTTGTGTTAAATTTGTTACAAAAAATTCATTCATTATCAGTTATTAAAAACAAGACACCAAATAAATTCATGTGTTTTCTTTGTGGAGAGATATTTTTCTATGAATTTTTTTTTTATTATTACAATGCTTAGCTTCCAGCTGTTCTATCAATCCATTCAAGATAATCTAATTAGAGTTCTTCAACTACATACCATTAGTCTTCTTCAACTAAATACCATTAGTCTTCTTCAACTACATACCATTAGTCTTCTTCAACTAAATACCATTAGTCTTCTTCAGCTACATACCATTAGTCTTCTTCAACTATATATCATTAGTCTTCTTCAACTATATACCATAGGTTTAAAACTGGTGAGTGTAATGAGGTTGTTTTTTGTTTTCCAAGCCTAACAGAGCCATTGATACATTTTATTGCCATTGATACGTTTTATTGCCATTGATAAAACATTTTATTGCCATTGATACGTTTTATTGCCATTGATAAAACGTTTTATTGCCATTGATAAAACGTTTTATTGCCATTGATAAAACGTTTTATTGCCATTGATAAAACGTTTTATTGCCATTGATAAAACGTTTTATTGCCATTGATAAAACGTTTTATTGCCATTGATACATTTTATTGCCATTGATACATTTTATTGCCATTGATAAAACATTTTATTGCCATTGATAAAACATTTTATTGCCATTGATACATTTTATTGCCATTGATACATTTTATTGCCATTGATACATTTTATTGCCATTGATAAAACATTTTATTGCCATTGATAAAACATTTTATTGCCATTGATACGTTTTATTGCCATTGATAAAACATTTTATTGCCATTGATACATTTTATTGCCATTGATACGTTTTATTGCCATTGATACGTTTTATTGCCATTGATACATTTTATTGCCATTGATACGTTTTATTGCCATTGATACGTTTTATTGCCATTGATACGTTTTATTGCCATTGATACGTTTTATTGCCATTGATACGTTTTATTGCCATTGATACGTTTTATTGCCATTGATAAAACATTTTATTGCCATTGATACGTTTTATTGCCATTGATAAAACATTTTATTGCCATTGATAAAACATTTTATTGCCATTGATAAAACATTTTATTGCCATTGATACGTTTTATTGCCATTGATAAAACGTTTTATTGCCATTGATAAAACGTTTTATTGCCATTGATAAAACGTTTTATTGCCATTGATACGTTTTATTGCCATTGATACATTTTATTGCCATTGATAAAACATTTTATTGCCATTGATACATTTTATTGCCATTGATACATTTTATTGCCATTGATAAAACATTTTATTGCCATTGATACGTTTTATTGCCATTGATAAAACATTTTATTGCCATTGATACATTTTATTGCCATTGATACATTTTATTGCCATTGATACGTTTTATTGCCATTGATACGTTTTATTGCCATTGATACGTTTTATTGCCATTGATACATTTTATTGCCATTGATACATTTTATTGCCATTGATACGTTTTATTGCCATTGATACATTTTGTTGCCATTGATACGTTTTGTTGCCATTGATACATTTTGTTGCCATTGATAAGTTTTATTGCCATTGATACGTTTTATTGCCATTGATACGTTTTATTGCCATTGATACATTTTATTGCCATTGATACGTTTTATTGCCATTGATACGTTTTATTGCCATTGATACGTTTTGTTGCCATTGATACGTTTTATTGCCATTGATAAAACATTTTATTGCCATTGATACATTTTATTGCCATTGATACGTTTTGTTGCCATTGATACGGTTTGTTGCCATTGATACATTTTATTGCCATTGATACGTTTTATTGCCATTGATAAAACGTTTTATTGCCATTGATACGTTTTATTGCCATTGATACGTTTTGTTGCCATTGATACGTTTTGTTGCCATTGATACATTTTGTTGCCATTGATACGTTTTATTGCCATTGATAATACATTTTATTGCCATTGATAATACATTTTATTGCCATTGATACATTTTATTGCCATTGATACGTTTTGTTGCCATTGATACGTTTTGTTGCCATTGATACATTTTATTGCCATTGATACGTTTTATTGCCATTGATACGTTTTATTGCCATTGATACGTTTTGTTGCCATTGATACGTTTTATTGCCATTGATACATTTTATTGCCATTGATACATTTTATTGCCATTGATACGTTTTATTGCCATTGATACATTTTGTTGCCATTGATACGTTTTGTTGCCATTGATACATTTTGTTGCCATTGATACATTTTGTTGCCATTGATAAGTTTTATTGCCATTGATACGTTTTATTGCCATTGATACGTTTTATTGCCATTGATACGTTTTATTGCCATTGATACGTTTTATTGCCATTGATACATTTTATTGCCATTGATACATTTTATTGCCATTGATACGTTTTATTGCCATTGATACATTTTGTTGCCATTGATACGTTTTGTTGCCATTGATACATTTTGTTGCCATTGATACATTTTGTTGCCACTGATAAGTTTTATTGCCATTGATACGTTTTATTGCCATTGATACGTTTTATTGCCATTGATACGTTTTATTGCCATTGATACGTTTTATTGCCATTGATACGTTTTGTTGCCATTGATACGTTTTATTGCCATTGATAAAACATTTTATTGCCATTGATACATTTTATTGCCATTGATACGTTTTGTTGCCATTGATACGGTTTGTTGCCATTGATACATTTTATTGCCATTGATACGTTTTATTGCCATTGATAAAACATTTTATTGCCATTGATACGTTTTATTGCCATTGATACGTTTTGTTGCCATTGATACGTTTTGTTGCCATTGATACATTTTGTTGCCATTGATACGTTTTATTGCCATTGATACGTTTTATTGCCATTGATAAAACATTTTATTGCCATTGATACATTTTATTGCCATTGATACGTTTTATTGCCATTGATACATTTTATTGCCATTGATACATTTTATTGCCATAGATACGTTTTATTGCCATTGATACGTTTTATTGCCATTGATACATTTTGTTGCCATTGATACATTTTATTGCCATTGATACATTTTGTTGCCATTGATACGTTTTGTTGCCATTGATACATTTTGTTGCCATTGATACATTTTATTGCCATTGATACGTTTTATTGCCATTGATACGTTTTATTGCCATTGATACGTTTTATTGCCATTGATACGTTTTGTTGCCATGGATACATTTTATTGCCATTGATACATTTTGTTGCCATTGATACGTTTTATTGCCATTGATAAAACATTTTATTGCCATTGATACATTTTATTGCCATTGATACGTTTTGTTGCCATTGATACGGTTTGTTGCCATTGATACATTTTGTTGCCATTGATACGTTTTATTGCCATTGATGCGTTTTATTGCCATTGATAAAACATTTTATTGCCATTGATACATTTTATTGCCATTGATACGTTTTATTGCCATTGATACATTTTGTTGCCATTGATACATTTTATTGCCATTGATACATTTTGTTGCCATTGATACGTTTTGTTGCCATTGATACATTTTGTTGCCATTGATACGTTTTATTGCCATTGATACGTTTTATTGCCATTGACACGTTTTATTGCCATTGATACGTTTTATTGCCATTGATACGTTTTGTTGCCATGGATACATTTTGTTGCCATGGATACATTTTATTGCCATTGATACATTTTGTTGCCATTGATACATTTTATTGCCATTGATACAAGTTATTGTCTCTTTCCAGACCATTTTTTTTAATGAATACCTATTTCAGCCCATGGGAATTTACCAATTATTATAAATACAGATTCTACAATCATCTTTTTTTTTCTGCCCTCCAGTTCCTTCCCCACCCCCTATAGTTGGGTGTGGCCTCCCTTATAGATAGCTATATCTATGCACAAGGGGGGATTTCAGTTGAAAGTTCCCACCATGTCTCCCGTGGTGCCTCTATGTTCATTGCACTATCGTCTATGGTGGGGACGACAGAAGAGCACTGCAAAAACTGCCCCATGGTGGTTTAGAGGACCTAAGAGATAAACATCCCATCCTTCAAAGATGTACGCATCTTAAACAACAGAAAAAGATAAAAACCTGAAGTGAGGTGGCTGCCCCGATGAGAAGTCCTAAACTCTGCGCCACAAGAGACGTCTGTGTTGACAGAGTCAGGAACATGACGAACCTCATGAAGTCGTTGGGTTGGGAGGTCATCCAGTACACTATACTGCCATACACCAGAGAGAAGATAATCTGGGAGAAATAGGTGTGTCATAGTTATAACTCATGGAGGTACATGTGTGTGTGATAATGACCGAGGTGAAAATAGCATAGCTAAGATCTAATTTGTTGTTGTTAAAGATCAAATCCTAAAACAGAGAACACAGACATTTTTTTCAGTCAATTACATTTTAAAAATAAATCAAATTTCATTTTTTTTTAAAATATATTTAACAAAGATGTAAAAAAAAGATTTTTTTTAAATGTACATACCCCCTTTCTAACTCTTACAATATATTTAAAGAACAACTATTGGAGAATTTTACCATTTAATGCCAGCAAACACAACATGTTGAACACAAAATTAAAAAAAAAAAACTACCTGAAAAGGCATGTCAGCCATTGTTTTGGCCAGATAGTATGCTTTCAGACTGTACCAGTAATTGAGATGTTCCCTAACAAACACTGTCATCTCTATAGGAACTGTCAAGTAGAAAAAAAAAAGAGCTTTTGACATTTTACAAGACAGACCTCAACAGCAGTTCAGCAGAAGGTATCCTGCGGTATAGGGAAACAGTTTAGTGAAATGTGTTAGGGATTGTGTGGATAGCATAACGCCCAACCGCCTTATACTTCCCCAACATAAGTCAGGTATCCATTTAAAGCTGGGTGAACTTGTGGGACTTTAACATACTTTCTCTAGTACCCAGGAAAATTCCTTTGGTTTTCAGAGGATCGAACCCAGGACTCTCAGGTTGACAGTCGAGCATCTACACCACTCGGCCATCCGTCCCACTCAAATTGCGTGTAACCAATGTAATTAGTTTACTTACATGTCAGCACAGTTGGCATCAGTGCAGTGAACATCAAAAACAGCATACAGAAAAACAAACAGCCTGCGTTGTTGAAAACTTTGCTGGCTTCATTGCCGATGCCTAAATACAAGAGACCGATAAGGATGCCGACAGTGAGGTGGGATATCAGACGAAGCCTTGTCAGAGTCTAAACATTGAAAAAAAAACAACATTTTATTAAACATGTCAAATTATTTAATAAGAAAAAGATGCTAACCCATTGTTACTTATCAAACCAACATGTTATAGGAATGTGTCAGGACCAGTTGTAATTCCCAATACTTTGTTTGGTCAGGTTAATGGTTCTAATGGGCATTAAGAGAAAGAGCTGCTGCATACTTAAAAGGCAGTTCAATGTTCTTCATCTTCTGGGAAGGAGGCAGTCTATCTGTACTCAAGAAACAAACTATCTTACAATGATATGGACAAACTATGGTTCATGACCATGTTTGATGTTCCAGATTAGCTCTGTTTACTGCACCTATTTGAAAAATTTACCCAACAGATACAAACCAGATATTGTTCTTGGATTTACAATAGTGGAGAAAATTTAAATGAAATATTACAGTATTCAATAAACAATATTTTTAATGCCATCATACAAGGTTCATCTCAAAAGATGTACTATTGTTAAATAATGTTTCACTCACAGCATCTCGTACAATGGACATAAAAGTGCGTATAAACAAGACTCGGAACTGTGTCAGGCAGCTGGTGTTGAATGTATGACATTCTTGATCAACAGGGAAATCCTGGGAAAAATGAAAGAAATAAACTGAAGACTTCTGGATCATTTAAATGATATGTAAATGGTAATCATATTATTATAATTATGAATGAAAATATTTCATTTTTATGGGAATTTTATGCATTGGAAATTGGAAATAAAAGCATTATAAATTTATGTTAACTTTTTGTATTAAAATAAAAAAGGAGTTGCTTACATATTTAGAATAATCTATTTATTAACAGTGGAATAACACTTATGAAGTGGGGTAGAAACTTCAATATATGATAAAGATATGGTTTTTAACAAGGTAAAGTACATTTAATAATTTGGTAAAAGCTATTTTTTTTTTCAAAATCAATGTATATCAGTAATCAATGTAAACAACGAAAATAAAAATATTTCTTCATCATCAATGCTGCATTAAACTCAATAAATTTTCTCAATGAAAACAAAACAAAATGTGACCATTAAAAAAAAAAAAATTGTCATTGGCAATTGAAATATAAATCTGTATTTTCTCTAAACTTCTATTGAGCGTCTAGAAAAATCTTAACTTAAAACAAAGTAAATAAGAATGAAGTCATTAAAGTATACTGAAACTAAATATCTATGATCAGTTAATGCAAATTTTGGTCAATTAACACAAGGAGTAAGTAAACTAAATTTCTTGATTGTTGAATGTTTGTGTTAGAAAACAGTGAGTTGTTATATCTTTGTTACTTGAGACATTCAAAATGTCAAACTAATAGAACAAGTATTAACAAAACAAAAAAAAAGTGTTGGAGAAAAAAAAAAACTATGAGTTTAGTGATTTTAATGGCAAGTGAATTGTCTACCCTTATTGCTGTATCTTGTTTCTTCATAAACCTACACAAAAACAAAACAAAAATGAAAAAAAAAAGGCCAATTTTTTAAACAAGTATTTCCTCTTATTGTCCCAAGATTCAAAGCTAAGAAATAATTTTAAAAAAGCATGAGGTACATAGATATGACTTCAGATGCCGGCAGTCCTAATTTTGAGATGAATTTAATTGGGGGAATAAATTAGAAGCATTCATTCTGATCAAAGATAAGTAAGATGAAACATGTTTTTTTTTTTTACAATTCAACACAGGCAAACTAATACTGATAATTGGAAACAGAACTTAACTTTCTCTTTATTTTTAGTTTAATTATCATAAAATTAAAATGGTGAAGGTAGGTTACTAGTTGTAGTTTCTGTATTACAGGGGATTGAGGTGAGATATACTTAACTAAGGGTAAAGTCAACATTTGAATGCAGTGATACCTTCAAATTTAAAGCCACAAAACTCTAACAACTTTTACCCTATTAATATCCAAATATGTTTTAGAATTCAAAAGTTTAGTGCTTAATCTGTTTTTTTTGTTTGATTCATAACTGAAATTATTTTGGAATTCAAACGACTTTCAGAAACGGTTGAAGTATAGATTCTGAGATATCACTGTAGATGTAGATGTCATTAAAAAACAACTCCCCCATTATTTCATTATAAGAAATTGAATACATTAATTGTTCTGTGTCATCAGGACTCAGCATTGAAATCATCTGTTGAAACATCAACAGACTTGGTAAGTATGTAAACCATTCAGTCCCAGCTATACAAGTAATAAATACATCTTTTTTAATTTTGGCACTTGTGATGCCTCTAAACATTAACTACCAATGGAACTGAATAATGACTGTGTAACTAAGCCCAACCGACTTTTACTGTCACCAAATTACAATAGCATCATGAACTTATTTTTGCTTTTGTTGTTGCTGTTTTACTTTTGAGCACATTCCTGATTATATTCTTTTTAATGTTTCCAAAACAACATTACGCTTAGATATAGGTTTACAACAGACACATAACATAAACAACAGCCAATGCATGCAACAAAACAAAAAAAAATATATAAAAGGCAATGATAAGAAAAGAATTGGTTGAAAGCACTAAGGTTAATGCAATGAAACAGGCTTTTTCAAAATGTGCCATTTCAAGTTTGTTTTCTTCAATCCTTGCACTACTAATAGATAAAATCCTTTTTTTTTTATATGCACCTTAAGTCTAATTGAATTTACAATCTCATGCATCAAAACTAACCTCAAAACTTTCTCCTTGCTGTAGAGAACAAAAACAAATGATTTTTACAGAAAGTAAAACAAAGGAAGAAAAAAAAAATTGTACATAAAAGGCAGACGAATACAGCAGCGTATATTTTAAAAGGAGGGACTTTAGAACATGGGACAGCACATAAAAGGCAGACAGACCTTGACGAATACAGCGCACAATGTAAAGGAGAACATGGGAGGTATTTAAAGGAAAATTCACGAATCGTCACTTAACTGCCAAATATAATTATGTGTTTAAAATATTATTGAAAAAAAAAAAGAAAGATTAATTTTCTTTCACTACAAATCCTTAGATAAATTAGTGTTACCTAATAAAAAAAAATTTAGTGAAGTTAAAATTGTTTAGTCTAGAAAAAAAAAATAATTCCACAACAAAGCATTATGTTATTTTTTTACATTTCATACCTTAAGCGACTGAGATACCACCAAACCCAAACCTTCATTAGATTCCCTAACTATGATCAATGCATTCTGGATAATTTACTTGAATATGATCAATACATTCTGGATATTTTCCTTGGATATGATCTATGCATTCTGGATACATTATAAAAATTAAGAGAGATGATGGAGTAACAACAGTGAATTTTTTTTTTCTTCTGCCTCAAGAGTGAGTATATTCATTCACAAAATAATGATGGAAGCTACAAACAAAAAAATACAACAACACTGACAAGGCAAAGGGTAAATATTTCCACGGGTGAAAAACAAAAATAACAATGCGCTGTTTTATTCTAAATGAGCAGAAAAAAAAATATGGTTGGAGCATGTTGACTAACCTCCCAGGATTCTCCAGGCTGTATTAGAATATGACACTGATGGGTGAATGGTTGGTTCATAAAAAATTAGAATTTTCAAATAAAACATGCACAGCTAATATGTAAAATGTTTGCAAGACATAAATGAATCATTGAACAGTGTCTATTTATCTATGACTGAGCGTGAATGATCAGTTTAACTTTTTTTATTGTTTACTCCGATCAAAATGTATACTGCACCAATTTGTTTTTTTGCCCTACACATCAATACAACGTATATTTTAAGACAACAGTCTACGTACATCTGAACATACTACTGAAGTAATAACAAATATAAAAAGAAATAAAAAGAGTCATCAATTCTTTTCAAATCTTACTTTTCAATGATTTTAACACTTCATAGTAATAACTAAATGTTTTTTTTATCGCAATTAAAATCTTGGGACCGAAGGCAATCAATGTAAACTGAAAAATACGATGTTTTTGGTTTGCAGTTTAAAGAAGTACCATTCTACAAGTAACACTTGAAAACTGCTCCCTTTTATTTTTTAAAATTTTTGTTGGGGATTTAAAACTTTCTTAAACTGGTCATAAAAATAGAGACACATAGTAAATTATGTATAAATAAAATGTATCAATAAAATACTAATGAAATACAAAAATATGATGGAACCAGGTGCTGCCATCCTTTCTGTGAACAGACACGGCTACACTAGTAAAAATTAAGACGAGAGACGAGGAAGTTACAATGAAACATTCCAAATAGAAATAAAGAGGATGTGGGGGAGGGGGGGCATCTATCATGTGTACAGATAGAACATTACAAAAAAGAAGAACCAATGAAGTGCTAATCTCCATACATGTTTATTTCATGCCAAAAAAAATTTGGAATAATATCAGAAATGTCTGGAGGTGACAGAAACCATTGTTTTAGGAAATTTTTTTTTAAACTTGGCTTTTTATGATAGCCCACTAACGTTGAACAAATTGTTCAATAATTTTAGTTCAAATATCTTTTTAAAGCGACCACATCAGGAGGTACATATTAAGTCGGACATATTGTTCACCAATGAATTATCAAGGTCTGTGTCATAAATGTTCAGCATAAAAAGGAACTTTATCAGCGAAACATACAATATGTTATGGGCCAGAAATGTCTTCTTTGCAGAAATTTGTGACCATTTAAATGCTTAGCTTACTCTGCAAGTTAAAAGTAATTTCTCATGTCATATAAGTATTTAGTTAATCTAAAACACTGTACACATTTTTCTTTGAATAAGCAAATTAATCCCTCCCCCCTTTCACCCCCCCCCCCCCCAAATATTCAGCTGTTCTCTTGAATAATAGTACTCATACATTTAATTCTCAAATACAACATATAATAATAACATCATGAGTTTTATCCAAGTCAATGTTTAATATACCAGAACATTTATACTATAAGACTAAACAGAAGAAAGAGACTTCTAATTGTATCCCCTTGTTAAATTTAACGCCATTATATTTCTAAGCATTGATTTTATTTTGACAAGTGAGTTTGCCCTGAAAATTACCTCTTGACTTTTCAAAGGAGGAAAACAATTTCCATTGGACCAGCCTCCAGTCGGGGAAGGTCGACCATCTGTCACGGTTTTGCTGTATCTGTCGCCGCAGTTGAGGGAAATGTTGTCCCCAAGGTGTGCGGCTCCAACCTTGTTCAACTGGGTGGCAGCCTGATGAGTCAGGGTATCATCCTCGCATGAATGAACCGAAGGACTGTGCGAGCCCCCACCATTGGACAACTGGCGGTCATAGTCAATCTGTCCAAAAATATATGTGTAGTATTGTTCATGAGAAATCTCTGACTAATTACTTAGTAAAAAAAAAGTTGTTTTTTTTTAATTATAACTGGAAGAAAATGAAATTGAATAAAGGTGGGTAACATTACAGGAACTGTCTTAATGCAAAACATAAAGCAATTAAATGATGCCTTTTTTTTAGAAAAATTGAAAATCTTAAAATATTTTGATTGAGACCACTGACAACTACAACTTTAAAAATGTATCGTACTGGTAAATAATTACTTTAAAAGTAACACTTCATGCTACTGAAAAAACATAGATATTGGTAGACAAATAAAACTCATTAAAGCATTAGAAATAACTCACTTGAAATGGATCGCACTTGCCATCATTCAGAGCTTGGATCAATTTATGGACATTTTTTTCCCCATATTCTCCAGCTGCCACTTCCATGACTGGAAAAACATCAAAATATTTCCATACATTAATGAAATATCATATTACGTCTATGTAGGCAGCTTTTTTTAAACTTACATTTTATATACATAAGGTCTCTTTCTAAGTGCCAGTTGTTGTTTTTAACCAGTGCTTTTTTTAATGGTGCATTCTGGCACCTTTTTTTTTCCGTATTTAAAAATTTACTGTTTACTGCACTATATTTTCAGTGTTATTTCTTTATGACACGACAGATATAAATAGGCGTCCCTGGACCTCTTTTTTTTTTTTTAGAAAAATTACACAGAGCATAACTGATAGAAAAAACAGAATGTGCAGCAAATCAATACTAACCTGCTGATAATTTTTTTTAAAAGCATTATTTTAAATCAATGCTGCACGGTCTATGGGTTTTATAAAGTGTCAGAATAATCATATAAAGAGGGGATTATTTCAATAACCACAATATATATACCAAGCGTATGAAAAATAATGTTTTGTGGCAATTACAAATCTATTTTAGAATTTTCTTAAGAAAAATTTTTAGGAGTATTTTTTTTTTAAGACAATGCGAACATAGTGTCAGAGGTTCATAACATCAGCACTTAAATATTTCCAACTCTACATGATGCCACCGAATTCTCTGCAAAATATAAATGCAATATTTACACTAAAAATATAATAATTCATACTATAGTCAGCAGGATTGTGATAATTGGGACAGATCAATCCTTGTTCTTCAAAATAAGGTAACAGAGCTCTAATGGTTCCTCTGTAGATGCACTGGCCATCCACTAGTAAATACAACTGAAACGAAATAAAAGTAAACATTTCCATATAAGGCCTCTACAGACAATAGGGTTCAGATGAAGTAGAGTTCACCTGTCTCTGTAGCCACAGACAGTCTATGGGATTGTCTGGCTGGTACAATGCCAAGCCACCTCACTTTCCACAACGAATGTCTTGTGCCCACTACTAAGCTGAATGGACTTAGGGACATTGATTGGACCTGAGAAAAAGCCTCAGCACTCAACAGGGCTTTGACCTCTGGTCCTTCTGATTGGGAGTCCAGCACACTACCACACTTCCATTCCATCCCCCATTGTAAAGGAGAAAATGATCTCACATACAGCCAAAAGTCAAGGTGGGACTGTCAACCTGAGAGTCCTGGGTTCGATCCTCTGTGAGGCCCTTGGAATTTTTCCAGGTGAAATTTGGTGCAAAGTCGTCCCACAAGTCCACCCAGCTTTAAATGGGTACCTGACTTAAGTTGGGGAAGTAAAGGCGGCTGGGCGTTGTGCTAACCACACAATCCCTTCATATGCCGAGGTTATAGAAACAGTTGAATTCTACACTTCATCTGCCCCGATGGCCCGTTAGGGCTAAGAAGGGAACTTTCAAAAGTCCAGAGTTTACTCAGCATTATATGGGACTTGAAAGTTGTCATTTAGTTTGGCAGTAACTTACAATTTTTTAGAAATACAAAACAATGATGAATTGGTGGATAAAACAAAACAAAAAAACTCACATGATCAAACATTTCAAATAGTTTAGCGCTAGGCTGATGTATTGTGCAGATAATGGTCCTACCGCCTTCTGCCAGCTTCTTCAGTAGAGATACACACTGGAAGCAGGATGCACTATCTAGACCACTGGAGGTCCATGAAAAAACATAATAATGGTTGTGCTAGGTCACAATTTTCAAAACAACAAACTTCTCTAGCGTATGTAAAAATACATATTTTTTTCAGGTTTAAATGCTTTCATGCTTTCAAATACTGATCATTTAAATTCCGTTAGTAAAAGAAACAAGTAAAAATTTAAAGAAATACAGTGCTATTGAGGTTACACATTGAGTAAAAACTAGAACAGGCCTTACTTTTTAGCATAAATTTTTATTTTATTTACTATTAGACTTTTTGTTTCTCCTTAAAAAAAAGGTTTAAAATTTGAAACATTTTTATCCATAACAGAATCTCATTCAGCTTAATTTATTTATTCCTTATCAGATTCCAGTAATAATTTTTTTTTCAATAATACAAAGTAATTTTACTGTTAACTTCGGTATAAAGAGTAGACAATGATGTCATGTCACACACTGAAACTGTTGAAAAGATGTGAGGATCTCACCTGGTGGGTTCATCAAAGAACATGATTGGAGGATTGTTGACCAACTCCAAGGCTATTGACAACCTTTTTCTCTGACCACCAGAGAGGTTGGAAGTGCGGGTTTTTTTGGCTTCATTTAAACTCAACGTGTCTAAGATCTCATCCACCTGATAAATATATATAAAAAGAAATGATTTTTAAATTAAACACAAAATTTACCAAAAAAACAAATAAAAATAATATCTCTCAGTTATTTGGATTTTTAGGGCTCTACCATTTCCGACACATTATCACTCCTTGAGTACTGAACATCTTATTAAAAGAAATATCACCAACAAATAACAAGGAATTTATTTAATAACTTTTATTATCACTTACAAACAACAATATTGGGATAAGAGTGCAATTAGCCTAAATATTAACAATATTGGGATAAGAGTGCAATTAACCTAAATATTAACAATATTGGGATAAGAGTGCAATTAACCTAAATATTAACAATATTGGGATAAGAGTGTAATTAACCTAAATATTAACAATATTGGGATAAGAGTGCAATCAACCTAACTATTAAGTTTACTATCAGACACTTTATAACTTCTTGATATTTATTTCTAACTGAAGTTTGTAATAGTTATATTATATAAAACAAGCAATTAAGCCTGTTCCATTCTGGACACAGGACGTGTTAGCGCATTTTCAGTACATTTGTTATCTTTCAGTAAATATTTGTAAATTTTGGAAATGTTTATAAATTCAATTGTGTAATGCATATATCTGAAAAAAGATATTAAAAGGACAAGTAAGTCATGTTGAATAACTGTTACAAAAATAAATAATGATTACGCCCCTTTGATTAGCTTTTATTATTTATATTTAAAATATAAGCAAAACGGTACATAACAAACTCTTATATTTTGGCCCTGAGAGGTCAAATCGCAAAATGGACTTTTGATGTACACTTGGCAGGCCAAGACCTACACAATGATATATATACATCATGGGTCTAGGACTTATGGTTGCTGAGATATAGGGCGGTCCATTATTAATATAGCTTATATAGTAAAAAACGGTACTTTATAAGGCCCCTTTTACGGCCCTGAGAGGTCAGATCGCGAAATGGAAAAAAAATCATTTCTTGGCAGGCCAAGACCTACAAAATGATATATACATCATGGGTCTAGGACTTATGGTTGCTGAGATATAGGGCGTTCCATTATTAATATAGCTTATATAGTAAAAAACGGTACTTTATAAGGCCCCTTTTACGGTTCTGAGAGGTCAGATCGCGAAATGGAAAAAAGCTATTTCTTGGCAGGCCAAGACCTACAAAATGACATATACATCATGGGTCTAGGACTTATGGTTATTGAGATCTAGGGTGATGACAGACAGACAGACAGACAGACAAAACGGGGACAACAGAGCATTTTTTTTTTGAAAATGCTCTAAAAAGATTTCCTCAATCCTGCTTGTGATACATGATGTCAGAAAAGATATTTTGAATTATAAGGGAGAGTAGTTCACATGTTTAGTTACACCTCGTGACATCAGATGTGGGTGGTGATCATGTTAAGAGGGTAGAGAGCTACGCACATATCCCTCAGTATGTGGTGGCTAATATAAACACTTTGAGAATCACTGATCTATATGGTGTATGTATGTATGTATGTGTACATATAGCGTATTTTCTTCAAATAGCTATTCATTAAAAATTTCATGAAGAATTAATCAGCTGACACAAACAGCCGAATCGCATTTTTTATATATGCAGCTTTACGGTGAAAGTAAAGAGATAAACAATCTGTGACCGCAGGTCAAGTGGATTAGCCAGGTCAAGATAATCACATGACAAGTGGTGGGGTGAAGTGAATGACATGAACCATAAATCTCAATAGCAAGGGCTCCACTATCTCTGCCATCCCAAAAAACAAACAAACAACAACAACAACAACAGATGTACTTCAAAGATATTTCCTTGTAGCTGGTTTATCAGACACAAAATTGTCATCAAATGAAGTTGACCAACAAAATGTTTGGCAATTCATCTTACTGTTGTTGTCTTGTTTTGTTTACACACTAATTTTTCTCAACCAATATTAGTTGGAAAAAAAAAAAGCTTTTTGCCATTCAATTAATTAAGTGAACATCCAAAATCTTATCAAAAGTTTTAGGTTTAACAAAAGCTGGAAGTGCAAACTACGCCGGTGCACATTGTACAGATATTCAATATTACACTTTTAAAATAAAAAAAACAAGCAAGAGTGGGAAAGAGATTATAATTATTTAGAAGAACCTCATAGTGAATTTTAAAAGCACTTAAATGGAGAACTGAAATTTTACAATAGCTTCCCCATGTAAGATTGCAACCTCCCCCCCCCCCATTACCATTCGACATTGCAAACTACTGATATATACATTCTTTCACTATAAACAAAGGCATTAAATAATTTCAACAAACACCCCAAAAAATTACTTTTTAAGCCTTTGCACAGCACACTGGCTCGTAAAATATCTTTAGTTAGGAAAAATTCATGAAAATGAAGATAAAAAAATTTTTAAATTTTTTTATATTTTTATGCCCCTTCCCCTCTGGACATTGGTTGATGTTGCCCCCCCCCACCTCCCTGTTAATGTCACCCACCATCTCCTGCTTGACATCTAGCAACATCTTCTCATCCAGCTTGAGATTGGCTGAGCACATCATGGCTTCTTCAACTGTGAGGTGAGGCAGGAGCTCATCATCCTGCATGATGTAACAAGACATTTTGCGGAAAGATCGCAAGTCCCGCTCACGATTCCTGACCAAAATAGTTCCTGTCACATTTTTTGTTCTAAGAGGAGTTGAAAAAAAAAAGTACAGGCTATATTATGGAAGTGTAAATATAAAAACCTTCATGAAGAATGAGTTATCTAAAGGATATAATAAAATAATAGCGGTGTGGGTTCTGCGTTAAATCGAAAGTAAAGAATGAATACAACAGTATTCCAGTTTAAAATTGTCGAACTTAAACAGTACTAAGAAAAATCATGAAAAAAATCGGATCTGTCTGAAATAAAAAATAACCTAGCCTACTGATCAAACCTAAGGGAATATAACTCTTTGCAAAGGTTTTGCAGGGTACAGCTAGTGTTTATATAATATTTAAAAATTAAACAAAGGATACATTTTAACATTCAACATTCCTTAGCATTTCTTCATAAGGAAGAGTTAAAAAAACTAAAAAAAGAAAACAAAGACCTTAATTAACAACTCTTTAAAATAAATAAAAAAATTTTAAATTAAGTTAATTAAAAATGTCAGTTGAATTGCACATAAATCTGCATTAATGAAGTTACCTGTAGCCAGCTAGAATGTTCATCAAGGAAGATTTCCCTGCCCCTGATGGTCCCATAATGGCTGTTAATTCACCTGAGATAAATCTTCCTGATATACTTTTTAATATCATCTTATGACCTGAAAAGTAAAGATTCAATTTAAACCATTCTCCAAATAGAGGTAATAGACAAATAAGGCTCCATGAATGTAAGGGAGGGAATTTCACACCCATCAACCATAATGATTGTTTAGTAGATTTTTTTTTTTTGCTTTTCAATTGACTGTTGACATGTTAAGCGACAAAAATGAATTCTTTTTTTGTAATACAAAACTAAAAAAAAAAAAAGCAATTACAGATTATTCTCCAGAATGAAGTAAAGTGGTATCAAAGTGTGAGAAAAATGAGTACACAATGAATATTGTAATGATGTAAAAAAGTAAAGTTCCTTTAACCCTAACGGGATGTAAGGGTAGATGAAGTGTAGAATTCATCTGTTTCTATAACCTCTGCATATGAAGGGATTGTGTGGTTAGCACAACGCCCAGCTGCCTTTACTTCCCCAACTTTAAGTCAGGTACCCATTTAAAGCTGGGTGGACATGTGGGACGACTTTATTGTAATGATGGGACAATGCCAATACTTGTACAAAGTTTGATTTAATTCTCTATTTTCAATACATATAACCATCAGACTTTATGGAATATTCAAAAAATAGGCTAGATTGGAAATTCAGAGAATCTGGTGAGAAATCATAAATTTTATTAAAAAATTCTCCAGTTCTGAGACTCCAAAGAAGTTCCTGATTCCCACGAATCCTCTTATCACTAAATTTATTGCCATGCAAATGTTTTGACAGTGAAAATAAAACGCATTTCACTCTGAGACATCATCATTGCCCGTCACTCCTATCGGGGTATGGGCCACCAACTAAAGTTCTCCAGCGACTTCTATCCTGAGCCGTTCTCTCCAGCTGCTTCCAGCTGAACCCCATCCTGGTGATGTTCGCTTCAAATTCTCGCCTCCAGGTGTTTCTAGGCCGACCTCTCTTTCTTTTTCCTTGAGGATTCCAACTCAATGCTTGCCTAGTGATGTTGCTTGCCGGCTTTCGTAATGTGTGGCCTATCCATCCCCACCTTCTCTTCCTGATCTCCTCTTCTATTGAAGCTTGGCCGGTTCGTTCTAAGAGGCTGGCATTGGTGATGGTGTCAGGCCATCGTATTTTGAGAACTTTCCTAAGGCAGCTGTTGATAAAGGCCTGGACTCTCTTAGTGGTGGTCTTCGTAATTCTCCAGGTCTCAGCCCCATATAATAGGACTGACTTTACATTGGTATTGAACAGGCGAATTTTGGTGTTCAGAGACAGCTCTTTGGAATTCCAAATGTTCTTGAGCTGGATAAAGGCGGCTCTTGCTTTTCCGATCCTTGCTTTGACATCTGCATCTGTTCCACCCTGCTGATCTATGATGCTACCCAGATAAGTAAAGGACTCTACTTCCTCCAGTTTACTTCCGTTTAGGGTCACTGCATTTGTGTTGGTGGAGTTAATTTTCAGGATCTTGGTTTTAGATGTGTGTATGCTAAGGCCGACCTCCTTTGCAGTGGCATTCACAAGATTTGTTTTCTCTTGCATCTGTTGATAGCTATGTGTAAGGAGAGCAAGGTCATCTGCAAAGTCCAGGTCGTCCAGCTGTTTTAGCAAAGTCCATTGGAATCCATTTCTTCTTTCCCTGGTGGATTTCTTCATAATCCAGTCTATAGCCAGTAGGAAAAGGAATGGGGAAAGCAAGCATCCTTGTCTGACTCCTGTTCGTACCTGGAAGCTGTCTGTTAGCTGCCCTCCATGGATAACTCTGCAGGACATACCCTCATATGATTTCTCGATCAGTTTAACTATTTTTAAAGGGACACCATAATGTCGAAGAAGTTTCCAGAGGATTTCTCGATCTACACTGTCGAACGCTTTCTCAAAGTCAATAAAGTTGATGTATAGCGGCGAATTCCACTCCAGGGACTGCTCAACTATGATGCGGAGCGTTGCGATCTGGTCTGTGCATGACCTGTTTTGACGGAAACCTGCCTGTTCGTCTCTCAGCTGTGGGTCGACTGTGTCTTTTATCCTCTCCAAAAGGACTCGGTTGAAGACTTTGCCTGGCACTGATAGCAATGTGATGCCCCTGTAGTTGTTGCAGTCGCTAAGGTCACCTTTTTTGGGAAGCTTGATGAGATATCCTTCCTTCCAGTTTGTTGGTACGTCTTCTTCCTCCCATATCCTTTCAAAGAGTGGGTACAACATCTCCACTGTCATATTGAGGTCTGCCTTTAGTGCCTCTGCTGGGATGTCATCTGGTCCAGCTGCTTTCCCATTTTTTATCAGAGTGATGGCTTTTCTGATCTCCTCTTTGGTTGGCTTGTCACAGTTGATTGGCAGATCTGCTATGGCTGGTTCAATGACAGGGGGGTTCAGTGGTGCTGGTCTGTTCAGGAGTTCCTCAAAGTGCTCAGCCCATCTATTCAACTGCTGATCTAATTCATTAATAGCTTTCCCTTGCTTGTCTTTGACAGGTCTTTCTGGTTTGTTGGTCTTCCCTGAAAGTCTCTTTGTTATATCATATAACATTTTCATGTTTCCACTGTAAGCTGCCTGTTCTGCTTCAGCTGCCAATCCATCCACATAGTCTTTCTTGTCCTTCCTAATATTTCTTTTCACTTTGTTGTGTGCTTCCGTGTATTCATCTTGAGCTTTGCCTTTAGCTGATCTAGTTTTACTGTTGTTGACTGTTGCTTTCTTCTTCCTCCTGTCCTCTATCTTATTCAGGGTAACAGTTGTGATCCACGCTTTTTGATGATGTTTCATTGGCCCCAGTACCTCTTGGCATGCTGATCTTAATGACTCTTTCACTTTCTGCCACTCATTTGATACACTGTACTCCTCTTCCACCAGTTCATGGAGCACTTCATATTTGTTCTTCAGCACCAAGTTGAACTGTTCTTTTATCTTAGGATCTTTCAGAAGGTTAATGTTGTACTTTACTCTTCTGTCTGCCGTGCTTGTCTCATATCTCTTCAGCTTCAGTTTCAATTTCGCTACAACCAGATGGTGATCAGACGCTACATCCGCCCCTCTTCTCACTTTTACATCTTGTAGGGATCTTCTGAATTTCCTGTTAATGCAAAAATGGTCTATCTGATTCTCTGTCACTTTTATGGGGAAATATGCTCCCTCCAATGACCATGTTATTGAGTGCACACAGGTCTGCAAATCTCTCCCCATTCTCGTTCATCGTTCCCAGAGCATGTGTGCCCATGACTTGTTCATAACCTGTGTTTTCGGACCCAATCTTTGCATTGAAATCTCCCATTAGGATGGTTACATCTTTTCCAGGGAAGGTCTCAAGTATCTTCTGTATTCTGCTGTAGAACTGGTCTTTGTCGTCTTCATCACTGTCGTTTGTCCATCTCTGCTGCTATCTGAGCCATCTTTCCTGACTCATACATGGTCCTGACATTCCATGTGCCGATAGTGGTTTTCCTGGTTGTCAGAAGGGTAGTCGGCTTTGTGGCTTCCTTTCGGCTTTCACCACAGCTAAGCTTCATGAGTCTTCGTGATGAAGAACCTTCTTCTCCCAGGACTGAAATTTCTGTTTTTTCTTTAGTTCGTGTTTCTGTAGCAAAGGGTTTTTTTACAGGGTGGGGTTGCTAGCCGCACGCCCAACCCTCCTCCTTTTTCAGCCGGGATTGGGACCGTCCTTGGCGGAGTTACTCTGAGACAAGTCAAGAGAAAATTTCTTCAGGTACAGAGGCGGATTTAAGGACGGGCCCCGACTTATGACAAATTTGAACCCTTTAGGTTGTCTCTCTTTTTTAGAGGCCCAATAATAATTGCCTGCGCCCGGGGCCTCAAATGGCACAAGTCTGCCACTGTTTAGTTGCTGGCTCACTATGAGACGGGGGTTGGGGGGAGGGGTTCAACATGTACATTAGTTTTTTAATTAGACTTTTAGTTACCCTTCCCATAATTTGCTGTAAAAGAACTTGGCAGTTGGGGGGAGGCCAACTGTTTGAAGCGACTGTCTGAAGAAATGTTTTCTGATTCGTCTCAGGGTTGAAGATATTTTAATTTCTCTGCCAGAACATTGTTATAGTAATAAATCGTATTTACAAAAATTAATAAAAAAAAATTAGCTCAAATAATTAAAGATTCCATCTCTAAAACATAACCAGGTAAATAACGAAGGAAGAAAAAATATATCATTTGACCTAATTTTGTTTCCACCCTCAAAGCTTGCCAAAAACAAAAAAATATGCGAAAATAAATCTCTCCATCATAAATATTGTTGGCAGCAGTATTTAGTCTACGTAATGACTGACGGCTTGAAGACCCTGACCTTGGATATTATTACATTTACCCCGCCTGTCGGCTGTGAGTCAAAAAGACGTTATGGCGGCATCCATCCTGTCGGATGTTTTTTTTTTTATTTTATTTTAAAGCTCCGAGTTGGTGTACTGACCTTTCCTGCTGTGTCCATCCTTCACAAAGTAGGACAAGTTATTAAACTTGATGTCCACTGGTTTATGCTTGGTCAGGTGGGAGCAGTGGCCCTTTTCCTTGGCTCCGCCATCGGGGAGGAGCTTCTTGTGCTCGGGCTTCAAGGTACGCCCCAGGTGGGCTGGGATCTGAACCTGAAACAAACACAAGCATTCGTCACAATGCTGCGTGGACCATTGCGTGTGTGTCGATTCAACCAAAATAATGTTTAGATCAGGGACGAGGAGTGAGTGTTGCCGGTCATAACTCTTTAGAGAAAAATGTATTAATGTTTGTATGCTGCATACAAATCACAAACGAACGTAGATTTATATATTTGTATAAATGATTAGACTAACAACATATACGGTTAATATATAAATGAAAGGTATCTATATTTAAACTTGTAGTAGTTTTGTTATGAATCATTATGCTGACTATAAACACAGTACCATTATATAGAATTTTCTATAAATATGACTTTGACCGCCAACACTCACGCCTCGTCCCTGGTTTAGATATTAAATTACATGGCCAAAAGAGACAGCGTTAGTGCTGAAACAATAATGCTTAGGTATCATTATGATATCAAATGATACAAATAATTAAAAGAAATTAAATGTTATGTGACCCTAATTAATGTTTGCCACGGGGAGGGGGGGGACAATTCAATCATTCACAATACCGCAGAGATCGGTAAACGAATATTATTCAAACTTTTGTTTTTAAAAGAAAAAAAATGACCTTTTGATTATGTCATTGGCAAATGGGCAATCAGTCGTCTTTTTGTTTCATTATGTTGTAAATAATACAACAGAATGTAAATACAGTCGATTCCGCTTAATTGGGACACATCGGGACCGAGGCTTTTTGTCCCAATTAAACATACAAATTTAGTATAATTGGCTTCTTGGTTTGGTTTCTTTGAGATTTGTCCCAAATAAGCGGCTGTCCCAATTAAGCGGTGTCCCAATTAAGCGGAATCCACTGTATATTACCATATTACTAAAGCATTAAAAGTAATCTTCTTTAAACTTTAGAAATATTTAAATTGAAATAGACCTTTATAAAACAAAACACAGATACTGTCTGTGTGTATATAAAACGTACTATATATATATATATATATATATATATATATATATATATATATATATATGTGTGAAAGAAATGTATTGCATTATTATAATACATGTATTTTCCCAAAATTCAAACTGTGAACAGCAGACATAAATATTTTGATTTATATGCACGTCCAAAATGCATCATAGATTCCTCTGTGCACAAACTTTGAAAATCTACACACCTGAGTGTGTACATTCTACGACCTTTCCTGTATGACCTCATCGCTAAAGATCAGTGAGGCAGCGACAGAGGTCAGTTGAGTTGAACACAGAAATGTCCCCGGGAAATATAGCCTGAACTCGTCTGACCCTCCCACGAATACAAGGAGCGGTGGGGGGGGGGGAGACTACAGCGCAATAAAGAATCATCTCTGCCCCTCCCCTTCCCAATCATCGCAACTAGAACAATAGTTGGAATGTCAGATACGGCCAATATAGCAGTCACGTGATAGACTGTGTCTATTGATGTTGATTCACAGCAGCCCCGTAGCGTGAAAATTCTACAGGAGGGGCCAGGCATTCTACTGCAGGGGCCAGGCAATAGCAGGGGGGGGCAGGTAATACATTTTACTAAGTAGAACAAATAAGCAGTGGGTGCCAGATAAAAACGCAGGGGGGCCCGGCCCCCTTGCCCCCCGCGGCCCTGATTCAGTTTTCTTCTCTCCCCCACCCTCCCCGTGTAGGGCACTCTATTATTACCCATCCATAAAAACAGTTGTCGATACAAAGGCTGCGATTGACTTCAAACATCAAACGATACAACAACAACAAATAAAAACAAGCAATTAAGCCTGTTCCATTATGGACACAGGACGTGTTAGAGCATTTTCGTATTATGTATCAGTACGTATGCTATCTTTCAGTAAATATTTGTAAATGTTTATAAATTCAATTGTGTAAGGCATATATCTGAAAAAAGATATTAAAAAGACGTTTTCTTATATTTGAAAACAAAATTATTTTCTCTTAAATCTAACTACAAGTGGTTTGTGGTTACTGAAATAGGACTCATAATTGAAAACATTCGAAATTATAGTCATTTAATCGTCCGAAAACTCCGTCAATTGTTGCATAGCTCTGATACTTTCAATTAAACTCAGAACACAAGTTTACTATTTCATTTGATGAGTTTCTTAATAAATCTTGGTGAAACTACGTGTTGCAGTATTTCGCACCAAATGAACGGGTTATTGAACGTACAAGGTGTATATATAATATATAAGCCTCTTAGGAGCCCTGAAGCCCGGCCCTCAGAGGTCCTATCGCGAAATGAACTTTTGATGTACACATGGCAGGCCAAGACCTACAAAATGATATATACATCATGGGTCTAGGACTTATAGTTGCTGAGAATGGGCGCTCCTTTATTAATATAGCTTATATAGTAAAAAACGGTACTAAGCCCCCTTTTACGGCCCTCAGAGGTCAGATCGCGAAATGGAAAAAAGTCATTTCTTGGCAGGCCAAGACCTACAAAATGATATATACATCATGGGTCTAGGACTTATGGTTCTTGAGATCTAGGGTGATGACAGACAGACAGACAGACAAAACGGGGACAATAGAGCATTTTTTTTCGAAAATGCTCTAAAAGAGGTGTGCATGACGGAACAGCGTAGATACAATGTATCATGGATGTATCAATCCAACTCTCCGCTTTATTTATACATTTGTCATAGATCTCCAGATACATTTGTCATAGATCTGTAGATACATTAGTAATAGATCTCCTGATACATTTGTAATAGATCTCCTGATACATTAGTCATAGATCTCCTGATACATTAGTCATAGATCTCCTGATACATTAGTCATAGATCTCCTGATACATTAGTCATAGATCTCCTGATACATTAGTCATAGATCTCCTGATACATTAGTCATAGATCTCCAGATACATTTGTAATAGCTCTCCAGATACATTTGTAATAGATCTCCAGATACATTTGTAATAGATCTGTAGATACATTAGTAATAGATCTGTAGATACATTAGTAATAGATCTCCTGATACATTTGTAATAGCTCTCCAGATACATGTGTTGCGCTAATTGGTAAGGATTTGGGGTGGAGGCTGAGAAAACAGCGATACGTGTTGTTGTTTTTTTTTTAAATCTCGACATTGGCGCCATGTGGCGCTCATTAAGCAATGACAGCAAAGTGTTTCATCTGGACTTTTTTTTTTTAATTTTATCTCAAGAACAGAATTTATTGTGCAGCATCATGTGGCGCCCTCTGCAAGATGGGATGATATCTCTTGATCCCATGAGCACTACGAGAACTCCTATTTTTTTAAATTTTTATAATGCTATTCTATCACCTTCACCACGGGGGGGGGTGCAATGACCAAGGAAGCACCACGGAGGATGCAGCTATCTTAGTCCGGTGTTGATGATGACACATACACACACATTATATAGTAGTAGATTACTGGATCCGACATGTGGTTTCAAGTTGAACCCCCCACCCCCGACCACAACCCGGTAAGAGGGTATGTAAACAACAGAACCTTCCCCCCCCCCCATTGTGTTTACCGGCTGAGTACATGATCAACAAGAGATGCACATCTCATTCTTACCAGGGCATGGCAATGAATCAATACCGCAGAGCTAACCTGAATGCAATCGATGATGTTGACGATCTGTATTAAGTTCTATGTACTTGGGGTGGGGGGGTGTCTATAACATTCTTAACTGTAAGCTCATCTCCCTTTTTATTCATTTTTTTTTTAATTTCGTAAAGCGCATATTACTTGCGCCCCATTCCACGACGCCCCCATTAAAACTCCATCGCCCCATGTCGGCGACAACCTGCACTGTTATTATTTTTCAAAAATGCCTTGGGGGGGGGGGGGGAGCTCTCTATGGTCTAGCTCAGTGGTCGACAAACTTATCAGCCAAAGAGCCAAATATGAACATTTCATCATTTAATAAAAAATGGGAGCCAAATCTGCTTGTTTAGTAAACTTTTATTACACTAAATTTATTACAATAAATAAGTAGTACACTAAATAAAACTAAATGCCAGAGCCGCACTTAAGGAGCCAAAGAGCCACATGCGGTTCCGGAGCCGCACTTTGCCGACCACTGGTCTAGCTTTACGAAAGCGGTAGGCAGTGATACAAAACTGACGGTAGGCGGTGATACAAAACTGAACCATCCGTCTAGTGACAGTTACAACTAAAAAATTAAAGGAAGGGTGGGGGAGGCTGGGGGGAAGAAAAGTTAGGCCAGACGGGCTGAGACAGAACGAGGTCATTTCCTTGTTAATTGCATGTACTGCTATGTGTGTATATTTAGTGCTGATATTTATAACAGAGCTGTGTGCGTGTGTTTGTGTGTGTCTATGTGTGTCTGTGTGTGATGTTCCTGTAAGGATGAGACGAAATCTCTTCTACCCTATAAAGCACTAATGGGACTGTTTTTCAGGGTGCCACTCTTTCATCACATTAGAGCCGATAGTGCAATGGCCTTAGAGGCACCACGGGAGAAAAAGCGGAGACTTTCACCATGATGAAATGACATATCCATTGGTCCGATCTTAATGGTGTGGGAAGTGGTGTGGTGTCAGTCGCTAGCTTATCTAGACCCCACCCCCCATGACCCCCCCCCCCAATCAAGTGGTGCCCACCTGATCACACACGCACACCTACCAATAATCATTATATAATAGTATATATCACCGGAGATCGAAACAGGGACCGTCACGCCGACAGTCGAGAGCGCTTTACCGCACGGCGACCATCCGAAGAGTGGGGTAAAGCAGATTATTTTTAGAAACAGGCCATTAATCTTTGTTGTCATCCGTCTGCCTCATTTCTTTACAGAAATAAATCCAATTTATCAGGTTGAATAGATACAAAAATTTACACACACACACAAAAAAGCACACTTGCCTGTACCGACAACAGCTCAGCCATTGTCTAGTGGCCACAGCCCGCTGTTACGTAATTAACTGGAGTAAAAGCATAGGCGACTTTTTTTTGTTGTCAGTTCAGGTGACCACCGTTCCTGGAAGTCAACCAGGTGACCGTGATACTTGTGAGCACGTGGGGGGCAGGTCAGTCAATTTGAACAATTTATTATGTTATCCAGACAGGGCTTCTGTATCCAACTATAAACTGTGCCGTGAATATCCAGCGTCCAATGGCCAGCAGGAGTACAAATATCCGATGAATGGAAGAACTTCTTTCTGATTGGTTTGCTCTGGTCATACGACTTGCACTTCTCACTTCTTGGTTAATATCTAAAAGAGAAAAAAAAACATCCAATATAATGTTTTTTAAAAATATAATAAAATCAACAATAAGGCAACTAATTACAAAAAGAAGCACCAGGAGCGTACTGGCATATAAAAACCCATGACTTGCCCGGAAAGCTGCTCAAAAACGACCGCATGAAGTTTAACGTACATAGTGGATTATATTTTTTTTTTTAAAAAAAAAAGGTCAAATAGTTATAATAACGTAATTCACATTTATAATTTCACCAAATAAATGTCATTAAATATTCACAAATAAAGGTCATTAAATATTCACAAATAAAGGTCATTAAAAATTCACAAATAAAGGTCATTAAATATTCACAAATAAAGGTCATTAAATATTCACACAAAGGTCATTAAATTCTTTTGTGGCCGTATTAATTAATGCAGCTTTACTTTTTGTCCAACCCAAAAGGTCCGTGACAAAAGCGTCCCTGTCTTAGATATATAGTAGGTCAAACAGTACTTTTTCCCCTTGTGTTGTTCTTGTTGATGTTTTTAGCTTTCAATGCGACTTGTCTCCTTACTATTAAATTCCATGAGCGAGGAAGTGAACGCAGAGACAGGGGGTAGGTGGGGATGGGGTAAATTTGTGATCTTTTTATTTTTTGCGTTCAAATGATATGTGAAAGATTTCTTAAAATAGCTGATGACATTTTCTATAATTAGAATCCGGTAAACATTTACAACACGCGATGAGCTCATGGGGACATGCCGCAAGAGAAACGGTCATTTTCACTGGACTCATCGACCTAGACGGTTATTTCAGTCCCACACAGAGCCTTGCCACTGAGGACACAGTCACGAGTGAGGAAGTACAAAGTGCAAGTCGGCGGCCAGGTCTAAATTAAAAACAATCATCTCACACTCGGCAGTCCGACGTACAACAGTGTACATGCTAATGACAAGACGCGTTGCAGCTCCTTTACTCTCTGTGAACTTTGACTTGTTTGTTACCGGTACGTTAGGGGGCGAAGAAAAAAATCGGGCCCTGAATGTATAGGGCAGTGCTGTCTTAGCAATATTATGGCTTCCTCGGGTCTAATACGTTTTCTGGGGGGTGTCAATTTCTGGACACCCACTTTAAAACAAATGAAAGATAAAGAGACCATTTAAACTCGTGGGGGCCAAGGAGGGTTATTATTCTAAGTACTAGTACTAGAAATCGTAAAGTGCTAGCACTAGACATTCTAAAGTACTAGTACTAGAAATCGTAAATAAGTGCTAGCACTAGACATTCTAAATTACAAGCGCTAGACATTTTCTAAGTACTAGTACTAGACAAACATCACACCATAGCATGGCGAAATTTAGAGAATAAAAAAACATTAAAAAAAAAAAAGATTACTGTTAAAACCGATTCAAAGAGAGTTGCAGTAAACCAAACGAAGAGCCCCAATCATATATGACTTTTTGAACCACATCTTTCATCAGCTGCTACTACGGAGTAATACAAAGATCATTAAATTCAAACCTGACTTTTCACTATGACAAAACAGGCAGTTTCCTTTAAAGGAAAAAAAAATAAAGGGTAAAGACAAGTCTATGGCTTAATTCAGACAATCTATTTATGTAGTCTTCAGACAAGAATGTGAGTGTGCGTGCTGTGTTATTTAGTGAGAGGAAAAAGTCTCTACCAAAATGTCGCGAGAGTGGTTCCCTAAGTTGAGTGGTTCCCTAAGTTGAGTGGTTCCCGATGGCGAGTGGTTCCCTAGGGCGAGTGGTTCCCGATGGCGAGTGGTTGTCTAGAGAAAAAAAAAGATTCAACCAAAATGTCACGAGTATGGTTCGGTGGGTGGTTCCCTATGGTGAATGGTTCCCTATAGTGATTAGTTTTCTATGGCATGTGGTTCCTTATGGTGAGCGGTTCCCGATGGCGAGTGGTTGTCTAGAGAAAAAAAAAGGTTTAACCAAAATGTCACGAGTTCCATATGGTGAGTGGGCCACTGAACTAAACAAATGTGCGTGTGATTCAAGTCACCGAGCCGTGTGTATTAGTGTGTAAGGTGTGTGTGTGTGTGTTACACTGATGAGCCGGGATTTACTCCCACTACTACACAGTGGTGTGTTATGGGTCTGCGCGCGCGCGCGTGCCACCTTTATACGTCAGATGTGACGTAGAGTACATTGCTCTGAGGTCACGACGCGACAGATGGTGAACCGAGGCGATAGAGCCTTGGCCACCCCCTTCCCCCACGCGCACACACCCGAGGAATGTTAAATAGATCGAACGTTGTGATACGAGCCACCTCGTTAGTTTAATTTAAATGAATTTTCAACTTCCTGGAAAGAAGATAAAAAATATATATCACTATTTGGTTAGTGAACAAAGTTTTCATTAGCTGCTCTCTAAACAAACATCAGTGTGTGTGTGTATTATCTCTATACCATATACATAGACTTGCCATACGTCCCGGTTTCGCCGGGACATTCCCGGATATACTGGATAGTCCGGATATACTGGGTTATCCCGGTGTCCCACCCGGTTGTTGAAATTGTCCTGGTTTAGATTCAGTCCGCGGTTTGATGGTGTGCAAAGTTAACTTCGGACTTAGCTGCAATGAATTTTATGAAAAAATTAAAGAGAAGAAGGACTTATTGAGAAAAGTTCACTCAAGTGAAAAATACGAGTGGTACAAGTAGAAAATTGTTTTTGTTTTGTAAAAATATCATGTTTGTGTACCATAATGAATAAAATAACAAAGATTATCTATACTATATTTTAAGTGTTTTTTTTACATTACTGTTTTCATACTCCCCCCCCCCCCCGAAACCGACATCCCTAAACCTAAAGTAAACAAACAATTAAGCCTGTTCCATTCTGGACACAGGACGTGTTAGAGCATTTTCGTATTATGTATCAGTACGTATGCTATCTTTCAGTAAATATTTGTAAATTTTGTAAATGTTTATAAATTCAATTGTGTAAGGCATATATCTGAAAAAAGATATTAAAAAGACGTTTTCTTATAATTGAAAACAAAATTATTTTCTCTTAAATCTAACTACAAGTGGTTTGTGGTTACTGAAATAGGACTCATAATTGAAAACATTCGAAATTATAGTCATTTAATCGTCCGAAAACTCCGTCAATTGTTGCATAGCTCTGATACTTTCAATTAAACTCATAACACAAGCTTACTATTTCATTTGATGAGTTTCTTAATAAATCTTGGTGAAACTACGTGCTGCAGTATTTCGCACCAAATGAATGGGTTATTGAACGTACAAGGTGTATATATAATATATAAGCCCCTTAGGAGCCCTGAAGCCCGGCCCTCAGAGGTCCTGTCGCGAAATGAACTTTTGATGTACACATGGCAGGCCAAGACCTACAAAATGATATATACATCATGGGTCTAGGACTTATAGTTGCTGAGAATGGGCGCTCCTTTATTAATATAGCTTATATAGTAAAAAAGGTACTAAGCCCCCTTTTACGGCCCTCAGAGGTCAGATCGCGAAATGGAAAAAAGTCATTTCTTGGCAGGCCAAGACCTACAAAATGATATATACATCATGGGTCTAGGACTTATGGTTGTTGAGATCTAGGGTGATGACAGACAGACAAAACGGGGACAATAGAGCGTTTTTTTTTCGAAAATGCTCTAAAAAGACAGAACTGTCCCGGTTGGTCCGTGAAAAAATATGGCAACCCTACATATACATGTATTAGTACATTTCTCATTGACAGTGACGAATACATAAAGGCCTACTAATAAAAACGGGACATGGTGATAGAGCTCTTAACGAGCCGATGAAACTACTAATACATAATAAGTATGTTGCCAACGAACTTCTTATGGGGTGGCCGTCTACGAGGTCTGCAGCGGGTGGGGGGGGGGAGGGGCGGACAAAATGGGCGCTTACTAGGACAGAAGAGGCCGTACGGGCTAGCATCTGGAGCGAAAAACACGATGGGGGACTTCGTGACCTAAGTGTAACCCCCAGACAATGAGGCCTATATAGGAAACATTAAAAGGCGAACATCATTAGACTCAGACAGCCCCCCCACCCCCCTCCCTGATGTTTGCGGTCCGGCATGCGGGCCACACTTACGGCTCTCGCTCCCGCATATGACATTCGCCTTAGGTCACTCAAATGGCGCTCTGTGCCCGCCTACTGCTAAGGCCGTCTGTAGATCAAGGACCACGACATGCTATAAAACTACTTGGTACGCGGATGATGTGCTGTTCTAGGACGAGGCGACGAGCATTCTTCATTTGCCCTTTTGGGGGTGGGGGGGGGGGGGGGGGTTGGAAAAAAAATTCAATAAAAAAATGAAGCTTAATAAATAAACAAAGTTGAAAAAATAAACAAAGCTCAATTCATAAAAAAAAGTTAGATTAATATAAAAAAAAAGTCATTAACTGCGATTATAAGTGAAACAAACAATATTCAACTCATTTATTACATCACGGCTACACACTGGGGGGGGGGGGGCATTTCTTATCACTGCTCGTCAGGGGCTTTTATGTACCAGCACGTCCCTGACCCGGCATTTTTGGGAAAGTGTGTGTGGAGGGGGGGGGGGGAGGGGGGAGGTTTTTAAGAGATTTACAGGGACACGCCTGGGGACGATGTGACCAAAAGAAAGACAACATTGTTGTATGAGTACGTGTTATGTATCGGTTCCCGTTTTCATGTGAGGCCCAATGAATTTACCTTTTATAAATAGCCGAAACGTTTTGGCAGACACCGCTGTATTAAGATGAAACATTCTCTCACACAGACATTCCGAGTGTGCAACAAACAACAGTTTAGTACTAGGGTTTCCAAAAAAAAAAAATCTGAGATTCCCTATTCGTTACAAAAATTTTTTTTTTTTTTCCAAACAAGCGGAGATGAAAGGATTTTTATTTTTGCATTTGGTCCAGGTTTGTACAACAAAAGAATTGTGATTTATTTTTTTAGTCCCATTCTGGACCGGATTATGGCTGATGTAGGCTTAAGGTTTGTTTAAAGAGTCTAACGTCGCGCTACAATGTATGGCCTGGAGGGTTCTCCCACATTTGACACGCCAGGGACTGTTTCCAGAAGATGAACAGAATTACAGTATTCAACTATTTTATGAAGTGGCGGTAAAAACCAACGGAGATCCCTTAAAGACTGATAAACGAGGGCCGATTGTTTTCAGGCCCCAGGTCCCTTATTTAACCTAAGGATAAACACGGCCCTGATTTAAAAAAAAAACTTGGTGCAGTGATTCGCACTATGTGGGTCGCCAACATTTTCAATTAACAATTACAAACATAAACATTGAATTCTAGCTATTCTTTCTTTTAAAGATATGTTCCCCATTTCTTTATAGGTGGGTCGAGAAAACAAAATAGTTTTCTTAGTGTGTCGCGGAATTACAAAAGTTTGAGAAACATTGAATATAGTGCAATACAAACCGTTATTGGCGGAGGTCGTAAACAAGATCGCGAATTATTGATCAACTTATATTCTGTGTAAGGCCGTCGAAAGGGAGGGGGGGTGAGGGGTGCAACACAAATACGTCATATGCGAGAGAACACGTGTCATTATAGCAAACACACATTACAATAAAGCGCGCGCACACACACATTACAACATAGCGCACACATGTCTCCTTTGGTTGGCCTATAAAATTTGTGCACTGAGAAATAAATGTCCTTCCACATTTCCACACAGCCTTGGAAAAAATTGTGGGACGGATGACTGAGTGGTGTAGATGATCTAATGTCGACCTGAGAGTCCCGGGTTCGATCCTCGGTGATAACCAAGGGAATTGTTCCAGGTCCCGGTAAAAGTTGGTTTTTAAGTCCCCAAAAGTCCACCCAGCTTTTAATGGGTATGTGACTAAGGGTGGGGGAGATAAAGGCGACTGGGCGTTGTGCTAATCACACTATCTCTTTTAAGGCTGTGGTTACAGAAACAGGTGAAATTCTACGCTTCATCTAAACCGATGGCCCCCTTTTCGGAAAACTATGACATCGTCAGGGCCCCGTTGGGTGCGGTAATCTGCTATTTAGAAAGGGGGCGCCCCCCCCCAGTAGGCGGAGGCTGTCCGAGTTCCAAGATTATAGCTAGCGGCACCCCCTGCCCAGTGGGTTTAAATGTGTACCTCTACGCCAGTGCTGCTAATACGTACATTCATTATCACCATTAAGGTGTAAAAAGAATGCATTGGCTATGTTGATCAGCGCCAAGCTTTATCTGAGAATATGCCGATAAAGTAATACTGATTAAATAATAATACAATGCTTTGGATCGGTGTATAGTTTCACTGACATATATAATGACATACATAATGACCATCATTAAATTCAATGAGATAAAAAAAATAATAATAATACGTAAATGATATTCTTATGATATTGATCGTGTGTTGGTTCCCATTTTAGACCGACAGGCACGTACGGTCAGGTAAATAATCGACCAACCTACGTACTTTTACAGGTTCTGTCATTAGTATGTATGTTATCGAAACAATGAGAAATCACAGTTAAACATTACAGAGCCAAAACAAAAAAAGTCTGTAATACTGTAAACCTTAAATCGTGTAATAAGTCAGGTTGAGCCGCAACCTCTCTTCATGCAGCCCACACCTCCAGACATCGTAATAAGACAAACCGCATGTACACCTGTGGCCAGACTCGGCTTTATCTGTGTGGATACCATTGAATAAATGGGGTTTTTTTGGGTTGTTTTTTTTCAAGTAGTAAATCTTATTAAATCGACAAGAAGTGGCTCATCAAAGGAATTTTTTTAAGCTGAACTAAAAATTAGAATGATGGTATCATGGCCATCACGTGCGTTGCTATACGAGAATATATTTACTCTCAAGACTTATTTCTATGATAGCTCAATTGGACGCACTCAGCTGATTGGGACAAACTAAACAAACGAATAGATTGTATCAATTTATGGAACCAACGGTTCATCGCTTATTTATAAGTGTGTAGACTATTTATAGAATTCAGATTGTATATTGTGATTAGTGTGTGTTTTTCCCCTGAGATCGTTGGCGAACCCAAATGACAACAATTGAAAGTTATGAGTAAATATATCAGCAGGTAGTTGTAACTAGTAACTACAACTGATAGAATTCTCAAGACGTTTCCAGCCCAACGGCAATACGTAATGCCGAGCACGCACACAAACAACACACACACTTTGATACATTTACACACATTTCATTCAATTTTTTTTTATACATGTATTCTGTGGGTGCGACCAAGTAGAACACAGACGACTCCACGAATGCATCGCTTAGTAAAAAAAAATGTACTGGGTAAACTAATAGACCAGCAGCTATTTGTATTTACAAAGTTATCCATTGGGGCCACCACCATTCCAGCTTTAGTCAAGTGTCTACAGAAGCGAATACTCAGCCCCGTACGTGATATGTACAACAGTGTGGCCCGGCAGTATCTCCTCTTAACACTGGACGTCGTGAACGAGTTGACTCTGAACAAAACAACACATTCCAAGATGTCGACCTTCAGAAGTGTCAACTGGGATAGCTGCCACAAGTCCGGCAGCATAAGGGGGCCCCGCATTTAGAGATTATTTGTTACCCAACCGAATCAAAGCTAAACGTTTTTTTCCATACCCAGCAAAGGATACTTGCCCGGGGCCCCGCTAAGAACACTGGCCCTTATCCCAGCAAAGGATACTCACCCTAGGCCCAGCTAAATTTCAATTCAAGAAAAAGTCGTTAATCAATCAATTGTGGTCACGAGAGATGTGACTCAACCTAGAGGTTTAGGAAGTAGGAGCTCAAGTATACAAATAGATTTTTAAAAAAAAGGCCATAGGCTAAATAGGTTATGAGTTTATTTTCTTTAAGACAAGGTTTACTGAAGGCAACAATAGAACAACTCAACACACACACCACATCTGAAAGTATAACTACATCCACGTGAAGGCTAATGTTGTCTGCGTTAACGAATCGGGAGAATTCTTTAGAAGTAACCTCTAAGTTGTCATTGTCAGTAGCGTATCGGGTGCGGGTTGTGTGTCCGCATAGGGCGCCGAACTAGAAAAAAGCGACGAAATAGCACTCATCAATTATTTATTTATTTTTGCACTTTTCAGATTGGGAGGAGGTCGCCACAACAGCTAGCTACGGCTCTGGTTATTGATAATCAGTCAAAACCACTGCTCCATGACAAAGGCCCAGATGCCTGGTCCAGCTGTTACTGTATGTGTAGGTCCCTGCGTCTCTAAAGGAAATAATGATGTACAGATACATATAGAGGTTTTACGGGGAAACGGTTCACTACAGTTCAGATATGTATGTGTTTTATGGGGACATCACAGAATCAAAACTAAGATCAAATCGAAAGGGAGCGTGGAAACAATAATAAAAAAAAATAGTTCACAATCAAACAGACACAAAACGACTTTGAATAAAAATTATTTTGTAACCCCTTCGGTTATTTGTGTAGTCGACAAAAAAATATTAACAGCACACAGGTGTGCAGCTGTTCGGTGTGCATCTTTAAAACCATGGCCGTGTTATCCAGCTATGACTTGTCAGTTGGAAAGCCTGACCTCCTCGCTTCAATAATTCCGCTTATTTCGCTCGATCAGTAAAAAGGCCAAGTAACGTGCAGAAAAAAAAAATATAAACAATTTTTTTTTCAGCATCGGTCCCATGAACATTAGAATGTTTAGAACGTTTGTAAATCTTGTAGAAAGAGAGTTATGGCCGCCTGATTGGACTAGTGTGTAACGCTGCAACATGGCTTTTAACCAGAAGCGGTCCTGGCATTACGCGGGGCGACCGTGAGCGAGAGTCAACTGCAGGACATACACCGCACCACATTGCTGCTAACGTGGGGCTTAATCGCCCACCACCCAAAGACCGGCAGCTGTTTTAATCCAGAATTTACGTATTAATAATCCATCGCAGTATTTTTCAACCCCCTTTTTTTTTTTGGTTCCTATTGCAACGATATAAAAAAAAGAAATACATATGGCGTACTACACTGAGGACTATGTCATGTGTATGTATAAGGAGGTCACTGAAAGCAAGATTGTGAAGGGATGAAAAGGTTCACCGTCATTTTGTGGTGGTTTTGTGTGTAGGTCCTCAACATCAACAGACACTTCGTCATGGTTTAATAGTCCCTAGACACTTCGTCATGGGTTAATACTCCCTAGACACTTCGTCATGGGTTAATAGTCCCTAGGCAAAGTCACTTATGGGGGGGGGGAGGACTAATATCGTCGAATGAATTCAATATAATTATTATGATCGCATGAATGTTTAATGGTTAGTTTATCTTCACTAATGCCTCATACTCATACAGTAACGCGATTTTGTACAGCCTTTGCCTGTTGCCGTCACCTAAGATTAAGAGCTACTCTGAGACGACCATTAACGGCTTCGCTTCTGTTATGTTTTTCAGCATTACGTGTACAGTTTCCTACAGAAATTTTTTTCTACGTCCTGATTGGTCCGACGAGTTAACCAATATCTCCAATATAAGATCCAACTTCGATAACAGTCTCTCATGATTAGTAAAGCAGGTATAAAAATAAATGTCCTTGACAATGTGTTCGATAGTTTAACTTGAGCTGCATTAGAAGCGACCCTGGCATTACGGCGTCTGTTGCAAGGCCCAGAGACGTAATTGTAGGGTTCATATCGTAGCCTACTAAAACCATATCTTACTAAATCGCCTTGTCGTTGGCCCTGGTCGATAGACCCTAAAGCCGGACCTGCAAAAGTGTAATGGTAACTTCCCTCACTGAGCCCACATCATTATTATAATATGCATGCATTTTTATTTATTTACAAAAATCAGTGGTTCTGTGCATAATTTGATTCTTGATCTTTTATATAAAAATGTAGCTTTTGCCGCCACCTACCTGAAATTCGTCTCATATGTGGATCGCGATATACACTTTGAGAATAGCTATACTAAATCCATTAAAGTAATAAAGGGCATCTGCAACAGCAACTGTCCAGAAGAAAAGGGTGATGTTGTTTATTGGCCATTCTCCCAGGAATCTATCGGTAGACATTGCAAGAATGCCCCCGCAGTTGAACTGATATTATATTCATGTATTATTATTATTTTTAAATTGTGTATGATAGTGGTATACTTAGAAATAGTGTTTTTGTGTGTGCCGTATTTCGGCAAGTTCCAGTTCGAGCCAATATCTGCCCACGAGGTATTTCATCAACTAATGACCACATCGAGAAATGGTCTACTCGTTAATGATGCATTCGGTCATGTCCAGCCGGGGTATACATTACCGGAGTGTGTTGCTCTGTGTGTGTGTTTGTGTGAGTATGTGTGTGTGTGTGTTAGTTGGAGAGGACCGCTGATATAATAAGCTATACAATAGCAGATAGAGAACTTAATCTGCGTGATACGCCGAATTAAAGTCAATTCAAAACAAACCAAATTCAAGCACGCTGTGATTCAGGCGCTGTACGTTCACACGTGTCATCGGTGATTGGCTGGAACAATGTAACTGTGGAACTTTCTGTTTATATTTTTTTTGTAATTTAAAACAATCTCGAGAAAAATATTCCCGCATATTGTCAATGATCTGGGTGGGATAATTATGATAATAGTATAAAGATGAATGGTTTACTTCAGTGAAACATTTCTTAGAAGAAAAATGTTTAGAAGAAAGTCTTATTTAAAACTGCAAACAAAAATAGTAGTGGCGATGTTATGGTAAATTATCTACAGTGTCATCGTATTTCAGAATAGAGAGAGAAGGGGCTAAGGGAAACCGGCTGTAGGTGTACTTACTACATATCGCAGTTCTGTATCACAACAAAGCCCCCCCACCCCCCTTCACAGCATTTACCATTGATAACATTACTATCGGCTGTTTGTTTACCCCAAATCATTAAAGATGAAATCACGCCTATATTTAGACTGCACACGTTTCATAAACAGAATCAAATAATACAGCGTGTATTAAAGGGGTGGGGGAACTTGACCGCGCCAGGTCACATATCTTTAGTGGTTACTGCCGTTATGGTGCTGGTGATGGTTGAGAGAGAACTCTTTATAAATCAATAAGTAAACATCAAGAGCATGCAGGCCATATGGCGAATTTGTATGCGGGATGGACCAAGGGTCCCAGATAGTGAAGAAACACTCAAACGACATATGTGTATGTATATTTATAGAGGGATGGTCACATAAGTAGAAAAAAAAACATACATACATCTACAGCAGGGGTGGGCAAACCTTTTGAATCGCGAGCCACATTAGGTCCGTAAATTTGACCGGTGGGCCTGACCAAGAGCAGATGGATGGAGTGTTGACAGAAACTAACATAACTTAAAGGTCAGCGTCATGATGTAAAAGGCTATTGGTGCGCTCAACTCTGGGAGGCGCGGCGAGCCGGATGAAATAGTCCGACGGGCCGGATTTGGCCCGCGTGCCGTAGTTTGTCCATGACTGGATTCTACGGTCGCTTATACATCGATCCCCAAATATGTGCCTGAGGGTATAAATAGACGTAAACAAAAAACAAAGATAAAAAACAAAGATAAAAGCCTTACAGCGGGTAGAACGTCAACACTGTACCGCCTTGTGTTCGCCGCAACAAATTTTTTGTTGAAGCAGTAGGAACCAAATAATAAACAAACCCGTTATAAAATAGCAGTGCATCAAAGTTCAAGGTCAAAAATGAATCACCCGGGGGGGGGGGGGAGGTCAATGCTCTGTGTACAGCCACATTCACGAAGTTAACTCTTAAAGGGATATATTACTCTATAGTTTTTTTTTACAGCTATTCGTTTAACAGGGTTAAAACTATCTGATAGCTTATTGGGTAGAAAAAAAAAAAGAATTAACATTACCTGTGTGTTGTTAGCTTTAAAGAACTAGTGAGAGGGGCCAAGGGTAATTTCATACTAGCGAGGAAACAAAGCGTTCGTTCGTTACATGCGTACCAGCTTTATGAAAAAAGTTATTTTAATATGTACACTCCAACTAGGTGCAGGGCGGCACACAGGTGTGATGCCGTAACGTCAAGTGCGTGTCAAATAAACATGGTTCCCCCTCCCTCCTATCCCTTCCCCCCACCCCTCCCACTTTTAATCGGTCGAAGAATGTGCATTTCGTGGTGAGCACTTCTATTTGCTCCAGCCTAGGCTTAAACGAATCTCACTCGTTATTTTTTTTTTTTACATTACTTCGATTCATTCGAATCGTCATTACAGCACTGCTGTAAGTATATATCTATAATATGATTTTTAAAAGTTCCTTTATCCTAAACGGGCCATCGGGGCAGATGAAGTGTAGAATACATCTGTTTCTATGACCTCGGCATACGAAGGGATTGTTTGGTTAGCACAACGCCCAGCCGCCTTTACTTCCCCAACTTAAAGTCAGGTATCCATTTAAAGCTGGGTGGACTTGTGGGACGACTTTGAAACAGATTTCACCTGAAAAAAATGCCCATGGTTCTCACTTAGGATCGAACCCAGGACTCTCAGGTCGAGTATCTACACCACTCGGCCATCCATCCCACATAATATGATTTGAAGCATGATATTACTAGAGCCGTTTCCGGTAACAGAATTGTCTCTTCGGGCTTACTAAATATCGCGCTGATATGATCATTAGCCAACTTTAGACTTTAAAAAAGAGAGTGAGAGAAAATCATTAATGGAGCTTATTAAAACCTTCGTGGTAAGATGACGGAGATTTCATCTGTTTCTGTAGAGATGGAATTTTCAAGGGATTGTGTGGCTATCACAACGCCCACCTTCACCAACTCTAAACAAATGTCGATCGGACCCGACACAAGTCTCAGGACTAACCGGGGTTCTATCCCGGGGACCTAAAAGTTGGCAGTCTCTTTACACTGTGATTTTATTAAGACAAAAATTAACTTGAGCAGGGCTGCCAATGCTTGGGTGTTCCCCCAAGATCTTGTTTTTTTTTTTAAGGTCGTCGTTGGTCCTTAGGTTTTGTTTAGAAGACTTGAGAAATCTTGTTTTGTTTTTGTTTGTTTTTTTTAACTTTACAGGTTGTTGTTTTTTATTTTACATAATACAAAATGGATACATTTCTTTGATTCCCCCCTCACCCCCCGTACAAATACTGCAGGAAAAACTCTCGACTTCAAGGAAAAAGCAGAATACATGTATTCGAATATAAATATACAGAATGTATGCCGAAGCATTCGAATTTCAAATCGATTTCACGAAATTACACCAAAATATACAAATTGTTCCGAGATTCTCACGGCGTTCGGATTTTGAGACATTATCGTAGTTACAATAATATGGTAGCCCTGGTTACAACAGCCGAGATTTCCCAACAACTGTACGACAGTTTCAGACAACCAACCGTTCCACGGGGGAGAGTGTTTATCTCAATCAATTCCACTCATAACAGTGACAACCACAATGAGAGATAACGACGGCTGATAGTGTCATGTACATTGTACAAGACCAGTGCGCCGAACACTTAATTACGTGGCAAGATGACTATGAAAGTCACATTGTAGGTATGTGAACAGTTAAGTTTACCAATAGTGAATAAGCCACTTGTAGAGATGATTCGTACATAACTTAATGGGCTCTTAAAATGTGATCTAAAACAATAATGAAATTTAAAAAAAAAACAGCTAAGTGTGATATTTCACACTTAAATACCATTTTTAACACAAATAAAAGATGCATAGAACAATGCTAAAATTACACAAACAGCCTAAGACAGAAAGGTCGAAAGTAAACCGAAACTAGAAGGAAATAGTTACAGAGAAAAGAAAACTTTAATCACTATTGTAAGACAAAAGATAGGACGTGCCAAGTTTTTTTTTTCAAATTTGTTAAAACTAAAACAGTTGAAAGTTAAGCAACAGCCAAAAAAAAAAAAGGGGGGTGTCAAAGAATTATTTTAAAAAACCTTTTCCAAAGTACAATGTAAGTAAGTGGGGGGTCATCAAATGTTGGATGTTAATTCTTTTTAAGTAAAAATAATTGGTTAAGATAGAACGTGCTATGTTATAAGTTATTTTTATTCTTGGTAGACAAGAAATACCAGATACCAGCCATATGTATTTATCTCATTCTTTAGTTTTTTTTTTTTCAATTTTGTTAAAACTATTGATTGAAAGTTCAGCAACTTATTAAAAAAAGAGGAGGTGTCAAAAAATTATTTAAAAATACTTTTCAAAAGTACAAACAAAAAAACACAAAAGTAGTGCAGGTTATCAATGTTGGATATTAATTTTAAAGTAAAAATAATTGAAAGTTGATGAGCGTACTGTGTTATAAAGTGTATTTTATTCTTGAAACAGACATACTAGATACTGGTGCTTGCAGCCTCTTAGCATATTCATTTCAACGCGATTCAAAATGTATGAGTGTAGACCTCAGTGAGGTGCAAAGTCAATTATAAATCTCATGTCATGGTCTCGAATGTCAAAATGCAGGAGTCCCCAAAGAGTCCAATCCCACAGGGCCTCAAAATCCCTAGGATGGGCACTGGCAAAAGTACTTTTACCTAGGAGAGACTATCTCAGTCTCTGCCTAGGGCCCTACAGTAACCTAATCACGGCACTGCTCATATTATCCTATACTGGGGGATTATTAGATGCTGTGTCATCTGGCTAAGTAGACGAAGAAACCGAAGCATTATCTATGAAACTGTGAAAGTATCATAAACATAAAACGACTAATCCCACTTCGTGTGCGTGTTGGGGGGATGTTCGAAAATTCTAGTCTCTATGCGCTCGGTTATTACATGACTAAAGCCTCTAATAAATATATCGTTACATTCATCAGGGGGAAAAAAACCCCACGAAATACGGAAATTTTACACGGATGTGATAGTCACTTCAAAAACCACGGGCTATTTTAAAATGCGAATCGAAGCGCCCCTGTTTAATTATAATATGTTAAGACGGGTGGCTCGATACGACTCGACAGTTAAAAATTGATTTCAATTCAACCATTGACGTTATTCTTCATTGCTTTTGTTTTGATCAATTACAGTTGTTCCCCCTGGTGTGCAGGCTCTTCGGACAATAGAGTACATAGTCATAGTGAATGCCATTGCTCCGCAGCGACACCATCCTTTCGATTTAAATTATAACTGAGGGGGGGGGGAGGGACGAGGAGACTGGGGTAGTGTTACATAAATAATATTTTGGCTGGCGAGACTGTGGCCCCGGGGTGAGTATTGGGAAACTGGCCATCAATGATGTTTATCTTGTGCATATATAGACGCACACACACACACACACACACAATGCGAGTGTTGCAGAATAAGTTGGCTACTCAAGAGTTCACTGCTGAGCTGATGTCGTATTGGTCAACATGCGAAACAAGAACACGCCTCATGCATTTTTTTCCTAAGCTATTTTTATAATGGACCTAAAGCCTATAAATAATTCAAACGTCACTGCAATGGCTGAAGGAAGGATGAGGGGAGGGGGTAATACTTAGAATAGGACAATGTTGAAATAATACATTGACAGAATAATGTTCTTTAAGTAAAAAAACGTGCACTTACAGATATATATATATATATATATATATATATATATACATATACAGAGAGAGAGAAAAAAAAATTGGGCACACCTCCACATGAATGGAAACAGAGAAATCAAACATAATCAGTGGATACTTATCAAAATGATTTAACGGAACATAAAAATATGAGCTTTTGATGGCCCGTGTGTGTGTGTGTGTGAAGTCCCTGTAAGGATAAGATAAAATGTCTTAGATCCTATAAACCACTAATGGGGCTGTTTTTTATGGTGCCGATAGTGCTACGGCCATGGACTTGTATCATGACTTGAATATCAATATTTTCTCAATGCCCGGTGCAAAAAAAATATTCACTACAAAGTAAATTACTATACGATAGAATAGGTAGGCACACATCTAAAACTAATTTAAGAAAATAAAAAGCAGTTTTTACTTATAGAACACCTCCATCTAATAAAGCCATGGGCAAACTTTGGCAGCCCAAAACTATTTGAAGAGTGATCATCGCAATGGTCACTGGACACCCATTCACACGGTTATACATGCCTTGATAAACCGCACCGTGCTTATGTACAAACAAGTTGACCCACGGGAAACATTCGTAAGAAATGCTTAATGAATTGCTTCTTTATTTCTCTATGTCTAGAACTGTTTAAACATGGGTTATACGCATTCATAGACGTTAAAGGTGTTTGTAATAAGACATAATTTTATGAGAAAATGGATGACGAAACGCGGACTTTGATATTGAAGGTTTATTTTAAATGGCATGAGAACGCTCGAAAGGCTACACACCCTAGGCCTAAATTAATAATGAGATAATTAGGCCTATTCTTTGTTATCACTGTCTGAACAGCAGTGGGGCTAATTGGAATATAGTAGAAAAAAAATCGGAAGTTTAATGTCTAGTCACGAGGTGATTGCGATGAGATTGGAGTTTTCTCTGCCTCGCAGTTAGCTACTGTACATTTTAAATATATGTATAGGCCTACAAAGTGTAAGATGACTCTGTCCTCTATAAATAAATACACAAAGAGTGTACACACTGGGCTGTGATGTCAAAACTGTTGTCCACATAAAATAAAACTTTTTTTTCGTTTACCTTATCTCGTAAAATTGACTACAGTGTGTGGTGGCTATGTATAGAACTTTACACTGCAATGAGGGGAAAGTAAAACGAGATGCGGCTCTGTCATGACTTGTTGAATGGGTCAATGGACCATGGTCACACTGCCATGAGCCAGGCCTCCCATGAGGATAGGCGCATGCTATTTAGAACTCTGCTGTGTCACCGTGGCTACTGCAACTCATGCCATGGTTGAGATGTACATTGGTCTCTGGATGAGCGGGTTCTCAACCTGTTTCGCGACTGTACCCCATAAGGTGCGAAAGTATGTCCGCGGGGTACCCCCCCCTCACACGTAAGTTCGCGAATAAACGCACTAATGTCCGTAATGAAAAAGTGCTTATGTTTCTAATGCGATGTTTGGGCATTGGTGAGCCATGCAGCAAACAGGCGACCTTCTTGGTTTCTTTAAACGAAAGTTATAAGTCGCTGCGTACCCCGTGCGTAACGTTTTCCTCTATACAGGGGTTGAGAAGCACTACTCTAGATGACTTCGTGACTGATCATTTATATCGATGGATATTGTTATTAATAGCACTCGAATATTTACCTGGAGGATACCTAGGTTCGATCTCCAGTGAGGACCAATGGATATTTCAGGTCATGGATAAAGTCTCCGCTATTCCTCCCGTGGTGCCTCCATGGCCACTGCACCATCGTCTATGGTAGGGATGAAAGATGGTCACCATAAAAACCGTCCCATTAGTGGTTTACAGGATATACGAGATTTCATTTCATCTCATCCTTACAGGAACTTCGCACCTTTGTACACTTACACGCAGCACTGCGGTCGGTTTTTTTTTCCTTAACATCACTGAGATATATTAACGGTGTGCTCACACGCTGTGTGTACAGTATTGTAGGGCGCCCCACTCCCACACACTCTCTCCCCCAGCAAACAAACCACACTGACGAGAAAGAAAATCAATGGGGCCCTAACATTCATAGGACCCATGCATTCATACGGATCTTCTCACGTCGTATGTAAAAAGAATTGGTAGAAGAAGAAGGGAAAAAATGGACATTTTGTAAAACTGTGGTGTTTCTAGTTCAATAAAGTTACACACATGATACAAGATAGGCGCGTTTTAAATAATGTATCTCCCTGGTAATGATTGTATTGTTTGTATCAGGCTTACTTGCGAAAGGGGCATTTATTTAATTAGCATTCACATAATGATGATAAGATAGTGAATGCTCTTTGAGTACGTATGCCTGTGTGTGTGTGTGTGTGTGTGTGTACATGCAGCCCAGGGGTGCACAGATGCGCCAAGGGGAGGTGAATGGCGATTGTAAAAAAGAATGAAAGTATTTTTTTTTAAATCAGTCTGAAGCCCCCCCCCCCCACAAGATGAGAAAGTTAAGTGCGGCCTTGGAAGGTTGGGAATGTCTCATGTAACCTAGTAAAAAAAAAAGTATGGAAGACTATACACACTTTAGCATGGGACGTAAACCAGACGTGCTGTCTGTCCACAATGCGACAGACGCTGCACGATTACACGGCCTGGAGACAGACAAGTTGGCAGTCTATTAATATAACAACACACATACACATGAGCATGGTTACGTTAATTAGTTTTCCACTCTTTGGCTTAAATAATGTGTGTGTTTTGAACCTATAACGACAATGGTTCGATCCCGCAGTTTCACTTGTTTGTTTTGTTTTTATTAAGTAGAGCCATAACCCGCTCAGCATTTAGAAGATGAATTGATAAGCATGAGACAAATGATAAGAGTAACGTGTAGCAATAGCTTACCATTATAACAAACTGTTGTCAGCCTTAAACGTGATTAATGATTTGATATCAGCTATTTCATTTGTTTGCGATTTCTTGTTGTTTTCTGTATTAATCGAGACATAATACTTGAAGCACTTAGACGTTGAATTGACACTGTAACTATGAATAGCGTACTATGAAGTAATACATGACCTTCTCATAAAAGAACAACAACAACAAACACACAACGTTTAGAAATGTTTCACTTCCATGCCACGTTTTAAGTTCACACACTCGCATGACCCGTGTTAATCTCTTGCCATGTGTCGTGTGTCCCTTGGGTTTGAGGCCAACAGTGTGGTTGGTTCTCGCAACGGTGGGAGAGGATGGGGTGGGGGGAGGAGAGACTTATGTGACAAAAGATATGAACTCGTCAGGTTTCATCATACTTGCCTTGCAAAATTAATTAGTCGCATTAAATGTAAGGATAGACGCAGCACGATCTCATAACTGGCCAGGATTGATGACATTTTATTTTGATAACGCCCTGGGATTAGAAATACTGCTATAACAATACAGGAGAGTCAGATTTAAGAACCAGGGAGGCTTATGAGCAGGCCCTCAGAGCCCTCCTAAATGTTAATCCTTATATATGTCTCCTTTTTTTAAAGGGGGTGGCAAATCAAGACCCCCATAGACCTAAACGAATTCTGAAGAAAATGGAAATGGATCGGCCACTTACCCAGAAAGCCTCCAGAAGATATTTCGAAAATGGCTCTGAGGTGGAATCCACAAGGACAGGGGAAGATTGGCCACACAAAGACCAATTGGAGAAGGTCTTGCGATCAGGAGATTAAAGTTGCAAACAGACATTGGGGGAGGTTAAGGCAGGCCTCCCCAAAACCTAGAAAAGAGATGTTGTACAGGGCCCTTTAACCCTTCTGGGAGTTCCACAGGGAATATTGAAGTGGAGTCTGCATCTTCTATTAATTACATTGACTTGTCAGAAGCAAATGGAACATCATTCTGCTACACATTTAGCTTTCATCTGCAGAGATCGCACATACACTCAAATGAATTTATATTGTATAGGTATATTAATGATTCGTTATTTCGTTAGCGAAGTTAGGCCCCCTTTTAGTGGGGCTTCATTAACCTTAATCCGGCCCCAGTGCCTAACCCAACGCTGATTTGGGGGCCCCCAGCTGAGCCCTTGACCTCTTTAGGGGGGGCTTGATCATTTGACATTCGACACCATGACATGATATAACCAATGGACCTAATATTTAATGTAACGAAATGTATTTTAGGAATAACCTCAAGCTGGACCCTCTGTCCGGCCCTGCCTAACATGCACACACACACAAAACACCGTGGTATCCCAGGTCATACACATTAGTCTTAAGAGACGGTCATTGGGTCTAATAAACGGGCACGTATTATTTTAATGGAGACGTGCCGTCGCGTATATTGGCGTGTTTGTGTGAAGAGCGTCGCCGGGGCGGGGGAGTATGAGAAAGGAGTGAGGGGGGCTGGATGGGGGGAAATAGTATCCGTTTGACATATTGAATTAACCGCTGCATCCTTGGGTGCATTAATGATCACCACGTCAGATTCTCTGTCCAAAACTTGTTCTCCCCCCACTATCTCAATCTCTCGCCTCAATGCGAGACAATTCAATGAGGTGATTAGAGGAATACTGAATCAACGGCAGTGTAACATGTAACCTTTAAAGACATGAGATGCACTTACTACATAGCAACTGACAACCAAATGGTAATTTCGGCAATTACATTTTTTTCCTTCTCTAAATTGTGTACCCGACCTTTGTTTAATCAGATAATGACCGAATGTAAAATATATTTTTAAAAAAAACGCTCCGGAGACAATAATGAAACGCGTTCAATCCTTTTTTAAATAGATTATTACATTTAACAGTCCCACATAAAAAAAAGTATCAGATTTAGTCTTGACTGAATTTTATTGTTAATGCCCTAGCTGTACCTACACAAAACCTTTGCATAGAGTTATATCCCCTTAGGCTTGATTGGTAGGCTAGGTTATTTTTTTGGTTTCGGGCGCAGATCCGATTTTTTCATGAATGTATTTTAAACTGGAATACTGTTGTATTAACAATACTTAACTTTCGATTTAACGCACTGGAAATTAGTATTATTATATATGATGATTAGTTATCCATCTCGCATCGGGCGGGGGGGGGGGAGAGACGATAGCCAGGACTCCAGGAGCTATGTTGTGCCGAGGGCCGTGTAAGTCCAGGCTAAATACTGTACACAGCCACCGCTTCGTATCTCCCTCCACCACCCCCTCTGATCACGCGGCGGTTGACGTGTCAGCGTTGCCAAATCTTCCCCCCTTCCCCACCGCCTGGCACATTACTAGGTAAGAGTGACCTTCAGTATATTCTCACCAAAGCCAACTTGAAAGAATCATGCACTAACTACTGAGCGACAAACAGTGTTACGAGGTAAGTGACCTTCAGTAATGTTCTCACCTTTTTTTTTTTTTTTTTTTTTTTTTTTTTTTTTTTTTTTTTTTTTTTTTTTTTTTTTTTTTTTTTTTTTTTTTTTTTTTTTTTTTTTTTTTTTTTTTTTTTTTTTTTTTTTTTTTTTTTTTTTTTTTTTTTTTTTTTTTTTTTTTTTTTTTTTTTTTTTTTTTTTTTTTTTTTCATCATAATCAGTTTTAAAACTGCGTTTTTATAAAAATTCAACTGAAATGAATTCAGTTTTTTAAGTTTAGCTTTAACTGTATATATATATATATATATATATATATATATATATATATATATATATGTAATCGCTTATTTATTTTTGGGCACTTTTATTAAACCCAGCTTACCACCCCTGGGTTAAGACGGTACCTGATCGATGGTGACATTAAGCTGGATAATTATTATTTAAATGACACTTCGTGTGGACAAACGTGCTCCCATGTGCATTCTCTGCGCTGGATTCACATTCAACTCACAAACTCACGCTTTAAAAAAAAAAATAATTCTCTGCACTTTTCATTAATATTTCAATGTATTCCGATTGTTTTTGTTTAAAATAATTAAAAAAATCAATGGCGAGTACTTACCGCCAATAACCCAAACAAAAATAGATGTCACGTGCTGAGAGATGGTTGTTCCAATGAGAGACGACTTCACTAGTGAGGCCGCTGAAGAGAACCAGTACCGCCTAGCGATCGATCAAGCGGCAAACACTCTCGTCGATATGTATGGAGCGTGCGGAAATATATTACCTTCTTTTTTTTTTTTTTTTCTCTCTGGGTCACCGACACGAGGCGTAGCTAGCTGGCACATCATCTAAACGAGCCCCACATTCGCAGACGTAGATAACTAGAGTCGTTGGTGGTTGTTTATAAGAGCGGTAAAACGGTTTGCGTGTACTGGTATTTAGAAATGTGATTCACTGCACTCATGCTGCATCTTTGTTTTGGGTTTGCAGCGAGCTCGACTACAGCAGCGAGTCAACATTAGGGATTGTAAATGAAGGTGTATCAATTGGTCTGACACGGCGGTTCTAAAAGTGTGGCTCGCGACCCAATGGTGGGCGCGAGCTGATTTGGATTAAATTTACAATCATTTCAATAATGACTTACTTGAGAATGCATCAAATACACGTATACTCAATTGATTTTCATTTTTCTTTTTTTTTAAAAACTTCAGATGGATCGCTAAAAACAGTTTCTCATAACGGGTGGAATCGCAACATATTTAGAACCTAACTGGTCCTCAACGTTCAACTGCCATGTACTTTTGATTGATTTATAAAGGATGTTCTCGGGATCTGCTTACATGGCAATTACAAAGCAGCATGTGATATCCCGACCAGAGCCTGGGTGATGGGGTGAGTGGATAGATACCATATGCATGGTAACCCCCAACAAAAAAATGGGGATCCAAAGACAAGCTGCAACTTATTTTTTTAAAATCGTACTAAATAATTGATGGGGCGCAAATCTGGTTCTGCGTGCGGGTCGCCAAAATTATTATCGAAGCCGGCCCTGATCCTGGGCCGAAAAAAAATCTTAGTTCATTTCTAGCAGAGACAGTCTACAGTGTAGCCCTATACGACATTGGTAAATGCGGCTGTGGTAACTAGCTTGCGATTTGCATCATGGGGTTGAAGAATTGAGGAAGGTCACTCAATGTGATCTTTGAAACCCTCCCCATCTCATCCTAAAAGAGACTTTAAAAATAAACACACACAAAAAAAAAACAACTTTTAGCAGCTATAGTTGCTTGACTGCTAAACTTTTGTAGCAAATTCAACACTTTATGTGCCTGAGTAAATGTATAGCCCTATCTCATGCTGCCATTTGTTCAGGTTATGTGCTAAGTCTGGTTCAAACCTTTTAACAACTGGTCCGCGACGGACAGAACCACATAATATAAATTATACAGAATGCACTATCATCAATTTAAATTGATCTCAACATTATTCTATTGTATACCATAAGTCCACATGGTGTCAGAGAAATAGCCCATGATGTTTTTTTAGTCCATATATCATTTTCTAAAAAAATATGTAGGTCTTGGCCTGCCAATCACCTATAGATCTCAACAGCCATGGAAAAAAACGATGTATATATCATTTTTGTAGGTCCCAGCCTGCCCAAAAATGACTTTTCCATTTCGCGATCTGACCTCTGAGGGCCGTAAAGGGGGGCTTAGTACCGTTTTTTGCTATATAAGCTTTATTAATAAAAGAGCGCCTATATCTCAACAACCATAAGTCCTAGACCCATGATGTATATATCATTTTGTAGGTCTTGGCCTGCCATGTGTACATCAAAAGTTCATTTCGCATGGGACCTCTGAGGGCCGGGCTTCAGGGGGCTCCTGAAGGGGCTTATATATTATATATACACCTTTGTACGTTCAATAACCCATTCATTTGGTGCGAAATACTGCAGCACGTAGTTTCACCAAGATTTATTAAGAAACTCATCAAATGAAATAGTAAGCTTGTGTTCTGAGTTTAATTGAAAAGTATCAGAGCTATGCAACAATTGACGGAGTTTTGGACGATTAAATGACTATAATTTCGAATGTTTTAAATTATGAGTCCTATTTCAGTAACCACAAACCACTTGTAGTTAGATTTAAGAAGAAATATTTTTTTCAAATATAAAGAAGCGTCTTTATAATATTTTTTTACAATATAATACCCTACAATTGAATTTATAAACATTTCCAAGGGAATTTACAATATTTACTGAAAGCTAACATATGTACTGATACATAACAAGAAAATGCGCTAACACGTCCTGTGTCCAGATGGAGCAGGCTTAATTACTTGTTTAAAAATAACCTCGATACGCGTTCTGTATGGTATAGGCCTTATATTCTGTGCACAGAACATTGCCCATGACGAGAAGGGGGACTATTGACGTGGCAGACGCCAGTCTAAATGGGCAGGGGAGATAAACACAACACAATCAACGGCGTCTAATCATCGGGATAACAGATAGGTTGAGAATGGCAGTTATCAAAGCAGCGCATCCGCCCTGGTGACCAAAAATAGCCCGGCAGTCAAAGCGCAGCATCCTAGCACCACGCAACGGCAAGTTAGTTTGATTGTTTGAGGTTTACAGTGAAGCCAGCAATCACATTTACCATGCCACGCATCCCAACCCCGTTTTTTCTTTATTTTATTGCCCATGTAGGCCTCAACCCTGACTGGATGAGAGCACCGATGCTAATGTAAATAAATAATATCAGATGTAATATTCATTTACTAATATCAAATGTTACTCTAACAGTCTAACTGCCAGTAGCGTAAAAGAAGTACTTACAATGGGGTTGAGCGGCCACATATTGCAGCGCCCAAGTAAAAAGGGGTTTAAACTAGGAAAGGGGCCCGTAATATGAAGGGGCGTACTAGGAAGGACTATTAACTAGGAAGAGGGCACCATGCCAGGATGGGTGCCGTACTAGGATGGGCGCCGTACTAGGAAGGGCCGTACTAGGAAGGGCCGTACTAGGAAGGACTTGCTAGGAAGGGCTTTCACTTACTAGGATTGGGCGCCGTACTAAGAAAAGGGCGCACCGCTTCTAGGAAGGGCCGTATTAGGAAGGGCTGTACCTAAAGGGGCGCCGTACTAGGAAAGGATGTACTAGGGGAAGGGCGCCGAAAGAGCGCTGTTAAATGTTTTTTCCACTTTTTCATATGGGGGCGCTTGAATATGTACAGGGCGCCACATTATCTGGCTGCGGCTCTGCTAGCTGCACACATGACATAAAATCAATGCTTCAGAGTTAGATTTACTAGGCCAAGCTGGCTTAAAATTTAATAACTGTAATGAAAATATCAGTCTATTGTGGGGGGGGGGGGGGGGAGTGTCTTTATTTCAGGAACAATGTTAGCTTTATAAATATGAATAGTAGAAAAAGGCAGACAAGCAGAACTGTATTACTAAACAGCCTGTACATCCGAGCTGCTGCCTTCACAAATCACTCAAGTTTTAACGAAATTCACTATAAGCTACATGTCGTGTGAACATATGTTTGTGTGTATTCAGATAAAACACCCTCCTGTCATCTCTCAGTTCAGCTTCGTGACTCAAAAAACGTTCAACAGTTTACCATGAACATGGCCAACGATCAAATGCCATGCAAAAATTACACACACGCACGACCATACAGAACAACAACACTTTTGTTTCTTTTACTGCATAGTTTTTTGTTGTTTGTATTTTGCTTTTTGGTTTTCTCCTTCAAATACATACCTACAGATACACAAAGGAAAAAAGAAACACCACGTAAGGAAATACAATAACCGATTTATTACAAAACGAAACGGAGACAAATATTTAAATGGGTCATCACATAAAAATTGCAATATCTATATATTTTTTACCTCAATAACTAGAGCGAAAGTAGGGCAATTTAGATTCATGTATGGAGACATACGTGGTAATGAAGTGGTGTATTACGTTAGATGGTAATAAAGAAGATGTATTACGTTACATGACAACAAAGATGCATTGCGTTACATAGTATTACAATAGAGATTTTCATTACGTTACATGAATTACGTTACATGACAACGGAAGTGATGTATTACGTTATATGTGTTACGTTACATGATTTCAAAGTAATGTATTACATTACATGTGTTACGTTACATGACAACGAAGTGATGTTTTATGTTACATGGCACCAAGTAATGTTTTTATGTTACATGATGTTTAACAATGTGGTGTTTTGTGTTACATGTTACGTTACATGACAACAAAGTGGTGCATTACGTTAAATGTAGTTACGTTACATGATAACAAAGTGATGTTTTACGTTACATGATAACAAAGTGACGTATTACGTTACGTTATATCATCCTATCACCAAGGACGTTGGTAGATAAAGAAACAGAAGCAGTAATAAAGCCAAACTAGATATAAGTCACATGAAAGCCCCCCCAAAAAATAGGACTCAACTCTTGGACCAACTGTTTCTACTGTGGACGTTGATAGGATATAGAAACAGAGGCAGTAATAATAATAATAATAAAAAGGAGGCCATCTTTGTACAGATTGGATGTCTTCCAGGTCTTCATATTGAACTCTTGGCTGGACGCCCCAGTTTGAACTCTCACTCAGCTTCCCTCACTGTTAGCTCCTTCACTCACATTACCCCCCCCTCTCTCTCTCTTCTTTCATCTTCACCCATTAACTCACTACACCCCCACCCCATTCATCTATTTCATGTTTGCCACATACGAGGGGAAAATTCCCCAGCAGATGAAGAGAGAGAGAGTAGAGTAGAGAAATATAAAAGAGAGAGAGAAGAGAGAGAGAGAGAGAGAGAGAGATGGGAATAAACTGGTAAAGTATCGATGGTTTAACTGAAAAATATTTTTTAAGAAAAAGCCCTAACGATAAGTTTTCTACACAATAACCATGTTGTAAGCAACAATTACATGTTAGGATAGGAATGATCCAAGCCAGCTACTTCAATGATGTATATCTAATGACGTAAACGTCAATATTTGTGTACTCGCACGTAGATACATGAATTTAAATCATAAATAAAAAGACATATGCATCTGCGGGCTAGCATTTGACCTCAACTAGAACCTTGGCAACACTGAAGAGACGTGAAATAGTCTACTGGAAGGGTGTGAGTTGGGGGGATTGGTGCTGTGTGCTGATGTGCGTCATAAAGTAACCTCTATTTACCAGAAGGTAACATGCCGGCGTAACGTTTCACGTAAATAAGCTAGACGTTAGGCGAGCATGAAATCTATTTTAGAAAGCTGCACATACGTCTAATTTTGAATAGAGCAGTACTCCTCCCCACTCGTTAGAAAGCGCACCTTCAGGGAGAAAGTACGGATGTAACAGGGTTTTAACAGTCAACGTGGATTCGATTTCCGCAACTGAATAAATTGTATTATAGAATTTATTTATAAAAAAAAAAAAAAGATAATAATAAAAACACCAAACACACACACATACATGTTCAGGAACGGGGACATCCTGCTCGCCACCATTTGAATCTGGTTTGGTGACGACTCTGAATGAAAGAGCGACCCCCCCCACACACACATACTTTCCCTAAACCAGAATGTGAGAGCGGTTGTTTTAATTTTGAACGGCAAAATAATATTTGCCAAGACTAAGCTCGCAACAGACGTTTTTTACACAAACAGAAATGTTGTGTCGTGAACAAAAAAAAAACAACAACGTAATCCAGAATAATCCAGACTTCAAAAGAAAAAAAAATGATACAGCAAGACTTGTGGAGGTCGTAGCATTCGATAAAGTAATGAAATAAAAGGTGATCCAGACATATTACATTTTTTGAGCAATTCGTGTGAAATAAAAGGTGATCAGACATATTACATTTTTTTACCTAGATAAACAATGAGACGGACAACTGAAATTCATCTGTTTCTAGGAAAATGAGCGACTCACCATGTGACATGCACAACCAAATCGTGGATGAGAATCTATTTCCATATAGTGAACAGAAAAAAGTTTAAAAAGAAAAACATGATTTTCTATTTTCATTGCCTATGGCAAGGATATGAACGCTTTCAACAAACATGGAGTGAAATTGTGTGTTGGTCCCAAAATAGAATTAGGGGGGAGGGGCGAGGGAGGGGGAGGACTTAAGCTTTGTTAGAATGAGTTACTGACTTGGGGAATGTTAAGGAAAAGGTTGAAGACAAGCGGTTCAGACACCTTTTTTTCAGACAAATCCGTTTCTACTAGGACAGACAGCACCTTTTACCAAATAAGAATTGACAAATGTTCCTGTAATTTTTATTTACAAAACAACAAGTCCAAAGTAGAGTCAAAAAGTGGGAAGGAAGTGGCGCATGTTAAAGATGATTGGTGGTGTTAAATTGGACACACACACACACACAAGAGTTATATAATATGTGACCGGCATAGATACACACACACACACACACACACATATAACCCCCATCACCCTTTTCCCAATTCCCCCTTACACCACAGAGTTACACAAATAGCACGGACAGTGCACTCGCTGGCAAATGTTAACAGACTTACCTGATGAATAATGAATGTTTAGGGGTCGGGGAAAGGGAGGGTGGGGGAGGAGAGACCGGCCACCAGTGTACAGCAAACGATTGGCTTAGTTCATGCTGAAGATATCTTCGTGTGGACATATTTTCTCACTTCGTTGACCCGCCTGGAAAAAACATGAGATACACTTACATATATAATGCTGTGATGGAACTTAAACACCTATGACAATAAATATATTAAGACAATAGAAGGAAAAAAATAATCCAAATAAAATGTAAAAAAAAAATAGAAAAAGGATAAGAAATTAGACAAAACTAAACAATGACACATTACAATACACTGTTCAAATGTCTGTGCGACATGGCACAATAATTTATATATATGAAAGCATATATATATATATATATATATATATATATATATATATATATATATATATATATATATACATATATATATATGTTCTTTTAGATGAAATAGAAAAAATAAAGG